>CAWUFW010013657.1:0-461994 GCA_963921515.1 Calotriton arnoldi | reverse complement strand
GATCGAAGATGTGAAGAACCTGAAAGCAGAGGGGACAGAGTCTGGGTCACTAGCCAGTGACCAGGAGCGGAGCAATCGAATGCCCACCGACAGTAGCGGCTCCTGCAGGGAGTGCCGTCAGGCGGTGACGCGGGGCGGGGAGGGCAGGGTGGGGGTAGTAAAATCCGGAATACAGCCCAACGGAGGTAAGTACACATTTAAATAAATAAAACGAATTTCCTTGGGCGCGTTGCATTGCCAAATACGATGCAGCGCGCGCAACGAAATTCGTTTTATTTATTTAAATGGGTACTTACCTCCGTTGGGCCGTATTCCGGATTTTACTACCCCCCACCCTGCCCCTCCCCCGCCCCGCATCACCGCCCGACAGCACTCCCTGCAGGAGCCGCTACTGCCCACCGATGTCGGGTGCTTCAGGTGCGAAGAGGTGAAGCTTGACTCTGCAGCCACGGGGTCCCGGAGACGTCTAGGACGACCAGGAGCCGGATTCGAGCCGTCCCACGAAGGATGTCGAGTGCTGGGGTGTCGGTGCTCGGATTGAACACAACAAGCCTTGGCAACAGCAACCCACGCAGGAAGAGAAAAGATGCTTCTGTGAGGACCAGCAAGGTCCTGGGGACTCCCCAAGCAATGGAGAGTCAGGGCACGTCTGGAGCAACCAGGGAAGCCCAATTAAAGTTAGAGTTGCCTTCTTGGGGACTCCCCAAGCAATGGAGAGTCAGGGCACGTCTGGAGCAACCAGGGAAGCCCAATTAAAGTTAGAGTTGCCTTCTTGGGGACCCACAGGTCAACGGACCAGGGATCGCGAAGGGACCTCGAGAGGAATCACAAAATGGCGGCCCACGGAACACTCGTTGAGTGTAGGCCGGCAATCTTCAGTGCAATTACTGCTCGGGGTCAGGACTACAAGTAACCCAAAGCTCAGCCTCAGGGGTCGCCGGAAAGCTGATGCTTCTGCAAATGGACGCGGTGCCCAGGGGTTCGGGTTGCACGGTCACCACGAGGAATACGGGCCTCAGACTTGCTGTGGGCACAGATCGACCTCTAAGACCTCGGAAAACCCACCTCCTGTGTGGCAATATTCTTCGGAGTCCGCAGGAGCTTCGGAGATGCCAACCGGTCAGTTGTGTTAAAGGTGCCTGCCTTGCAGGGGAGTAACTCCTTTACTCCAAGGGAGATTGTTCAGTCATCCAGCGTAGTGTAGATCGTCGAAGTACTTGGTTTCTGTGTCAGAGTTTAGTCCAGGTGTAATCTAAAGTCCTGTAGTCAGGGGTTCCTACTTTATACCCAAGGAAGGGGTGGGACAAACTCTGGGGACCCACCTATGGGCCAGAGCAGGGGCTGGTAGCCCCTGGAACCGGTTTGAGCTGGACTATGCACGGGGACACCAAATGTGCCCCCAGTGCAGACTTCAAAGCACACTTGGAGTGCACCCACCCAGCCCCAATACACTAAAGCCTGTCTGGGAGGTGGTCACACCTCCCTGTGACAGGAAACCTATTGTCCAGGCCTCCCCTGCCGGAGTTTCGTTCAGCAGCAGGAGGGCAGACTCGTGTCTGTGGCTGCAGCATCCATTTTGTGCTGCCAAGATTCTGTTAAGCTGGTACCGGGTGTACCGGTGGTGCCATGTTTCTCCCTCTAGTAGGGTGGAATCATACCTCCCACCCCAGTTACTGGAGTGGAGTTATGATTCCTAGGTGTTTGACACCAAACACGACATGTTTCCATGCAGCCATTCTCAAGTTAGCATTTACCGCGAGGTTATAATACACTTAAGAGTATATGGTTGGCTGCATCACAAACAACCCCGGAATGAAGATTCCGAAAGCTGCAGAGGGGCTCTGCTCATGCATGGGCACCCTCTCACATGAAACCCAGCACCCTGCCTTCAGGATTGTTAAGGCCTGCCATAGGGGTGACTGATAGGTTTACATGTGCAGTGATATGGAGAGATATAGGGAACCTATATCTCAGTAAGGGGTGGATACACCACCTTACACGGGTTGCTGTAGCAGACCTGTTGTGTCATTTTAAAAGGCTTCCCGGGGTGGCATAATACATGCTGCAGCCCCTGGTAGGCCTCTGGGGTACCTATGCCCTGGGTACATAGTATACCATATACTAGGGACTCACAAGGGTACCCCAGAATCCAATCTGGAGTGTACCTAAAGTACATACAATCAATTTAGAGTAGAAAGCAGATAGACTGGGGTCCTGATTAGCAGGGCCTCAGTCTGGCTAAGTCGAAAAACAGTGAAACATCAGCAAAAAGTGGGGATAACTATAAGAAGCAGATCCTACTCTCCTACATGCACCCTGATCTTTTCCTTTTGCACTTCATTGTCTCCTGTCTGGCAATGACCTGGCTCCTGGGAAGGGACAAATAACATGAGGAGTTAGTTTGTCGGCCATGGGCCCTAGTATGTATAGGGCGCACTTTATCCAGTTTGCACCAGGCGCACCTTAAAACAGTTGCGCCGGGCGCAAACAGGGAAAGTGCACCCTATTACATAGAATGCGCTGCCCCCAGGGCACCCGCTAACTCGTGCTGCCCTGGGGGCAGCGCATTCAAGTGAAATACAGAGTGGCTTTAAAGCAGCCGCTCTGTTTTTCACTGTGCAGGCGGCAACCCAGCTGCTATTTTAAGGGGGATTAGAGATCCCCTTGCAGGCGGGTGCAGTCAGTGACTGCACCCGCCTGCAAGGGTATGTCTGGGGGGGTCCATGGGACCCACTTTCCCCCCAACAGAGGGCTCCAATCAGGGGGCACACTGACAGTGCACCACCTTTTAGGTGGCGCACTGTCAGTGCGCCGCCTGTGAGCTTCTTTGCCTCTGTGCCTGCATCTGTAATACGGCGCGGCCGCAGAGGCAAAGTAATTCCCTAATTTGCCTGGTGCACGCCCCCATGCAAATTAGGGAACGCCCACTGAAGATAGCGCTTTATGTGCACCAGAGCTAACTGTGTTACAAAAGGGGAAGCACACGCGTCTGCTGCCCCTTCTGTAATACCAAAGTGCCCCGGGGGAGCGCAAAGGGGGTACAAACGCCCGTTGCGCCCCGGCGTTTGAGCCCCCGGGGCACCTTGTGTAATACGGCTCCAGGTGGGCAAAGGTATAGTTTCTGAAGGACTTTTATGTGATTCAGCTAATCTTAAAGATGATGCAGGGCCAGAAGAAGGCCAGTGAAGCTTCTTTAGAGCTACGGGTGAAGTGGTTCAAGCCTTCAAGTTGTGCTGCAGCGTGAGGAAGGACTTTAGCAGTGCCCGTGAGATATCACAGAGGCCATTCATTAGAGTATGTTCTACATCCATCTCAGAGAACAGCAAGGCTTGTATTTTTTATCAAAAAGGTCCAGGTAAAAGTGACACTTCCTCTAAAATGTGACAATGGAAATTAAGTCATCATCACACGCTGCACTTTAGCTGGTAAAGCTAAGACAGTATTGATCTAAGTGCCAACCTTGTTTCACTGGCCTTTTACTTTGCATTATTACCTAAGCAGTACATTGCGTTGCAATCAGTTAGGTCCACTGAATGTCCACACACAGGAGGCAAACTCTCTAAACACACCCACCCAGAAGGGGTGGAAGGCGGCAGGCTGAATAAGGACTACAAAGTCCACTCCAGTGGTTAAACACACCACTAGCAGACAACAGATCCAACCTGCACCCCAACAGCACCAAGAAGACTAGTAAATGGCAACGTCTGCGCTATACGAAAAGTGCACAATATAGCAAACCACAGAGTGCATTAGTGCTTGGCTAGCCGCTCCTCAATTGTTTCCTCTTTACTCCATACCAGACTACGCATTATATTATGTGAGTATGGGGAGAGGATGTGGCGTAACGGGCAGCGCTGCCGACTTTGAAACTGGGGAACCAGGTTCGAGTCTGGTCGTCAGCTCAACATCCTGTGATTCTGGGCAAATCACTTAATCTCCCCGTGCCTAACAAAAATGAATGTGTCCTTCTGTAATGTAAGCGGTGCTCATGTAAAGCGCTCCAATACCTTCGGGTCAAGTAAGCGCTATATAAAACTGCAACAACAACAAAAAAATGTATCCAAAGTGTTTGAAGTGTTGCATGCTGCAGTATCTCTGGTCCAACTCGACCCTGCTCAGCTCTCTGAAGGCACCCTCAGGCAAGCAGAGCCTGGGGCTGCCCCTCCACGGCCTGCAGCCCCTCCCAGCGCCTCGCCCACCCACAGCACGCTGATTGAAATGGCGCTCATTTCAGAAAGCAGCCTACTGCGACGATTTACGCATCCATCCAGCAAAACAGGGCCCTGCGAAAACACAGGCCCGGCAATACTTAACATGCTCACTCTGCGAATCACATGTCACATTTGCTCAGCCGAGCGGCCATAAGTGTGATTGCTGGCCTCGTGCTCTGCCACCAGCTGATGAAAATCAATCTGCCCCTCTTCCCTCCGCTGTGCGCACTCAATAATCTTCCCTGTAAGGAGTGCTTACGGAACAAGCGGGGAGGAAGAGCACGCTGGGCAGGAAGTCATTACTCTCATTTGTACCAGGCTTGGAGTCACGTGGGCGCCGGAGCTGCACGTGCAGCGGGCCAGGGATCAGACGCCTCAGGTACCGCCGTCTCGTCACGTGGAGCACAGAGACACCCAAAACGGCCAAGAGGAAGGTATGGTGTTCTACGGAGATGAGCGAGAGGGCTACCATAGTTGCCAACATTTGAAGAAAAAAAATTCCAGGGACACATTGCAGCACAGCTATCAATTACTTACTTGAAAATGTACCACCCTACTGGTCCAAAGCTCCGCCCACTCCACCTAACCAACATAATTAGCATAATTTAACTCCACCTACTTATCATAGTGCAGATTATAGGGTCTACTCAATAAAGAGAGAATTGCAGGGAATTGCGACAGGAGTTTCAAACTTAAGGCCAAAGTAGCTGAGTTGGAAAAATTCTCCCATTCAGCTGCATTGGAGAATTTTTCCAACTCGGCTGCTTTGGCCTAAAGTTTGAAATTCCCATCTCAATTCCCTGCGGTTCTCTCCGAAGTACAATTGAGGGGACTGTCCCGGGATAGTGAATTACCCAGGATAGTCTCCAACTTGCCAGGACTGTCCTGGCAAAAACAGGACAGTTGGTAGCTATCTATGAGCTACACACACGTTTCTGAGGTTTGCCTTTGCCCTCGCTAATAGAACCCTCTAAGAAAAGGTGCAGCCTGCGTGAAACCGCAGGACAACAAAACAGAGCAATGCCAATCAACCATCACCGTGCAACAAAAAGTACAGCCACTGAGCAATGGAATATAGTTTATATAGCATAACCAACGAGCCACAGGCGTGCCACGAATCTGACAGCCACTCACCATGGAACACAGCGTAACCACCAGCCATTTGGCTGCAGTGAATTGCACAGCACTGACTGACAAAGCACAGCACTGGCAGTGAGCCACCGGGCTCCAGTAAGCAGCACAGCCAGTGACCAGAAAAGTGAGAATGACTGCTGAGCCACTAGGTTGCAGCAAACAGAACAACCACTGAGCCATAGAACATAGCATTACAACTGAACCACACAGCATAGCCACTGAGCACGATGCTGCAGCAAATACCACAACAGCTGAGCCACAAAACATACATAGAATGACCAGTGAGCCTCCAGGTTGCAGCAGCAGCACAACCACTAAGTCAAAGAATATTGAAATAAAATAGAGCCACCAGGCTGCAGCAAACCGCACAGCCACTGAGCCACAGAACATAGCATGACTAATGAACCAACGAGCTGCAGCAAACAGCTTAACCACTGGGACACATACTATACCATTCCCTGCGAGGCACGGGCCAAGCAGAAGCAAGCATTGGCAAAGCCAATACGTCTCTCCTTTGAAAGGCATTAGCCTACCTTTTGACTTTGCCAGTGCTTGTTGCCGATGCTCAGCCCTGTTGGCAAAAAGAAGATCAAGCATTGGCAAAGCCATTTGGTTTCGCCTTAGGGACCTGGTTTTAGTCATGCTGCACAGTATCTCCTGTAATGTGCTGCAAGGCAAATTAAAAAATAGAGAAAAAAAGAATTTTGTAGTCATGGGCACCAAGCACGTGCCGTATACAAAATGATGGAAGTGTTTTTTTTTCTTTTCTGTTTACCGATCTGAGTTGGATCGGTAAACAAAAAGAAAAAAAGAAGTGCGAACGTGTGAGTGGAAGTAACATGAATAGGGGGAGCAACTAGGAGGCGAGGTGGAATCACAGACAGCTGGGTTGGAAACGGGGCCTGCCTTTGGTGGTGCCACAGGTGCGGCCCCACTGTGCGCTGACCTGGAGGGGCCACTGACCTCAGGGGGGCGCTGTGTTTAGCAATAACTTACCATTTAAAAACTCCTGTTCCAGAGTTCCTTGTGCGTCCAGCTTTCGGGCAGCAATAAAATGTCAAGGAAACTCTTGTGATTAATGTTCCTGCTAGACAGAGAAATCGGAGTTTTGGCTAGAGGCAGTTTTGACTAGCCATAAAGTAGCGCAGAGGGTTAATATGCCTGCCGCAAAGAACAGGTCTGTATTTTATGAGGATAACTGAGTGGATTGGTAAAGCTCGCCTTTACCAGCACTTTAAAAGAAATGAAATGTATATGGAGAGGGGCTATGAAGAGATGAGATACACTTTCGCAGGGTGGTAGTGAGAGAATATGAGGAGGGGGTAATGGGGGGGGGTTGCCAAAATAGACTGTCGACCCAGGCGCCACCAGCACTAAAGCGGGCCCTGACTGGAAAGTAACACGGGGTGCTGGCGGGGTAAGCAACACACAAGGAGAGTGGAGGGAATCTAACACAGAGAACGAGGAAAAAAGCGATTGAAGACAGAATCTCCACCCACGCGCACAACAGCAAGGAACTCTTCAGCATCATAAAGGAGTTTGCCCAACCCACTAGCGAGTCTACCGACATCCCTCCCTCACAAGACCTCTGCGACAAACTCAGCACCTTTTTCCACCACAAAATCAAGAGCATCTACGACAACTTCGACGAAGACAACCAACACACTGAACCCTCACCAACCCCCCGACACCCGGAAACCAGCGATTGACGACTGGACAGCCCTCACCACCGAAGACACACTGAAGACAATGAAGTCAATCCACTCAGGGGCCCCCACGGACCCCTGCCCCCACCACATCTTCAACAGAGCCGCCGACACCATCGCACCCATGCTCCGCCACACCATCAACCGCTCCCTGGCGACCGCCTCGTTCCCCGACGACTGGAAACACGCTGAGGTCAACCCCTCCTAAAGAAACCCTCAGCGGACCCCACCCACCTCAAAAACTACAGACCCATCTCCCTGCTCCCATTCCCAGCGAAAGTCATCGAGAAAGCCATCAACAGCCAACTCGCCACATTCATTGAAGAACACAACATCCTCGACTCCTCCCAATCCGGCTTCAGAAAAACCACAGTACGGAAACCGCCCTCCTCGCCGCAACAGACGACATCCGCACCCTACTGGACAAAGGAGAAACAGTAGCCCTCATCCTCCTCGACCTATCAGCGGCGTTCGACACAGTCTCCCACCGCACCCTAATACGCAGACTCTACGACGCAGGAATCCAGGACAAGGCCCTCGACTGGATCCGCTCCTTCCTCTCCGGAAGGACGCAGCGGGTCAGACTCCCCCTTTCCTCTCGGACCCCACACCTACCACCTGCGGAGTCCCCCAGGGCTCCTCCCTCAGCCCGACGCTCTTCAACGTCTACATGGCTCCACTCGCCCCCATCGTCAGAACCTACGGACTCAACATCGTGTCATACGCAGACGACACCCAGCTCATCCTCTCCCTATCCAACGAGCCCAACACCGCCAGACGCAACTTTCGAGAAGGCATGGAAGCCGTCGCCAAATGGATGAAAAACAGCTGCCTACAACTAAACACGAACAAAACAGAAGTACTCATCATGGGCCCAAACCCCGATGCCTGGAGCGACACCTGGTGGCCCCCCGCCCTCGGAAACCCGCCAACCCCCACGGACCACGCACGCAACCTGGGAATCATCCTGGACTCCGAGCTCAAAATGGACCGCCAGATCAACCCTGTCTCGTCTTCCTGCTTCCACACCCTCCGCCTCCTTCGTAAGACCTTCAAATGGATCCCCTCGAACACCGAAAGACCGTCACTCACGCCCTGGTCACCAGCAGACTCGACTACGGCAACGCACTGTACGCCGGAATAAACAAAAACCTCACCCGCAAGCTACAGAACATCCAGAACGCCGCCGCAAGACTGGTCCTCAACCTGCCAAAACACTGCCACATCTCCCAGCACCTGCGCACACTCCACTGGCTCCCTGTCGAGGCGAGAATCACCTTCAAGATGCTCACCCACGCACACAAGGCCCTCCACGGCACCGGACCAGCATACCTGAACAACCGACTCAAATTCCACGCACCCCAAAGGACCCTACGATCAGCCCAGCTCTCCTACGCCGTGGTCCCCCGCACCAGAAAGAGCAGATCGGGAGGCCGCTCATTCTCCTTCCTCGCGGCCAAAGCATGGAACGCCCTTCCGCTCCACCTCAGACAGACAACATCGCTCCCCATCTTCACAAGAAACCTCAAAACCTGGCTCTTCGACAGACCCCCTCCTTGATGGATGGAACCTGCACCCCCCCCCCACCTCTAGCGCTTTGAGACCCTTACGGGTGAGTAGTCGCGCTTTAACAAACCCCTGATTGATTGATTGCCGATGATGAAAAATATCACCTTAAAAACGAAAATGTGCAGAAATGGTCAGTCTCAGTTTGATGACATAAATATGCACACATGCCAACACCCATGTGCACATATGCATCATGATGCAGTGGTGGGCATTTTTTTAAAATTCGATTTACTGTCTCAAGGTGGAGGATGCCCATCTTGGACAACAAAGTAAAAAGTATAAAACGTGCACAAAAATGCACTGCAGAAAAAGGAGGGTCTCAGAAGCATATTGCAGCTCATGAACCCTCCAAAATAAGAAAAAGAAAATACACATTTAAAAAAAGGGGAATGTGTGGGGGAAAAACAGGGGGGGAGGGACAAGTCAATGCTGCTGAGAGGCGGGAAGTAACAGTGAACAGGGTGGGGAACAAAGAAAGAGCTGGGGGTAGAAAATACATTTTTTTAAAAGCCAAGTATGAAGTAGATGGGCGGGGAAAGCAAAGGACGACATTGGATGGAGGGCAACAAGGAGTGCATTGGGAGCAGCACGTATTTAATGGGAGATGTAACACATAGGAGAGAGCAAAAAAACAAATGTGCATAGTGGAGAGCTAGAAGATAAAGAAAAAAGTTGACCCCTGATGTCACCACAGAATATGTCACTGCAGAACATACAAGTCTTCCAATAAAAATAATGGTAAAAAACCATGCTCCTCCAGGGGAGAGACAAACAGAGGTAGAGGAAGGAACCCCGTTGAATGAGAAGCAAGGAAATGACACTGACAAGAAAGACAACCAATGACAAGCAATGGGCAGACGCAAAGCCCAATATAAGTATTGGTAGTGTACGCAATACGTATTTCAACAACAGACAGCCAAAGCTGCCATTAGACAAGACCTAAAAAGGCAGAAAGTCATAAACTGAATTTTATTTTGCATTTCACAAGGCTGCCAAGTGGCTCCAAGAAATGAGATACTATCAATCATTCATGGCACAAGCGTGTTGTATTTTAGAGCATGTAGTTTTGCTTTTAAAAACTTATGGGCTCAAAAACCACAGCATGAAAAGTGGTGTTGGCTAAAAAAAACAGAATCAGCCAAAGGTTAATTAGGCTAAATAATACAACCTCATAGGTCGGTGCCATTTGGAGCCGCCTAGCTCTGTCCTAAGTAACTGTGCTCGTCAGACAAAGAATTGCCAACATCTGTAAAAAGGTTGTGAATGTGTGCGCACTGGGCATTATTTATTTCTTTTTTTTAGGTTTTATATAGCACAAACTATACACGTGCTTTAAATGAGCACCAGTTGAGTTACAGACGGACACATTCATTTTTGTTAGGCACAGGGAGATTAAGTGATTTGCCCAGAATCACAGGATGTTGAAAGTCCCTGCTGAGACTCAAACTCAGTTCCCCAGCTTTGAGGTCGGCCGCCCTAGCTGTTAGGCCACATCCTCTCCCCACTATGTAGTCCCAGTCTTTATGTTGCACCTGCTCAAAATGTACATGGCCGTCACTGGCAAGTGAGTTTGACTGTTTACAGCAGGGTTTGGTTTATGTGTGGCTAATTATCTTAATTATGCGTTCTCTCAGTTCAAGCCTTCAGAACTGATGATCCCGCCATTCATCCATAAAAACAGCCCTCTGGTGCCTAGCAGGGGTACATGGTCTGTCCACAGTGCTTAATTTGAGCCGGTGGTTTCTGGTGCTCAGCACCGGCACTTAATCATCAACACTGGTGCTTTTCAGGAGCATCTATTAAGGACACATTCATTTTTAGTAGGCACAGGGATATTAAGTGATTTGCCCAGAATCACAGAATGTTGAGCCGACACTGAGCCTTGAACCTGGTTCCCCCAGCTCCGAAGTTAGCAGCTCTGGCCATTACGCCAAATCCTCCCTCCACTTTCATGGTTAATAGTTGGTTCTGTTTTAGGCGGCGCTAACAGGAGAAATGTGCTGGTACATACTGCCTCCTGACGAGGGCCCTGGTACTTATTTTTTTTTACAAATTAACCACTGTCCGTCCAGCTCTGAATCTGGTACCTCAAGGAGGCACCCTCGGGCTACTGTTTGCCCTGTGGAACCAGGGAATGTGTCTGTCAAAGCAAAAGAAAGCTGACTGGAAGAGGGTGGCATTAAACAGAGGCTGTTCTTCGTAAAGTCCAAGGTGAAGTTTAATAGGTGGGATTATCAGTGTCTGGGTGGAGAAGGCCTTGTAACTGGCCAATGGTGGTCTCCCACGTAAAGCTTTGACGGTACGTCTGAACGTTCTGCCACTGAACTGTGCAGGGGGCGCTTCCGCCCGGCGCCCCCCTTCTAATCACGCAGCACTGCGGCTTCAATGGATTTATCGGGTAGGGTTCACTCCAAATTCAATCTTATTTTTAGAGTCTTTCATCAAACGGATCACAAAACGCGGTTCTATCAATACCAGGCCTGGCGGCTTTCCAGATAGGGTGAGTAGTTGCACATTAAAGGCGCACTGAGAGTGTGGGAGTGGCTCGAGTCGATGGGCTGGTATCAGGGGAGCCTGCCACGGAAAGAAGAGATATAGGTGTAAAAAGCCCACTATTGAGACTTTGAAAGTTGCCTCAAAGAAGGAGCATAATGCAGACATTAAAAGGTCATTCCTTTCCAATGCATCAACCTTTTAGCACAACCTAATGGGAGGAGGGGTGGCTAGGGCCTGTGCTTCATTTGTAAAAAAAAAAATAAGGGCCAGGGCCAAAGTTTAGCTCAGAAGCAGGCACCGTGGAAGGTTGGGGTTGCTGAATGCCAAGGCTACGTAGTCTTGATTCCATCTCAGCCTCTTTAATCCACCCCCAGACACTCCCTGCCCCTTTATCTCACTCCTGCAGGTTCTTTTCATCCCCGCTTTTCCCCCTTGTCACTATTTTTTTGCCTTTTACTTCCTCTATTTTTTCTCATTCTGCTCTGTGTCAAAGTCTGCTGAGGACAATTAAGAGCCGGTACCCAAAAAAGAGCGCTGGTGGGCTCCACTTGCAAACACCGGCTCAAATTAAGCACTGCCTAGCACCCAGAGTTGCAGACTTTGGAAATGGGCAATCAGGTCGGATTGCCGGGCTCTCAGCATCCTGCGCTATGGGACAAATCACTTAATCTGACAGTGCCTGAAAAGGAAAAAAATGGGTAATGTCTGGTTCTCTTGTAAAGCGCTCTAGTTCCCTTAGGGCCGCTTTCCCATTGTAAAAAACACAGAGGTCTTCGGCAATGCACATGCCCCAAAATACCACATTGCCAGAGGAGGCTCCTCCATCATACAGACCTAAAGGATTTCTCGATTTGCAAACAAGTCACGAAATCAACCGTTTTGTATAAAGCCCGCGCTTTTTACAAAAGTACCAGCGAAATTCTGAAATTAGACAAAAAAATTAATTCCCCCTGGCCCCCACGTGCCCCGTGGGCCCAAAACTTGATAAAAAATGAATGCCCCCTGCACCTGTCGCCCATGGAGCAACTGGGGGGGGCATTCGCTCCCCCACCCTCACGAAGAAACCGCAGCTGGAATTAATTGTTTTAAATGATTAGGGCCTGCCGCCCACGGGGCATGTGCCGGGCCCTAAACATTTAAAAAATAAATGGCCCCTGGGCCCGTGTACCCCGTGGGTGGCAGGCCCAAAACTTGATAAAAATGAATGCCCCCTAGGCCTGCCGCCCATGGGGCACCTGGGAGGAATTTGTTTTTATCAAGCTTTGGCCCCGAGGCGTGCCCTTGGGGCATTAAGTGTTCTAAATTATTAAGGTCAACCGACTACAGTGCACGGTGCGGGCATTCATTTTTTAAAAATGATTAAGGCCCACCACCCACGGGGCACGCAGCGGACCCTGGGGGCATTCATTATTTTAAAATGATTAGGGCCTGCTGCCCATGGGGCGGGTCCTGGGGGAAATTTTATTTTGTATTAGGGCCCCCCACCCAAGGGGCATGCAGTGGGCCCTGGTGGCACTCATTTTATTTTGATTAGGGCCCACCACCCACGGGGCACGCGTCAGGCCCTGGGGGCATTCATTTTGTTAAAGAATTAGGGCCCGCCGCCCATGGGGCTCACAGCGGGCCCTGAGGGCATTTATTTTTGATCAAATAGCACAATAAAGTGCTGCAAAAATGCTGCAAAATGTGCATATTTGTGCCGCAAAATGTGTATATTAGTGCTGCGAAATTTGCTAATCCATGCCGCAACATCCAGTGGCGTCTGATCAGAGCAATAGACATATATAGGGCTGTCCATTTTTTTCCAACAAATTTAGCACAGCATTTCTTGATATTTCAAAAACTGTGGACCAGTGATTTGATCCTTAAATTAGAATATTTTGCTGAGACTCAACCAAGAAACCGATGCTCTGAGACGAGACATTAGGTAGCAGACACGTTCATTTTGTGTAGAGTGGAAGTCTGGCCCACAAAAGGCGACGGAGGTCAGCTGAGACCCGCTGTGGCCAGAAAGTAGTTCCTTTTCTAGGAAGTTCTCTCTGAGGTGGACAGCAAAACTTTACTTCGGTATTTTACATGCTGTTGTTGCTGAAGAGGCTTAAATTAGTAGGAGTATGACACATAATCTGTTAGACATACCTCTGTCTCAAAACTCCCCGGCGTGTGCATCTCTGATAGATATGCTTAGTTTAACTTCTCACTATCCTACTATTTATGTGCTGCATATACTCAGTGCTCTAAGTGAGTTTTCCTTTGACAGAGGTTTCCACTCGTTGCCAGCGGCGGCTGCTGCCAATCGATGTGGGGGGGCAGAGCGGGAAAAAAAATGTAAGCTTACCTTTTGCTGCCGGCCTCCGGGATCTTCTGCTCCTGCACCGCGACTCACTGCTCCTTTGCTCCCGGCACTGCAATTTCCATGAGCACAGGCTCCCAGACTCCCCACACAATCCCAGCGCTACTCTCATGCTAATACTCCCAGCATGAGAGAAGCGATGGGATTGGGCGAAGCGGGCCTGTTTCACGCTCCAGCAGGGTCTTGGAACCTGTGCCCTTGAGCACTGCTAATATCGCCAAGGTACAGCCTGGAGATATCCAAGTACGCATGCGGGTTTGGCCGCCCTAAAACGTCTGGCCAAACCGACATGCGCACTTTCAGTGCCTACCACTCCTCCTCCCCCTGCTGCTGATGCTGCGACATTGACATGGCCCCGCCCTAGACTCCCGACTGGAAGTCAAAAATAAAATGACAATAAAATAGTTTTATTGTTATTTTAATTTTCTTCTGTCTGCTGCATTTCAACAGTGGGTGACGCTACTCCGCCATAGCAGAGGAGCCGCCCCTGTCGTTGCTCTTTCCATGGATCCTAGCACCATACAGAAGGCTTCTGAAGGGCTAGCGTGGAACAAGGCGGGCAACTCGATGATGTCACCACGTGTCAAACAGAGAGTGATGTCACTTCCTCTATCCCATGTGTTTTGACAAATTAACATCCGCCATTATGTCTCCAGAAAAACAATAATCTTAAAAACACTCAACAAAAAATATAAATTGTTTTCGAAATCAGTGTTTTGGTTGGGGCAAATCCATTTGAAATATTTTTTTTAAAAACATATTATTGTTTTGCAGTGTAATTGGAGAAGTTCAGGATTCAGGCTAGTGTACACTAGGAGCACAAAAAGACAGATACAATGGCAAAAGTATCGATTACTTCCCCTCCGTGGGCTCTCTCCTATTAGCTGCCAGTACTTGCGCTTCAGAAGTGACAGGTGGGCTGAAACTGATTCAGTAGTTGTAAAACAGATGTTTGTTCTCCTGGCACCAAGCACACGTGCTTATGTCATACCCAGACACATTTTTCGTATGCCCTCACAAGTTACATCCTTTAACACCTACAAATCCTATAGGTTTCGCATTTCCCAACACTGTCTACAAAGCCCAGCCAGTGCTTAATTTGAGCCTGGGGTTTCCAGTGCTCGGCACCCGCACTTACTTGTCAACACGAGCACTTATGACAGCTGCCACATGGTGGCGCTGTTTGTCGCATTGAAATGAGATGAGCACAATTACGCTTGTTTATTAATTCTATGTACATTTAAAATGACTAATACCTCCCCCAAAGCCATTCCTATAACTTTGCAGGCTGAAATAGTCTGAACTGTCAAACGTTTAGGAATCTGATGGTTAGTAGTTGTTTTGGTACTGTCATTGGTAGCGATGGCAGGGGCAATGGGTAGTGAAAGCTGCAGAGGCCTCCTGATGAGGGCCCTGGCACTTATTTTTTTTTTTTACAAATTAAGCACTGCCAGGCACTGGTAAAGCCATTTATTTTGGAGAGGACGATGGCTGGCATGTCTACTGGAATACACCTTACATATTTTCACTTGTACTGGTTGCCTCCTCACTGAGCATGCTTGGATTTTAATATATTAAAAATGACTTACATACAAGCTTTGGCACCATCATACCACCACCACCCACATGATGCCACAAATTATCACTGTTGAGTCAGTGACTACATTATGCTAGGTTTGGCACTAATATGCAATGCAATTAATCACTACCATGTCACTTATGGCCGCAATAATTCACGAATTAGCACTGTAATCCAAAGTTGTGACAGTAAATCACAGCTGGGCACCACTGCACAGTGGATGCCCACAGTATGCAAAGAATGACGGCCACTACACTTTCAGAACAGCCACTATGCTGTGGGTGGGCCCCACCGTGCCACGGATATGATATGCACAATATGTCAAGAATGAGAATCATTCTACCCAGTGCAGGGCCGGTGTTGTGGTCTATATAATTGTCATTTTACCATGGCTGCCAATAACATGCCAGGAACAAACACCATTATTGCAAGGTCAGCCTTTTTCCAAAGGTGGCAGCATACCATGGTTGATCACAAACTGCCAAGAAATACCACATTTGTTCGAGGCCCATCAGTTTACCATGGGTTGGCAATGGAGGCCTCCTATGGATGCCCACAAGTTGTCACAATGGCACCAAGGCTAGAATTTTACTTGGGGTGGGTATGGGCAACATGCAATGGATGTCATAAGTTGGCAAGAATTACCACAAATGTGCCAGGGCTAGCATCTTACCAAGGATGGCATCATGCCATGGATGCCCACAAGTTGCCAAGAATTACTACCATTATGCCAGCACCAACATTTTACTATTGTAGGCAATGGGCATCAACCCTTGGATGCCGACAAGTTGCCAGAACTGCCATTTTTAAGGGGCCAGCAGTATAGTAGGGGGTGGGCAATGTACAGTCATCCCTTCTTTACCTTTTGCTAAGCAGGTGGCGAGGTCCATCCACTTGACTGGCAAAAAAGGTAGTGCGTTTGACAGGTAGGTGGTGCCATACTCTGATGGTTAACGGGTTGGCAGAAGGATATTGATAGTGGAAGAGCGTTCATCGACTAGGAGTAACAGGTCACCATGAACATCTGATGCAAGAGCAGTAAGGGCAGTACCAATTGTTATGTTGCAATAGTAAGTGTAAATTCCACTGCAATGTCCTTCAAGGGGCATAAGATAGGGCCCACCCAGTGTAGGGGGCTCCCACCCTTCAGGTGCCACCATTGTGCCCAAGGCCAATGAATATCCCTGAGATTTGGGAGTCTCAGCCCCCGCCACTATATTCTGCTAATAGGGGAGGACTCATCATCTTGCATGATGTCACTATGCCACGGAAAGTTTAGCTCCTAGTTCGATGTCACTGAAGTAACGGCAACTCTCACTGCGATGTCTTGCAGCAAAGGCAAATGCCATTGCAATATCATATTATTAAACATACTGAACGGAGAGCTGGAACTGCAGCAAAGGCAGCTTCAAGGCAAATTCGATTCCAATAAAAGATTCTTCCAGTGGACAGCACTATCGCAAGAACGGCTCACAGTGCACCAAGTGCCTTAACAGGCATCTGTCACTCTAGTGAGGGTTGCTTCCAGAATGCTGCCACCTCATTAGCTCGGTCAGGTGAGATTCGATCACCTATGAGTACAAATTGGTTTAAATGATACTAAATGAATTGATTTTCAGACGATCACTGTGTCATTTCTTGCAGGTCGCTACCTTTTTCTTGTTGTCCTGATGAAGACCCCGTGCCCATGGGGACGAAACGTCGACTTATTTGGTTCCACCTATTTCATTTAAGGTTGGACTGTATAAACCCAAATGTGCATATCATTGTGTTTATATGAATTCATGCTTATCCTATGGGTGTGAATCATTCTACATAGTGTAAATATAGCAGTTTGATTATGTTTGGCAGACTTATTTGTTCACTTACCCTGCACCGTCACTTGGAGCACCTGTATTGATTTCACGGTTGGATAAACCAACTGTCTTTTGTACTCAGGTTTTGATATAGTCTCACTCAAGACAAAATATTCACTATTGGTGAAATATCCACGTTTTACAAGTCTGGAAACCATTACCTTTTTGCATAGTCTGCTGGTCATTGACGTTCACAGCTTGGAAACATAACACCAAAAAAACTGCACATGTTTTGGAAAGTACGACTAATTCTGGTTACTGATGAAAATGATTAAAAAAAAGATTTTACTTTTGTTAAATTTTTTTCATTTTAAATCAGAACAGTAATCACAACATATTATCCAACATACTGTTGAATAATGTTTTTATTAATCAATAGCAGTCCTTACCACAGTCAGGTGTCTTTACACTTAGCTGAGCGATAATCAGGTTATTGAACTCAGCCGTCAAGATGCAAACAAGTAACCTGTAGGTTGTGCATCTTAAAATAAGGCTTTTTCTATCAAATTTATCTTTTTAGAGATGCTCTGTAGGAAAGAGGAACGCATGGGATTTTTTTCCCCAGCTGGAGTTCCATGGACTTATGACATAGGCAGCCGTTGAAGACGAGCGACGGCTATATCCCCACTGTGCCTAGCCATCAACACCAAAATACCTGCTGGTTTGTGAAGAATGCAAGGGAGATCGACGGCTCACTCACCTTCATTCATAAACCTTCGAAGCAACACAGAACTTTGCCTGTTCCTCCATGAGCCTGTTTAACTTCTGATGACCCACCATGCCGCAGAACAGCCTGACCCAACATTCTGGAATCCAGTGTGGAGATGCCTACCCCTTGCTCAGTAGAGCTCCTTTGACAAGTCCATATCTTGTGGGCCCCCATCCCGACGATATCAAAGGACCCTTGCAATGAGTGGATATGTCTTTCGGTGAACCTCGGTTCAGTCGACTACACCCAGGAACCCGTCCTGGCTAAAGTGGGTTGTCAACCGTTGCCTCACGCCCTCACCTTAGCCTTCGTCCTCGAGCTCCCTTCCTCTGCCTATCCTGCCAGGAGCCTGCATGACAACTTCCGTAGGCCGCCTGCGCTGGGGCCTGCCATCCCCTGGGTGTCTTGCTGCTCTTCTGAGGAAACAAAACTTGTGAAGGACACAATACATCTCAGCCTCGACCCCATTCTCAGCATATTCAGAAACTTTAAATGGACTAAGCTCAACTCAGAGCCACAGCTCTAGAAAATGAACTCACTTCCTTTACTGACTCTCCTTATGGGAAGAGCAGAAACGCTTGGTCCAAACCCCTTCAGGGCAAAAAGAATAGTCACTCTGGGCCACCACCAAAATGGATTTATAGACTGCATTCTTACTCTCATCAAAAGAGTGAAAAAGACTTACCCCTATCTGTCACGTAGCGCTTGGTTCTGAAAGTGAACCCACATCCTTTTCACCTCAGAAGAATTAAGAGCTAAACTCACTGAATCTTTAATTAAAGCTCAAAGCGACTAGTAAAAATTACTATTTCTTCCTGACTGCAACGTTTCCAAGCATCTCCTCACCTTTTGAGGGATAATTGTGATACTCAAGGTAATCAAGGCCACACACCCTTACCCCCTGTTCTGACTGTCCTTTCATTATGAAGATCAACACAGACAGGTCATCATGGCTGCCTAACCAGCTTCAAGTGAGACAATGGCTGACGTCTTGCTTATGGAGGATTGCGCAGCGGACGGATTGCTAGCTTCACAACTCATTTCCTATTTACTTACGAGATTTGTGGTATCCCATTCGGTGCACGATCCTTCTGGGACAAGGGAGGAGTTGCTGCCGTGAGCTAGGTGTGGAGAGATAGGCGACTTTCACCAGGAGCCCTCTCATCTTACGCCTGTGATGTTCTGTCTCTCTCCTTTGACTGATCCCGAATTTTGGATTCTGCCCTTCCATCCCAACTGGAGTCGGAGAGTCTGGAGCCGAGGAGCTGCAGAATGCTGAATGTGTTCTAGCCCTCCCCTCTCTTTTCCTTATCTCCTCCCACTTCTCCTATCTCATCATGGCTCTAATGAACCACTACTCCCTTCACAATCACCTCTTGTCACTTGCTCCTAACTCCTTCAAAATAGTATATCCATCTTACCTCGAAGTATGGCTCAAAAATATCTTGAAGATCGAATCTTGAGAGACGTCCTGGAAACACTCATAATGGATCAGTACCACTATGGTTGGAAGGATAACCCTAAAACCAAGCTTATTTTTTTTCTCTCAGGCCACCTTCATTTCATTGTAACTTTCCTGAGGGATCTCAGTCAGTCTCTAAAATTCTTAATGGGCACAAATTAACTGTCTCACTCTCAGCCCCAATAAAGGGACTTTCTCACTCATATAGATCAAACAAATGCCTATGGTTCAAGTGTCTGATGTCTACCTCGCCCTGTTTGACCTTCAGTTCAAAACCCTTCTTCAATCCAAGATATCATAGTTCACTTTCTAAAGCTACTTCTCTCCTTTCTGTTGCTTTTCACTTGAATTCTCTACTCACTTCCCACTTCATTCCTTCTTCAATCATCACAGCCCCCTCATCCACCCATCACCCCACTTCCCCCTTCTCTTTCTGTCCATCTCTCTTAACTCCTTTCCTTTG
Organism: Calotriton arnoldi; assembly: GCA_963921515.1. Taxonomy (NCBI): domain Eukaryota; kingdom Metazoa; phylum Chordata; class Amphibia; order Caudata; family Salamandridae; genus Calotriton; species Calotriton arnoldi. Next base: position 442,456 of record CAWUFW010013657.1, on the reverse strand, counting down.
CCATTGCTCCCTTTTCACTTCTTATCTCTCCTGAATACAAAAGTTAAAATACCATTTCTCTCTTCATTAAATCGATTCGATTTCTTCTCAATCTGATCATTTGCTCCAGAATACTTAGCCCCACCTCCCTCTTCTGTTCTCCTGCTCCCCTCAATTCTTGCATCCAAAAACTCACTTTGCTGTTTTTCTGTCCTCTTTCCCGCCCCCGAACCATGTCCAAACGCAGAATCCAGAGGCTGATAATGACCCTGGCAATATCAGCCAAAGAGGGAAACAGCAATTCCCATTTTCTAACTTCAAACCACTCTCCTTGCTACACTTCTAGTGCAGCTCATGTTGTGACATTCTCTGGCTGTAGATCTCCATGCACAACTTGGGGACTGAGGCCTGTCGATCACAAGAACGTTATTCAGATTCAATTAGATCCATTCACCCCACACTACTCCAGAAGTGTGAGTACCTTCCTGCGTTGTCCACTTCAAAATTCTATATCAGCTGTAAAACACCGGCTGGAAATCACTGACACCGTTCTGAAGCAAAATCTTAACCTCGTTGTTCTCACTGAGACCTGGTTTAATGATACCTCGCATACCATCATCAATCGCCTCCTTCCACCTGACTACACCATCGCTGGATGCAACCGGGACGGCAGTCAACGCAGTAGAGTGGAAGTTCAACATACAAATTCAGTACACTACGTAATAAGTGTATGAATCCTTCTCGACTTTCCAGTGCCTGCTCGGGGAACGCAGAGCCTCAAATGCTCCCCATGTGAGACTAAATGTAATTCACCACCCACCAGACGACAATTCGTTCTTCAGAGAATAAAGTATGGAACACATCGCCAACCAAGTCAAGCATTTTCATTGGTGATTTTTAACCTTCACCGGGGCAACTCTAGTGACACTCCTTCCAATACTGAGCCCGATTCCCAAAGGGCCTTCGCACTCGTGACGGGGGCCCCGCACTTGTGGCAGAACCTTTGCACTCATTGCGGGCAGGAGTGCGGGCCCCGCACCATGACTGCAGTTGTGTGTATGCCCTCAGTTGGTTCACTTCCTATCTATTAACCAAGAGAAGGGGGAGATAGAGGTCAGGAAACAGAGGACTCGGCCTCCTATGCGTACTGTAATAACCAAAGAGGGTCCGCCTGTGTTATTTGGACTATCTTTCCACTCTTTCTATAGGGTTCTTCCCGTCCCACTGCGGAACGGGGCGTGCTGCGACCGACGGATATGTGGGAGCACTTTTGATCATATACTATGAAGAATTGGGAGGAATAAGAGTGGGAGGGTCTAACCTAATGAGAAAATGAAGTTAAAAATACCTGGCTAAATAGGAAAAAATTATTTATTCTGACCTCTAGCTGGTATGGTTAAAAAGAGGAATTGAAAGACATAAGATTATGTGTATGTATTTCAAAGGTCTACATGTTTCAAGTTTATACCTCCAAATTCTTCATAGTACATGATCAAAAGTGCTCCCACGTATCCGTCGGTCGCAGCACGCCCCGTTCCACAGCAGGACGGGAACCCTATGATGAAGCATGCCACCAAGGGAAATCTTGGTGGGTGAGGGTTATTTTAAGAAAAATTTGTGTTTTCTACCTAATAGAAAGAGAGGAAAGATAGTCCAAATAACACGGATGGACTCACTTCCTATATAACCAACGGATCCCAACAGGTGAAACTTGGCAACTGCGTCTCAAGATGGACTCCCTTGCAATAGGGTGTTCCTCAGGGTCAATTTTTAGCTTCCACACTTTTCAACTTCTAGGAGCTTTGCTTAGGCGCTCCGGAATCTTTTCCCATCATTATGCTGAAGACGTACAGCTTTACCTCAAGGTTTCCTCCAATTTTGACACCCGGTTGCTTGCTTTTACACTGATGAAAGGACATGATTGGATGGTTGCTCACCATCTAAATGTCAACTACATAAGCAATGAAATAAATAAATTATGCTAAGCTTGAAACCTCTTCATCCAGTATAGAAATGTACCTTTTAAAATGCTAGGCACAGACTGTCGTAAGTCCTTCGACACAGTGTCCATTGTGCTTAGTCTGCAAGTTTGCAGAGTAAGCTGAAGAGTCACCGCTGACAAATGCAGGAAGGTCACAAGTTGGATTCTTGGCAAGGTTGACCTAGCCTTCTATCTTTACAAAGTCGGTAAATTGAAATTGCAGAATTGTCTATATAAAAACAATAAGGGCCCGATTCCGATCTCGGCCGGTAGCTCACCGAACGGGATTCGCCCGGGAAAAATACGAGCCGTGCGCGTTTTTACCGACCGACTCGTACAGCTATCCGAACGAGCTAGTACGATGCGAATGTACGCGTTGATTCCGACCGACTTGTTTCCGGCTCTGAACCGCTCCGACCGACCCGTACGGACACGACTCGCACCACGCAATGGAGACGTTACCCGACCGAGCACGTACGATGCGCGCTTCGAACAGCCCGACCGACTCGTACCGTCCGGCTCCAAAGAACTGTTGGAGCCGGACTTCGGGGGTCCGTGTCGGACCCCCCTTCACCCGTAGCCTTGCGAGTTGCACACAGGGGGGACCCATGGGTCCCCCCTACACATGCATGTACGGTGCGTGTTGCACCGACGCGTACCCACTGTAGGGGGCGCCCTTGTTCGCGACGTACCCATTCAGTCAATGGGAGCCCGTGTACGCGTCGTGCGACCGGCTCCCATTGACTTCTATGGGAATCCGACCGAATCGAGTCCGGCAGCATACGACCGCATCGTACTCGTTCGGTCGGACTGCAGGAGTCCGGTTCGGTCGGAAATCTCTCCGGATCCGGCTCGGTCGGAGAGATTTCCGTCCCAGATCGGAATCGGACCCTAAGTCATTTCACATGCATTACTACAGACCAAAAGTCCCCCTTGGCAACCAAGATTTTCAGGAACTATGTATCATGATTGCCTACAAAGAATGCTATGGACCACGTGCAACTTATATTCTGTGTTTCAAGATGTCCGCCACCTTCAGCAAGTCTTGTGACAGTCGTACATGCTCATGTGACATGTAGTCCTCCTTGTCCTATACAGCATCCTGACAATTACCTGAACTTTGAAATTTTGACCTTGAAAATGAACCCTTCTAAAGTGGCATTCCTCCCCAAAAATTCGAACTTCAACATTATAATTATTTTGACCTTTAAAAATTTGAAAGCAATTATAACAAAGTAAAATTGGGCACCAGAAAGGAGTACTACAAGTAGGGAGACTGAAAAATGTGAATGAAACATATGCCTTGGTGAGGAGAAAAGAGGGTGTAGCATTAACCCCATTAACAAAAGAACAAAACAAAAAAGAGAAGCATAGAAGAACAAAAAGGCAGAGAACACAAGAAGAAAAAAAATTTAGCATAAAAAACAAATAACTGAAAATGAGACAAGGTACAGACATTTGAAAAAAATCCAATTGGAACATAAAGTCATTCAAAGTATAGAGGAAGCAGGAGCAACATAAACTAGGTGAAAATAAAAAATGGAACGGTTTCAAACAAAAGAGTTTGAATTTATTAGGTACATTTATTTTAAAGAGACCATTTTTAATGGCCTTGTATAATAGCTGTTCAGGCGAGCATGAGGTCGCTTTTTAGATTGATTGTAACGCCTCTGATATACAGATATTTGAAGCTACTGTCAGAATTCTTCCCTCTTCAATAGTGATAAAATGTTTGAATTATTCGAAGTAGTCCACCCTTTTCCAAAAGATCCCCTCACACTTGAGTATAGTAACAAGGAGGAGATGTTGCATAGTAGCTAGTGCTGCCAACTTTGGGACCGGGGGACCGGGGAACCAGGTTCGAATCCTGGCGTTGATGCAACATTCTGTGATTCTGGGCAAATTACTTGATCTCCACATGCCTAAAAAACATGCACGAGTCAGGTTCTTTTGTTACAATGCTCTAATGCCCTCGGGACACGTTTGTGCTATATAAAACTGCAAACAAAAACCTCTAAAATGGCTAACATCAAATGAGCACGACCACTATAACGTAAGTAAGGATATGAATTCATGACAGATTGATAGCATATTTCCGTGACATACGTTGCATAAAATAAATCTTCATGGAACTCATCTGCAAAGTTGGTACTCTCCTGGCAGTGGCGGCTCCTCCACTAACGCGGGGGAGCGTTGCCCCACTGCTTTGCAGCAGTGAAATAAAGGAAAAATAAAATGATAATAACTCGAGGTTATCATCATTTGATTTTTTTCCCTGCTGCGGCAGCTTTGTGGGCGAGGCGGGGCTGCTCTGCTGACAGAGTAGGGGAGCAGTGGTTTGCACTCCCTAAGTAGGCATGAATGTTTGGCTGGCCATCTCCGGTTGAGCGCCGAACCACGGTGCTCAGACCAATCACAACGCTGCTTTGCAGAGCTGTGATTGGCCCAGGGGAGCCTCAGCCTGGGTGCTTCCTGTTCCTGGACCACCGTCCGGGAGAGACGACGGCGGGACGGCAGAAGAGAGGGGCGGCGAGGGGGTACGTTTTTTTTTCTCGGTTTTTACACTGCCCCGCGCCCCCCGCCCGCCAACCCCGATCCGTGCCGGCCGCTTCTGCCTCCTGGACATTATGTGGATACCCTTAAAGTAAGGAACGATCCATTGGCTGTTAGAGTAAAATGCCAAATGACTATGGCCATCAGTAAATAATGACTGGAGGCCTCATTACAAGTGCCTCTTTGATTCTGATGGGGCAGTAAGAGCAACTACTGACCACACCAAAATTACAAGATTTATAGGAACACTGCAGATCTAGTTTAACCTTAGGTAGCTCCTCGAGGTGGGAGGGAGGATGAATATTCTGTGTTGTCTTGAGAATTTTTGGGGCCCTGGGCCAGAAATATTTTGGGGCCTCTGTTCATTACAACTTTGAATTGTTTTACCTATTTTTGTGCTAATTGTAGCCTTTATGATGCCAAACTTTTGCAAACAGGTTTCACACAAACACAGTTGAAATATGTCTTTCTGAGGACCCCAAAAACTCCTTAAGATGACACTGGGCAAAGAGAGACAGGTAGAGGTAGGCAGAGAGAAGACGAGAGGTTCAGATATAGATAAAGACAGAGGTGAGCTAGAAAGAGAGATTACATTTCCTTTCCCTGGGGGCCCCATGGAAGGTGGGAGCACTGGGCAATTGTCCACTTAGCCCATTCCTTAAAACGTCTCTGTGAATATTGGGTCAATTACCTGTCCGTTCATGATGCACTAATAGAATGATAGCACTATTTCAAATATACCCGGTGATGGGGAATATATACGAATAGAATTTGACTCTGTAAAAGATCCTTTGCTTGAGAAGTAAGAACATGCCCCGGAGAGGTTGAACAGCCAAAGAACTCCTGTGAGGTACAAAAGAAATCACTTTTCCACAACAACAAGGCTTTTATCTGGAATCTATGTAATTCATGCGAAGAAACGTGCATGGAGATTCCATTTAGATTCTATTACAGATTGCGGGAGAGTGCATCGCTGAAGGGCTATCTTCTTTCAGGCAATGGTGAGTGAATCCAAAGTCTGAAGACATCAGAAGCACATTCTTAAACTGTGTGGATTCGGGTTGAATAATAGGAGAGCACCTTTTATTCCTCACTAACGTATAAAGTGCAGAAATACATGGACGCCGACAATTTATTCTACTTCAATTACTTCAAATGCAAATTCTGTTCTGATGTTTTATCAGTTGAGGCTATTTTTGGATGACTTTGGATGATGTACAGAAGAATACGTAGACACCCTAGCTTTCATATGCTCTCTGTACCATCCCGACTCACCCAATTCTCTTTGGATACGGACAGGGACGGAACAAAGAGGGGGAGGAGTACACGAGGAGCCTGCTGGAAAATACTCAGTTTGGTAGAATGCATCAATAACAAAGTAGCACCTAAAGAAGTGAGCAGTAGAAGGACACCAGTAATGCGTCCATGCTCCAGGCAAGGGACAAACACAGGAAGAGGAAGGAAGCCTAGACAGCTGACCAATAAAAAGTAAGCAAATTACAGTGACAATGAACTCAACCAATAGTATGCTAAGGGGCGGTCTCTAAGGGCACTGAGTGAAACCAAAAGGTTTCAAGAGAAGGTGAGACCTAAAAAGGGCATACAAAAATTGAAGAAATCAAGTCAATCTCACACGCTGAATTCCACAAAATGAAAATACATTTGATATAAAATGTAGAAATGCAATTTAGCAAAAATACAAAAACAAGAGTCAGAGTAATCCTTGGCCAATCCTGTCCCCTTTTAATATGAATGTGTAATATATACTGCCAGTGATTTATATCCAACATTCCTCTTTTGTGAACATCACCTTAAGACGTAAGGGGAATAAGAGGCAGCCTCTTTTATGGTGAACGCTCACTTTTCTAGCTCACTTACCATAGTCACATACCTTGCAACAGCAATACAGACCTCTAGCTCCATATTTATTATGTAAATGTCAAACATTTCAGAGTCCCTTTTCAACAAAATCTAGCGCCCACCTCTTCTGCTGCTCCACTATCACAGCGCTATCCCCCTTGTTCTCCTTAAAGCTTCAAAGCTTGTTCCAAGTTCATACACCCAACAAGTACCGACACAGCAGCCTGCTCCTATTACCGGCTGCGATAAACACCTACGATTCTGAGTTTTTCTCACAAAATTGAAGAATTACACCATGGTTTGGAGCTTTCCACTCCAAATTCTGCATGTACTAGAATTTGCTGCATATTTTCACCACGTAACTCTCCTCGGATTTGACAAGGAAATATTCACCAGGGGAAAACTGCAGACGCACAATGTTTTCAAGACAACTACTAATTCTGATCCCAGTGCAAACACAACATTGCATAGAGATCAGAATTTAATGTCCCTCTTGGAATCGTGGGGTTAGGAAGACCAAGATCTTAGGGAGAGGTGTGGCGCAGCGGCCAAAGCGGCTGACTCCAGAGCGCGGGCTCACGGATCGATCCCCGGTGCCGGCGGCAGCACAGCTCAGGATCATGTGACTCTGGGCAATAGCTCACTTAATCTCCCCGACGGCACCCAGCGCCTTGAAACCCTTAAGGGGTGATATGTTCGCGCTTTACAAATAGGAATTATTATTATAAGAACTCCAACTCCCTAAGAGAACCCGGTTCATCAACATATCGGAAAGAATCCATTGCTGCGCTCACACAGAGTAAGTTCTTGATCCATGAGAACGCCTCACTTTACTGCTGAAGAAATCCAACATAGACTGCTGAGAAGTTAACAACCATCTCCCTCTCTCTAACATATCATAAGCAGGCCATTAGTAAACTAGATAGTTGACCTGGTACTTCCTTGCACTCCTTCCAACAGCCTGGAATTAGGGGTGCTGATCTTCTCCAAATTTGTGAGGTTTTTTTTAAACTCCACCAGCCTCCCGAAGTTAGAAATTATTTTAAAAAAATAGTGTAATACATTGTTTTTTCCAAGGAAAAAAAAACTGCAACCTTTTCTTTATTAGCAGAATTTGGCCGCAAAAATTGTTTGGACTGAAAAACCTATTTGTTTGGGCTAAATCCGCTGCAAAAATAGTTAGTTTTGGAAAAATCTACGGTAAAATATATTTTTTAAGAAAACTTAGCTAGTGGACAAACTTTTGCAATGGTGACAAACTTTTCAAATAATGTCAATGTAATTGTAAGTTCGCAGACACATAGGTAGAAAAGGCATAAATAAATAGAGTAATCCCTCAGGGATTCTTGCTGATTCTGCTGTCATGCAAAGAATATTAAAGTAAGTTTAGATTTACTATTCTTAACTCAGCACCTACTTACCTTCACAATACAATATAGTGGTAGTTGACATAGTGGATGCAATATTTTGCTACATTGCAGTGTTGTGATAGGCTTAGGGGAGCCTGTGTGCTTCCTCCTTCCGGGTTGAAGCAACGAAGGAGGAGAGACGGCAGCCGGTGGCTGTGAGGATGTACGAGTCCGCCCCGCCACCCAGTTCCCTGCCAGCCGCCACTGCTGAGACAGTTTGAAGTACGTGCACTGAGCATGACGCTGCACAGAACGGGGGCATACTGAGGAGCTGCAGCCGTTCAGCAGAGCGGAGGGAACAAGGCCATGTTGATGGCTTGCAAAAACAGCAGCCCCTCAGTCGCTATGGAGCAAGCGTATGGAAATGTGTCTGAGCACCTTGATTCCATAAGCCCTCCCTGCACTATACAGTTACTTTCCCAGCACTTTGCATCATGTCGGTCAACCTGTGGAAAGTGTGCCAGGCACTGTTATTTCTCTTCGACGAAATTCCATTGCAAGGTATTCTGAGGATGCAGTCATCTGCAGGACCTCTTTTTTTGTTTTGTAGTATATTGGGGTACTTTTACAGCGCAGACCTAGCCCACAGGGCAGCAGCAAAATGTGTATGGGGCAATACAAATATCCGATCCGTCCATGTTGCAGACATTTGGCAGGTGTTTACTAGAGGAGTATGCATAGACATAAGATTTTTCAAGGGCACAGCCTTACATGCAGTGGAAGAGTTTACAGAGTATTACGTTAACTATGCATCAATTACACAGAGCAATGCATGGAGCATTGGCTTTGGAATGCAGCATTACACAGGTGATGTTCACATTTGTAAACCGGAGCCTAGGGAATAATAAAGAACAAGACCTGGAGGAGGGGGTAGTCATATATTTATTGGACTATAGGGTGGAAGAGGAAGGGGAGAATTGAAAGAGAGAAAAGGTCAAAGGAGAAGAGAAGTGACTTTAAAGCACATGGAGAGACATAAACACAAGGAGAGATGTGTTGTCTTAGGTGATGGGAAAGTGTTTGCAATACTGAAGGCGCAAAGCACAAGAAACCCAGCGCCTCATTTACAAGGCCATTGCGCCGCCGATGCGTTACTTTTTTTGATGCAGTGTGCTTGCCCATATTAACAAGGCCACGTTAAGTCACCCTGCATGATTTTTCATGGCCTTGTAAATATGGGCCCCTATGACGCATTACTGTGAGTGAAAAGGGCATTCCATGGGTGTTGTTGTGGTGTTACCACGCAACATACATGGAACCTGACATATTCCCAGGTTTTCCAAAGTTTTGTAAAGCAGGGAATGCGTCAGAATCCTACGCCTCCCCAGGGGAGGCGTAGGAATGGCGCAACGAGCAGAAATACTTTTATTTCTCCTTGTTTCTTGCTCTTTCTGTGCGTGCTGCATCCTGAAAGAGAAAAGAGGAAAACGCCATCAATGATCGCTTTTGTGCAGAAAGATGTCCCTTCCTGCACATAAACTATCATCTCCGCAACGCAGGCACCCTTACAACATGACGCAAGGGTTCCTGAGCTCGCGCATGGCAGTCAAGTGTGCACCAGCGCAGGGGAAAACACACGGATGCGTCGTATTGCTGTTAATACGACGCATCCCTGTGCTTTTAAAATGATGCAGCTTGGCACAGCTAAATGGCTTGCAGCGCCGCGCTGTGTCATTTTTTTGTAAATGAGGCTCCTAGTATTTTGCTCACCTTCTTTGTACACGTGTTTTCAGGATTTAGTTGGTTCATACTAACCCGCCTGCACCTATTCCAGGAGTAGGAGTTTGACCCACAGTTGGTTAGTATGTACACGATGCTTGGATGTGGTTGTCTCCATTCTCTCCACTGCAGGAGGGCTCGGTTGGCTGGATCAAGATTCTAGAATCATATTCGTACTTTCTTTGTAATATAAGCATAGAAAATTATTTTTATGCCAGTGTCCTTGGATGTAGGGTCAGAGTGAGAGACATACATTCTGGTAAAAATAAGATTCACACAACAATGATGCACTTTTTACGCACTTCCCTTATTCAATATGTATATATTAAAAATGTTGTTATTCAAATTGAACTAATAATGTGAATGTGATGCCTGCGTTGTATTTATGTTCCTATATTTTATTTTATACTTTTAAATGAAGAGGTGTAGTTTAACAGCTTACAAAAATCAAATAAACTTTTATTTAAAAATGGTAAATGATTTGAGCTATGCATGGTGAAAGGTCCTGGCAGACCTCTGCGGATTCAAGCGCAGACATCTGAAGGAAAAGAGCAGAGAGGAAGAGGAAACGTAAAGGGATGAAAGAACAGCATGAATTAGGAATACAGCGTGTAATGGAAGGTTAGGTACTGGACTGTACTGTAAAGAGTATAGTCTGGGTATTTAAATGCAAGGCTTGGGTCTCGTGCTCTCCATGCCACAGGAGTGAAGCTTGCCTGGCTGATATGGGGTGATACTCTGGAACCGGTCCTAGGATGCTTGTTTCCGGTCCAGGGAGGACCTGGCCTGGCAGTTCGTGCTGGACTGTTCCCATGAGGAGCAGGGTTTAGACTGATTTGCATATGGCTGGGAACAAACTGGAATAGCATGGGGAGCAAAAAAAAACAATGGATTTAGGCCCAGATCTCTGTACTGGGGGTGAATGTTTGACATTGTTCAGCAATCAGTCCATAAATTGTTCTTTTTGCATTTGAACGAGATAAGGCGAAAGCCATCTGCAGCGTTATAATATGGAGGTCATCTTCTCAAACGGAGCAGACGAATTAAGATTTAGTGGAAACCATTCATTAGTTATCAATTAAAGGGGAAGAAATGCAAATTAGGGATTTCAATTTACCAGATGTTGAATGGAGCAATCCAGCTGCTTTTTCAACTGTGAGCAGAGACATCCTAGACTTCTAACTTGAGGCGCTCCTTAAGCAGCCAGCAACCGAGCCTGCTAAAAGTACATTTGTTTGACCAGCAGCTTATAATTGTCCACCCTACTATATAGACAGCCGCTATCTCAAATTCAGGGAATCTCGCTACAGCCTTCAAACTCTGTTTAGATCAATAACAATAGCATAACAATAACAATATCTTGATTCTGGTCAAGGGAGGACCTGGCCTGGCAGTTCAGGCTGGACTGTTCCCAAGGGGAGCAGGGTCAAGACTGATTTGCATATGGCTGGGTCCAAACTGGAATGGCGTAGTAAGCAAAATAAACTGATGGAATTACGCCCAGATCTCTGTACTGGGGATGAATGTTTGATATTGTTCAGCATTCCGTCCATCAATTGTTCTTTTTGCATTTGAACGAGATAATGTGAAAGCCATCTGCAATGTTATAATATGGAGGCCATCTTCTCAAACGGAGCAGACAAATTAAGATTTAGTGGAAACCATTCATTAGTTATCAATTAAAGGGGAACAAATGCTAATTAGGGATTCCAATTTACCAGATGTTGAATGGTGCAATCCAGCTGCTTTTACAACTGTGAGCAGAGACATCCTAACTTGAGGCGCTCTTTGAGCAGCCAGCAACGGAGCCTGCTAAGAGTAAATTCTTTGACCAGCATCTTATATTTGTCTACTGTACTATATAGACAGTGACTACCTCAAATGCAGGGACTCTCGCTACAGCCTTCATACTCTGTTTAGATCAATAACAATAGCATAACAATAACAATAGCTTGATTCTGGTCAAGGGAGGACCTGGCCTGGCAGTTCAGGCTGGACTGTTCCCACGGGGAGCAGGGTCAAGACTGATTTGCATATGGCTGGGTCTAAACTGGAATGGCGTAGTAAGCAAAATAAACTGATGGAATCACGTCCAGATCTCTGTACTGGGGATGAATGTTTGATATTGTTCAGCATTCCGTCCATCAATTGTTCTTTTTGCATTTGAACGAGATAAGGCGAAAGCCATCTGCAATGTTATAATATGGAGGCCATCTTCTCAAATGGAGCAGACAAATTAAGATTTAGTGGAAACCATTCATTAGTTATCAATTAAAGGGGAACAAATGCTAATTAGGGATTCCAATTTACCAGATGTTGAATAGTGCAATCCAGCTGCTTTTACAACTGTGAGCAGAGACATCCTAACTTGAGGCGCTCTTTAAGAAGCCAGCAACGGAGCGTGCTAAGAGCAAATTCTTTGACCAGCATCTTATATTTGTCTACTGTACTATAGAGACAGTGACTACCTTAAATGCAGGGACTCTCGCTACAGCCCTCAAATTCAGTTTAGCTCAATAACTATAGCATACTCAGGTCATATCTAGTAGAGAGATGACATTCAATGCATTAGGTCAGTGCTTAATTTGTAAAAAATTAAGTGCCAGGGCCCTTCTTGGAAAGCCACTGCAGCCTGCACCACCCATACCCTGCCAGCGCTGCCAATGGCAGTACCAGCATAACACCTAACCATCACACTCCTACAAGTGTGACAATTCAGGCTATTTCAGGTCGCATAAAGCTATATTAATGATATGAGAGGCTGGAATTATTCATGTTCAATGTATGTTGACTTAATAAACACGGTTGTTGTGCTGATTTCAAAATTAAAAAGACAGCGCCACCATCTGGTGGACTGTCACCAGAGCCTGTGCTGACAATTAAGTGCTGATACCGAGCACCGGAAACCACCGGCACAACTTAAGCACTGCATTAGGTGTTCTAACTATGCAAGGAATGCATATTTCAGAAGTAGGCTCTCATAAGAAGACAGTGACTTGATGAACTGAAAGCGATAGAAGTTAAACTAAAGGAAACTTTTTTCAGGCTTCAAAGATTTATGCTATTCAGGTAGATTAAAGTAACGGGAAAATCAAACCATTATGGGGATTTAGTGAGTTAACAAACATGGTAAAGGCAAAAAGGTACAAGGAATCTCACTATAAAATGGTCACAAGTTATCATCTTTCTACTTCCTTAAAAGGAATCACGTTCTTGAACATGCTGCTCATAATCCCTTGTAGGACCACCAGAGTACAAAAGCGCACTCTTGATAAACACCATTAGGTGCTGAAATAGGTCAGCTGAACTACTGCAACAAATGTGATATATCCTTCTGCAAAAGTTAATAGTTCTTTCTGGGAAAAAACCCAGTGCATTCAAAAATATCACATTAGAATGAAACACAACAGAAAAACAGTAGGCCGCATTCCAGATCGCAGGAAAAGCCAATCACATGTGTTGATTGTCAATGTGGGAACCCAAGGATTGGCAGAAATATTAACTACAAAAATCTGAATCTAGAAAGAATGCCAAGCTCACAAGATGTATAAATATCCCAGGAGAGAAATCCACCTACAGTAAACAGGAATCAACTGAGCATCTCGTGCTGATGGGCATAAACATAATTCAGGCGTATTACGGAATGTTGACCCACAGTAAGCAATGCCAAGACTTGATATTGAAGAGGAAGTGCGGACATCCAATAGTAGGTGATTATTCATTACAAATTTCATAAGTATAAGTATATCGCTACAATGTTCTGTAAGACTCTTGATATAGTGTATTTTCTATTGAAGTTAAATGTGATAATTCAGCAAACATTTAGTACATCCAGTGATCGGAAACAGCCGACAGGTGTTTCGTCCCTGGAAGTGGGGCTTTTTCAAGGCTCAATCTTGTTACGGGCAGATGTAAGGTTTTGTGGAGTAAATGTGATCTTTTCTTCATCCTTTAGCTATGTATCTCTTTCATTCCGAAATATGAATTGCTTATGAACCTGATTGAAAATAATGTTGTAGAAGTAAAGCGGAGTCCTCGATCCAAGCTACTACCTGGTTTATCGTCAAAAATGTTCCTTGCAGTTTTGCAGTCCATTTGGGGGTCTCCAACCGAATTACACATATTGACGGGTTATTTTGAATAACAGATGTATTACCAATACTAATTCAAGAAGTAATCAAACTCATCCATACGCGGGCCAGTAATCTAAACTGTAGGCCAACATTTACCAATGTAACTACCAACTGATTAGTAATTCATACAAATTTCAACATAATATGGATTTTGTGAGTATACTATATTTTCACCTCAAAGCCGTTCAACAATGTGGTAAAATCGTACAGGAGGCAAGATGAATCTTTGGAACCCTATACCAGGATAAAGGTAAAAATCTGCCATGCAGAGAAATTAACTCTTGGCAGAGAAATGAACAGCTGCCTTGCAGAAGAATGTCCTGCCGTGGAGGACTGAATCCCTGGGAACAGACTGCTTGCAGAGAGAACAGCGATGAACAAAAGAACAATCTGCTTTCAGGAGTAGTGAGTACATGTGGAATGGCCTACTTGTTGGAGAGTGAACTTCTCAAAATCATGCTTCTGTGGTAGCCTTGTTTTGTCTAACAGGAAGTGACCTGCTTTTTTTTTTAATATATATTTTTTATTGGCATTTCAAAAAATTGTATACATATCACATTATGGCACATAACCACGTTATACATTATTATACGCATGTCAGGCTTTGGCTTATACAGAATAACGTTACATGTCCATATAATTTCAGCCGACAACATCATAAGATATCGTAAAATTTGTCTCCTTAAGTTGCCAACAGATAGGAAGTGACCTGCTTATAAAGGAACAGGTCATCCTCATAACCTCAGGAAATAGAATAAACTCTTGCTTGGATTACTCTCAGTTTTTACCATGGAAATTTTATTCTGGAATTTCAGAGCCTGCAGAAGTGACATTCACCCAATTGTTTGAGAATTTTTACCAGGAGCTGGAGAAAGATTTGGGACATTAATGTCCCACCCTGCAACAGGGCTGGCAATAGAGGAGCTCCAACTTTCTCAACGCCACTCTGTGCAATGCCATGTTTACACTGATGCCTTCTTGAGAGTCTGTTCCCTTCCAGCGAGTGAGTACATGTAACTGAAGCACAAAAGGTGCCCAAGATCACAATTATGGTGTACGTCAGGTGTGATATGCAAAAAGTGTATCTGGAACTAAAATGGATTTTGGTTGTCCAGATAGATGTTCATTTTCCAATTCCTTGGAGGGTTTGTCATAGCAAGAACCCTGTTGGGGAGATGGTTCATGAAAGTAAAACATTTAGGGCCTGATTCACAAAGGGCCTCCGCACTTGTATCGGAGGCCCCGCAGTCGTGGGGGAGTCTCCGTACTCGGGCGGAATCTCCCCACTGAGAATTCTCATTGTGGAGATTCCGCCCTGAGTGCAGAGAATCCCCCACGAGTGCGGGGCCTCCGCCACAAGTCTCATTGTGGAGATTCCTCCCTGAGTGCAGAGAATCCCCCACGAGTGCGGGGCCTCCGCCACAAGTCTCACTGCGGAGATTCCTCCCCGAGTGCAGAGAATCCCCCACAAGTGCGGGGCCTCCGCCACATGTCTCATTGCGGAGATTCCGCCCCGAGTGCAGAGAATCCCCCACGAGTGCGGAGAGTGCAGAGAATCCCCCACGAGTGCGGGGCCTCCGCCACAAGTCTCACTGCGGAGATTCCGCCCTGAGTGCGGAGACTCCCCCACGACTGCGGGCCGCCACCATGAGTGATGAGGCCCTTTGTGAATCAGGCCTTTAAAGTCCACTAGCAACTCTGTACCAAAGCAGTGTGCGAAATTGTCACGTAGTATCCCACAAGTACCTGCCTCGACAAGAATCCCACCGAGTTCTACTGAGTGTTGTTCCATGACTTAATGGTATCACATAACGCCACCTAGTTACCACAATACATTTATCTTCTGGCAAACTTAGCTCCCTAGACCAACTTTAGATTATGGGTATAGTTATACAATGGTTTCCACATGTTAACACCTTCTGGTGCTATTCAACTTAATATCTTTTGTTACATTGATAGCAGTTGTCTGACATATGTCCATATGACTGGGGCAATATTAAGGGTCGAGGCCAGGGGAAATAGGGCAGTAAAGGACCAGGGCAGGCAGCACAGACAAGAAGAGTGCACTAGGCACTGAACAGCAGCCTTCTGTTGCTGCATCAGTCTCTCTTATGAGATTTCATGTAAAATCTCTTCAAGTTCTTTCATCCACAAAAGCTTCTCTGCTGTCGGCGTGGCTGCTATGTCACCACTTGCTCATCTTCTCAAGATACTCAGTTAAACATTTTAGAAACGCGGAGTGGATTCCACCACCCAACACCACAATAAAAACATCTTTCATTTTGTTAGAAAACACAACAATATGAGGTCTGTGACTGAAGTTGGAAGATGTAATTGTGCCCTCTGAACCTTTTGTTACCTTGGAAATACTGATATTTCCTGCAGTACTGTCTCTGACCTATTTTGATAACATCCCTCGCACAGATAATAGTTTTCGCCCTTTGACCGGAGACACCAGGCTTCGTGTGGAAAATGCAGTTACCTTACCTGTGAGCAATAATTTCTATGTGTTAAACAGTGATCTCATGGACATCAGTGTCACATAAGTGAGAAAAAAAAATTCTGGCCCCATGTTGTAGCAAAGATCCGATTTAGACCTGGAATCTTCAGTTACAAACATTTACAATTAAGCAAGATGCTTACATTGTCCTGAAAGCTAATGTATTATTCTGTCCCTGTCCTCATTCGGTTGAACATGGGGTAGGCTGTGATTTCAATGCCATCATCTCTGGAAATTATCAGATGCCGGATTTCAATTCCCTAATTTCTTCCACTTTTGTATCCAGTTTAGCTGGTGGTCTTAAATGCTTCTAAAGCTCTCATCATGGACAAATTTGATGGATAGACAAAATGTGACAAGAAAAATACACAAGAAAACATTGCTATTGTTATCAGTCCTTTGTATAACGCGCAATCTGCAATTGTTGTGGTATCATAATTTTTGGACAGACACAGCATCCAATAGGAAATGCACACGTGTCCGGCTGCTTCCTCAGTTCCATTCAGCACATGCAGAATCCGTCGCCGTAGGCTTCCCCGTATCTTTTTAAGGCCATATGGACCACGGCGGAGAGTGAAAATCACATATAATTGGAACGGTAGCCATACCTGGATGTACATCATTACTGAAGACCTCATTACAAGTGCCCCGGTATTTGGATTGGTAATACCCCACCTGGTGAAGATCAATATGGCAAGGTGCGCTATTTACTGGATGCAGTAATACCTCCCCATTCTCTACCTTGGAATGGGGAATAGCGCTGTAATAGTGCATGGGTGTGCTTTATTTTCCCTAGTCAAATTGTCTGGTCTTACCTGGCGAAAGTTATGCGGCAACTGTGGCAATACCATACAAGTTGTATGGTAACAATGCTGATTTGGCCACAATTCCCGTTTGTTCCAGAATTAGGATTACTGGCCCTATTGGAATGAAGGTATCAGAGTCTCTCTGAAGCAAAGGAAGTTCTTTCGAAGGCGGTCAGACAAAACGGCAGGATTCGTTTTCGTCCTTGACAACCTCAGCACGGGCAAGGTTCAGTCAGGGGCGGCTCCTCCGTTGGAGCAGAGGAGCATCACCCCACTTAAATGCCCCACAAATGAAAAAAAAATGGCAATGTATTACCATTTTATTTTTCATCATCCCGTCCTGAACCGAGTGTCAGGACGGGGCGGGGCCTGTTGAGTGGCAGCTGCGAGGAGTGGTGGGCAGAGGGCCGCCTGTGCACAATTTAAAGTGCACATGTCCCTTGTGCGGCCGTCATGCAACGGCCAGCCAGACATGCGCACTTTGAATCTCTGAACCCTGCTGTCTTAGATAGCTGAGTTGAGAGCAAGTGCAGGCCTCCAATGTGCTGGGGAGTGCCGAGAGAGGCCGCTTGATCCAGTCAGGGCACTGCTCTTATGCAGGTTAACAGCATGTGAGCAGCACCAGGACTGGTCAAGGGAGTGACGAAAGAAGATGTCCGGAGCGGGGAACGTCTTCGGTATGTGTTTATTTTTTAATTTTATTTGCCGCGCCAGCCCCCCTCCCCTTCCCCAGTAGATGGCAGCCGCCACTGGGTTCAGTCACTTACTCTAAGCGGAGAGTTAGACATCACAAGTACTAGACTCGACGGCTGCAGCCCTTGAACCTAAATGCAAAGCTGCGGAGCAAATATAGAGACACCCTACAGATAACAGATGATAAACTCACTATAATAAAATCTTGTAAAAGAACACATTAAAACGCTAAAACTGAGTACTGTTCCTGTTTCTCCGCTCTGGATCTTCAGGGCAGTGAAAGGGCTGTGCACAGCAATAGAAAAAAATCCACAGTCCCCAATCCCCATGCGACAAATTATCGGTATATTTCATTAAAGAGTCACGATAGTTGGAATACTATCTCAGAGAACAACACTGGTCAGCCTGTTTGTAATGAGTCCATTCTTTCATAAAAATCAAATCAACTTTCAATGTTCCTTAAGATTACTCTGGTAGGGGCCAGCAGTGTCCTTTTATCACTGAAAACACTGTAAACATGTTTCCCTTTCGGTACCCTAAAAAGTATCCGGGATAATGACAGGTCCTTCATTCATAAGTCCACCGCACAAGGCATAGTTCCAACCCCTTTCAAACAGGCAATCATCAGGCCGCCACTGGAAAAAAAACCTTGGCCGGATCTTAGAGCTCTTTCAGGTTCTAGATCTCACTGTCCACCTATTCTAAGATAATGAAGAAATATTTCAAAAAATAAATGACCAACATTTTAGAGAATTGAGGATCCTGGACAAGCTCGTTCTACACTAATAAATTACCGGAGGGAGTGCTGGTGTTTGTACCAGATGATTTAAGAGTTACACTTGTGGATACGATGAGGCTCCTGTAATGCTTAATTTTAGCTGGCGGTTTCCGGTGCTCGGCATCAGCACTTAATTGTCAGCACCGGCGCTTATGCCAGTCTGAGCTGGAATGCCGCAGAGCCTTTGGCGAAGCCGGCAGGCCAGAGTAAAGCAAGTCAGGGGGGGCCCTGGGAAATGATCTTCAGTCTTACCCACAAAACCTAACCCAAATGGGAAGTGGTGTCCCTGATTGGTACATTTAGAATTCCAGGAGAGGTTCGCTTTCTTCTTCTTCTATAAGATTGTGAGTTCAATGCTGGGCTAATAATTCACTGTTTTCTTTATAAGTGTTAATCTTTGCAGTAGTCTTTTTAACATCTGCCAGGGCAGCAGGGAAGCGAGCGTATCCATCTGTACCAGTCTCCATAACTTATCAACGGCTTTCTTAACTAGGGATCTGACTGACAAGGGTGTGCACATGAATCTGCACAGTGACCACACTGGGGCAGTTTCCGGGCGACTTAGTTGAAGTGGTCAATATGCTGGAGATTGAAGATCTTTCGAAGGCCTGAGTTGTACGGACGAATGAACGATCTGCCTGTTTGCTTAAAGAGTTGTATCGGTCAAGACAGTTCTCTCGATATCCTTGACTTTCTCAACATTGTTTGGTTGAACATTTGGCTCAATGATTGTTTGGCCTACACCAACCTTCCCACTTACAAAGGATTAGCCAAGAGACTCTTAAATGCTGATCATTTTTTTTAGGAATTCGGAGACCTTTAGAATAATCGCTCCGTAGAGATTATAGACCTTCGTGAACGGTCTTGCATTTCTTTTGATACTGCTGCAAATGGCGTCCCACCAGCTGCAACATCTTCTGGCTTCATCTCGCTCTCTCGCCCCCTAGTAGTTCTTGCATTTTCAGTTCCTAAATCGCCTGCCATGTTTTAACTACAGAAGGATGTGGCCTAAAGGCCAGAGCTGCCGACTTTGGAGCTGGGGAACCAGGTTTGAGTCTGGCATTGGCTCAACATCTTGTGATTCTGGGCAAATCACTTAATCTCCCCATGCCTACCAAAAATGAATGTGCCCTTCTGTGACGTAACTGGTGCTCATGTAAAGCGCTCCAATACCTTCGGGCCGAGTTTGCGCTATATAAAACTGCAAAGGAAAAAAACTGTGGCGCAGATTGTGTATTCCAGGACGCTTTACTTACTATGTCTCCTTTTTTCATTTGTTCAAACAGTGAATCGAATTCCCAAAGCAATAAAGTCTGGGGAGTGGACTTGGTTGGCCTCAATTATGAAAGTTAAAGCTCTTCCATGCCAAACCTGGTCCTGACTGACAGTAAGAGAAGGAACAAATGGCTCCCAAGTCCTGTCTCGCCAGCTCTGCGCTCTGTGTCTGGCTTTGTCCTTTCTCTTCAGACCAGAGTCTAATTGTTTATTGAGTCACCCCCATGTCTGTCTTTTCGCCTTAAACGCTCCTGCCTCAGAGATCAGGCACACACTTATTACTCGTTGGGAAGAGAGCAGCCTCCGTGTCCACCTGTAATTCTGTTGTCCTCTAATATGAGCATGTCACTCCCCCCTAGCCCCTCCTCCCCTCCCGGAACTGACATCTGCACTGTGCTGCAGAGTCGTCGCCGCAAGGCCTTTGCTTCACTACAAATTCATACCGGCAAAACACCTCCTTAGCAATTTTGTGGTTTTTGTTATGCAGAGCCCTGAGTTTTTTGGACCTACAATCCTATTTGTCTTTTGTTTCCTTCATTTTTTATAGGAAACAAATATGCCGCCATAATGGATTTGATATGGATGGCACAGAAAATTTCAGATTATTGCAATTCTTTTCTTTGAACGAGCAGGGACTGGTTAGGGTTTTAGCGTAAATTGTCCCCATCATTCAAGGTTTGCTTCATTTCTACATAGTTGGCAGACTTCTAAATAGAATAAAGTCTTTTACACCAAGAACTAGTAAAAAAAAAATATTCCCCATTTAAATCGCCACAATATCACTTTGATTTGATGGGGTTCACCTGGTCATTTCTTTTGAAGGGCTGATGGAGCAGGGTAAATATAAAAATTTTAACCTCCTAATATTTTCGTATAATAATAATAAACATGTTCGTTCAAGTAAATAACCAACAATGTATGTCTGGGAAAAGGATAACACGCAGTTTTATGTGCAAAGTAATAAACTAATAGTTGTTTACGTTTCTAATATAACATAATATTTTGCGTACTAAAATGATAATAAAATGCATGTTTTCGTGCTTTAAATAAAAACGTGTGGTTGCAAAATAAAGCGATGGTAAGTAAGGGATAGCTTTATATGTTGCTTCTGCTAGGTAATACCTAATTGGGGTACGTAGAAAGACGGGAGGGAAACGAAAGGGTTTATATTTCATTGTTTTAATAACATTTTGTTTTCTTTAGAAATAGTGCGCTTATGCCTGCTGAGCAGCAATATAAAATGGCCGCGAGTTATTAGAGTGCGCAGGAGCGGATGCGACCACGTGATAGAGGAGAGAGGCTGTTGCAAAGAGATGATCACGTGCTGATGCCGAGAGGCTAGGATGAAAGTATGGTCAAGGCTGCTGTGACCCTTCTGAGCAGATGTGTGCCAAGATGATCAGCAAGAAGCGTGAGAAGCCTGGTTGAATCAATAGAAAGAACATTATTATACAATTGTAGCAGAAAAAGAAACAATTTGGACTGATCGAAACGGATGAGCGAGTGCATGAACTGTGGGAAACGATGCTTGCATGGACATTCCTCACGGAACTAGTTAAGACCAGGAAGCTTGATTAGAATGTATAGGGACCTGAGTTTTGGACCAATGGGAATGAATCGCGCCATGAAAGAAGAAACATTTTATGCTGTAAGCTAGAATTAGGGTATAAGAAGACCTACTCTTGGTGGGAGGGGGTTAGAATGCTGCGGGATGCTGCGGGAGATGCTGAAGAAGTTAGATGCTGTAGATGGGAGAGTTTGCGGTTGCTGATGCTGACGAGCTGATGCTGCTGCTGTTATTTTCCTTTTCCAGTTGAGTATGAAATGCCGCTTTAGGAGAACTAGCATTTGACAAGATTTATATTAGAATTATCAGGATTTCCCCGAGAGATAGATAGGTTGATCTATAGAGTCTTTAGTATGATAACCTCATTTTTCGGTCTAATAAAAGTGTTCTGCAATTTACAATTATTATTATAATGATGATAAACGCAATGATCTGAATAATAAATTAATCCTGAATTTTCTGCATTTAAAAACTTTATATAAACTTTATTATTCTTTAAACCAATGACTCAGTGATTTTCTTTAGCATAATGATTAATAATGTTTTGGTAAAAGAGTTCATTGTGATTGAGCTGGTCTTAATCACCATCAACTGATTCCTACTAGTTGGTCCATCGACCAATGAGCGGAATACCTTAAAAGTAAATGAAAATTATTGTGTCTTTATAAAAGAGGTATCCCGTCTCCTTCAAGCAAATCGTTTTTCTCCTAGGTTTCATGTCGGAGGAAAATCCAGGGATATAAATGAGTAAGTGAATGTATATGCGGTGTTATGGGCCCCACCGTCATATGGATATAGTGTGTGTGTGTTAGAGAAATAATTGCACCTGGATGACCCAAAAATATAGTAGGAGAAAATATTTTTATTGTAAGCGCTGGATCAGATTTCTTGGTAGCAGAGTTATGGTTACTATAGATTAGTTTGGTTATTATTGATTTTTTATTATAGATTATTGATAAGTTTATGTCTAACACTTTTTGTTGAGTCGCGTTATGTTATATGTAAGTTTTCACGCTTCTGGGAAGTAGGAAGTGGAACACGTGTGGCAAGAGAAGTCGCATGGAATTTTACACTGTCTGAGTTCAATTTGGTAATAACACAGGTTGTGTTATTTAGGGACATTTTGCGTATAAAAGGTGTGTAAGTGAAATAGTGATCGGTTTTCTTGTGAAACTCTGGCCTTAATTCTCAGGAGCAGTATAGTCTCCACATGTGTTTTATCCCCAGAGAAACGGGTTTATCGTTTGCTTGAAAGAAGGGTAAGGTAGAGGGAAGTGCTACTTTATCGCCGTAACTGAAAGTTCTGTGGTAGGGTAGAGGTAAGCGCTGCCTACTGGAAAATACAGAATTCTTGTGTGAATGGTCAAAGCTATCTTTTCGGTTTGGCGAATCAGACAATGGAAATGTGGATAAAATGTTGTAACTAACAAGAATTGTTGAAAAAGAAATTGCCGATAAATTTTGTAAAGGAGGGGTTAAGAGCAGAAGTGACGTAGACAAAAGCCGCGCTGGGATTGGACAGTGCGCTAGTCACATGAGAACAGGAGCGAAGTGACGTAGACAAAAGCCGCGCTGGGATTGGACAGTGCGCCGTAGACAGAAATCGTTGTGATTGGAGCGTTGGTGTGAGTCGCGCTAGCATTGGTTGAAATAAACGCATAGGGAAAAGAGTTGATTTGCCGATTGTTGTAGGAGAGAAAGGTTGTGAATCATGACGTACTATGAGTATGGAAAAGAGAAAACGTCTTGGATGTCGAAAGTTAAGAACTTCTTTAAGAAGGACAAAAAGGTAGTGACTAGAGAGGGACAAATTATTCCTCCGCCGAAGTCACCAGCTTCACATATGATGCTTAAATATGGATATCATACATGCATTTGGTTAGAAAATTGGACAAAATACAACAAGAACGATGGAGCATTGGCTTTTCCTGAGAATGGTTCATTTAATGTAGCTGTATTACGGAACTTGAGAGAAAAGATGGTAATGTTAGAACCTAGACCTAGACCGACACAGTTTGAAGCTTTAGCGGAATGGGAAGATGAGATGTATGAGAGAGAGAGATCCAGAGGATTGAAGAATCATGAGTTTTTACCAGGAAGGTTGTGGGGAATAAATTATGAGGACAGAGTAAAGCGTTGGAGATACGCTAACATGGCAGGAGGTTTGTTTCCAGCTTTTGCGGTTGAGGAAGAAGCAAAGAGAAAGTGTACTGAGAAAAAGAAGCATGTAGTGGTAGAAAAGTATGTGTATGGTGGTAGTGAAACGGATGATGAATTGCTGGAAGATATTTTAAACAGAAATCCACCTCCATATCAACAGACTTCTGTAGTGGTGACACCTAATTCACCAAAAATGGAAACTGAGATGAATAAAAAACCCGAACGAAGAAATGAAATAAATAGGTCACAAGAAACATTTAAAATTTCACAAAATGATGAGACAGAAAGTGACAATGCAACTGAACTAGCAAAAACGACAAAAGAATTGACAGAGAAAATAAGAGAATTGACAAAGACTATGGAAGCTGTAACTGTACCAGTAACGATAGGTCCAGTAATGCCAATTTTTGAAAATCAGAAAATAAATGAACATTCTTTGGTGATTCCCATGAATTCACATGTACAAAGAAAAAGAGAAGGGATGGAACTGAATAAGGAAGGTGCACACAATTCGGCGAGTACGTGTAGACCAAGTCCACCTACAAATTTGACGATAAATGAGAGTGAGGTTAGAAGAATACCTATGGTGACAGAGTCCGCATCAGGAACACCAGAAAGAACCAGTGATTGGATTGAATTAAATAGTACACCTGTAGGTCCGAGTCCAGAAGAGTTAAATGAATGGATGAAAGCGCTAAAAGCGAAAGAACCTGAAGAAAAACCATTAGATGTAATTAGGTTAAAAATAGACATGGAAGAATTGATTTTGGGAACAATTGGAACGGAAAAACTAAAGAATTATCAGGATGATGAGATTATGTTTTTGTGTAAGAGTCTTACATGGAGAGCTAGAAATTTACATGACAAATTGGAAGAGATTGCAGGTGAATTAGGAGTGGAATTTGTGAAAGTGAGGACATTACAGAAACCGTACAGAGTAGATTTTTGTGAGAAAGACATAGAAAATGTGAACACATCAGGAAGACTGACCCAGATAAAAGAGCTGATTTGTTTTATTGAGAAAGTGGGGTGATGTGGATAGATGGAGAAACAGATGGACAAAGAGGAATGAGAAAACGACAGATAAAGCAGCTTTAGCTTTTGCAATGACAGATAAGGAACCAGTTACCAGAGAGTACCCAATGAGAGAAACACCAGGTGGTAGTTATGTGCATGTTCCGTGGACCAGACAGGATATACTGTAATTTACAAATGACTTCCCAAAATTGAGAGAGAAACCAGTAGAATGGTACAGACAAGTGGAGAGATTTGTTAAAGTGTCAAAAGTGTTGTGGATAGATCTAGATGGATTGTTTGACATAGTAGTGCCTGCTGATTTATGGACGGAATGTAAGATTACAATTGATTGGCCAACTGTGGAATATCCAAGGGATGCCAAAACAGGAGCGCCAGGTCCAGAAGTGATGCGGAAATATGATCAGGTAGTTACCTTTTTGAAGAATAAAATTCCACCAAAAGAAACAGATTGGGTGAAAATAGACAGAACAACACAGGAAAGCAAAGAATCAGTGCATGCGTACTATGAGAGATTGTTGTTGGTTTTCAAACAGTATAGTGGTTATGAGACGCTAAGTGAGAAGGACATGAGTCATTTTGTATATAGGTTTGTGTATGGATTAACACCGGAGATAAGTGAAAGGATTAAGCAGCATTTGATAGGGTGGCAGAATAGCACAGTGGACGAAGTTTTGAGATATGCTAAGTATTGCAGTGATGAAATTGAGAGTAAACAGCGTAAATTGAAAGAAAAAGCCATGTGGGCACAGGTGAAAGTTGCAGAGAAGCAAGAAGCTCAATTGAATAATACTAGCAGTGAAACAGGACAGTTTAAATCCCGACCTAATATAGGTAAAGGAAAAGGACAAATGAGCATAGATGAGGCAAAGAAAAAGTGGCCATGCCACAATTGCGGAAAGCTAGGGCATTGGAGAAACGAGTGTAAATTTCCTCCTAAACCTAATGTAGAAAATCAAACATTAAATTCACAGGTGCAGAGTGAGGTAGTTACTCAACAAGGTCAGGTGCCACAACCACCACTTCCCAAGAGTGCTAATCAACAGAAGTACAGTGCAGAAACAGGATTCTACGGAGGAGAACAGGTAAGACAGTTGTCACGTGCAGCTGAAATCTCACAATATTGGTTACGACAGAGTGAGGATGAGTCGTATGAAAGCTCATGACGGTGTCTGAAAGAGAGGGGAGAGTGCGTGCTTGGCGCAACTCTAGAGGTAGACCAGTCAGGTCCATTTGTGGATGGAGAAGTGAATGGTGCAAATATAACATTCCTTGTTGACACTGGAGCTACCCGTTCTACTGTTAGGTCAGTGGAAATTCCAAATCTTCCTCTCTCAGGTGAACATATACAAGTGGTTGGAGTTTCCAATCAGCAAATTGAAACGCCTCTTACTAGATTAGTAAAGGTGAAAATTGGTCCATTTAATGAAATGCACCGATTTGTGGTGTGTGATTGTAGTCCCGTTAATCTTTTAGGACGCGATTTATTGTGCAAGATGAACTGCACAATTTATTGTACTCCAGACGGAATTGCATTTCAGACTCCAGATGAGGATGTGCTGTACAAAATGACAATGGTAAATTTGGAACCAGAAGTAAATCATTTGTTTCCCGTATTTGATGCAGAGAAAATCCCAATTGAGTTGAAAGGGACAGTAAAAGAAGAAGTATGGGACTTGACAGGAGAAGATGTAGGATTAATGAAAGGAGTAGATCCCGTAAAAATTTCCGTAAAAGAAGGAACAAGCTACCCAAATACACCTCAGTATAAATTGACTCCAGAAATAATTGAAGGAATAACGCCAGTAATAAATAAAATGATTGAACAAGGAATTCTAAAAGAAATCATGAGCAGTCCATGTAATTCGCCAATAATGGGACTGAAAAAGCCAAATGGAACATATAGAATCGTACAGGATTTAAGAAAGGTAAACAAAATTGTTGTACCTTGTTGCCCAATAGTACCAAACCCTGCCGTGATTCTATATCAGATTCCACGCGAAGCAGAGTGGTACACTGTGATTGATTTATGTCATGCATTTTTCTCTATTCCATTACATCCAGATAGCCAGCCAATATTTGCGTTTAGGTTTGGAGAGCGTATTTTGGCATGGTGCCGAATTCCTCAAGGGTATACAGAGAGTCCCTCAATCTTTAATCAGATCTTAAAGAAATCATTGGAAGACTTAAGAATGCCAGAAAAGTCAGTAATGGTTCAGTATATTGATGACCTACTGGTGGCATCAAAAACGAAAGAAGCCTGTGTCAATGACACGATTGCTTTGCTGAATCATTTAGCAAAAAGAGGACATAAAGTGTCCCCTTCAAAATTGCAGTTTTGTAAACAAGAAGTCCAGTATTTAGGGCATAAAATTGAGAAAGGAGTACGAAAGGTAACGACAGAGAGAATAAAAATGATTCAAGGAATGAGAGCTCCAATGACACAAAGAGAGGTAAGAATGTTTTTGGGAATGGTTGGATATTGTCGACAATGGATAAGCGGTTTTTCACTAATTGCTAAACCATTGCAGAAACTGACAAAGAAGGATGTTAAAGATCCTTTTGAAATGAATGATGAAGAAATGAAAGCATTCAAAGAGCTGAAAAAGAAACTGTGTGAGGCTCCAGCATTAGGAATGCCTGACTATGAGAAAGATTTTGAGCTGTTTTGCAGTGAAAGAGATGGATGTGCATTTTCAGTTTTGGTACAGAGACATGGAACTATGAAAAGACCAATTGCATATTTTTCTGCTGTGTTAGACCCTGTAGCCAGAGCGTTGCCTGGATGTTTGAAAGCGGTTGCTGCTACTTGTGTGAGTCTGGAACAGAGTGAAGGCATAGTGATGGGGTATCCATTGAGAGTGTATGTTCCCCATTCTGTGGAAATTCTTTTAACAAGAACAAAAACACAATACATGACACATAGTCGGCTGACTAGGTATGAAAAGGTAATTTTGAGTGCAGATAATGTGACCATTGACAGATGCATGAATGTGAATCCTTCAACATCATTGCCAGATGAAGAGAATGTGATTGAAATGGATGAAGTAGATCACGATTGTCTGAATGTGCTCGAATACTGTACTAAACCAAGAGCTGACATCCGAGATGAGCCCTTAAAAGAATCAGATTATATTCTGTTTGTGGATGGCTCATGTTTGAGAACGAGTGATGGAGTTCTAAGTGCAGCATTTGCAGTTTGCACAGTAGCAACTGTATTGGAAGCATCTTGTCTGAAAGGTGTACGGTCTGCCCAAGTTGCAGAATTAGTAGCTCTGATTCAAGCATGTAAGTTGGGAAGAAATGTACGAGTTACGATTATGACTGACAGTCAGTACGGCTTCGGGGTCGTGCATGACTTTGGTCAGATTTGGTCACAAGGGGGTTTCTTGACGTCTGCAGGGACACCCATAAGGAATGGAGATTTTGTGAAAAGGTTGCTTGAGGCGATACAGCTGCCTAAAGAGATTGCTGTAGTGAAGTGCAATGCACATAAAAATGGGGAAGACTACATTACTGTTGGCAACAAATATGCTGACGAAATGGCACAGTACTGTGCAAAGAATGTGGTCTCTTTAAACAAATGCTGCGAGAGAGAGCATATTTCTTGTCCATTGCTTTTTACTAACTCAATTGAAACATGGGATGAGGTAAGACAATTACAAGAGGCTGCAGAAGATGAAGAAAAAGATACTTGGCTAAAAGCAGGATGTAGGAAACATGAAGAAACTGATGTATAGGTTTACAGGGATGAGAGACCAGTTATGCCTGATAGCATGATTTCTGACATGGCACGGATGTACCATGGGCAAGCCCATATTGGGAGAGATTCAATGATCAGACTTTTTAGACAAACATGGTACAATCCAAAATTCAGAGCCATAGCTGAGAGTCTTTGTCAAAGATGTCTGATTTGTCAACAGTTAAATCCAGGAAGGAAGACAGTAGTGAGTCTAGGAAGAATAGGAAGAGAAGGGGGTCCTTTTACCAGAATGCAGATGGATTTCATAGAAATGCCACCTTGCAGCAGATTGAGGTATGTTTTAGTGGTCGTCTGTTTGTTTTCCCGTTGGGTGGAAGCATATCCAACAAGAAGGAATGACAGTATCACAGTAGCAAAACTTTTGCTGAGAGAATTCATTCCGAGGTATGGTTTTCCAGTCACGATTGAAACAGATAGAGGAACACATTTCCAAAACGAATTAGTAAAACTGATTTGTGAAGCCCTTAGTATTAAACAAAAACTGCATTGTGCATACAGACCAGAGGCTTCTGGAATAGTAGAGCAAGTGAATGGAACAATCAAGAACAGGTTAGAAAAAATGTGTCAAGCTACAGGACTGAAATGGCCAGATGCTTTGCCATTGGTTTTGATGACAATCAGAAGTATTCCGGAAAGGAAGACTGGACTCAGTCCACATGAGATAATCATGGGACGAGCAATGAGACAAGCACAAGTACCTGTCAACAAGATACTGACTATAACTGATGATCTAGTACTGGATTATTGCAAAGGATTGGCTGATGTGGTGCGTTCTGTGTTTCATCGGGTTGGACCGGATGCGACCACTCTTGAAAGAAAACCAGCACACGACTTGAATCCAGGAGATTGGGTTCGAATAAAAGTCCACCGGAGAAGAAATTGTTTGGTTCCTCGCTGGGACGAACCACGACAAGTGATCCTAGTGACAACGAGTGCAGTTAAGTGTGCAGGAGTGAAACATTGGGTTCATGCCAGCCACACCATCAGAGTTCCAGAACCTAAAGATCGACCTGTGAGTCGGCATCTGGAAATATCAGACAACAGTTCAGCATCAGAAAGAGAAGAGGAGACAAACAGGGTGCCAGAACTTGAAGATCGACCTGTAAGTCGACATCTGGGAGACCCAACTACAAGTGAAACGATAGAAGAAGAAGAAGAAATAGAGGAAATAGCTGAAGTTCCAGAATTTGAAGATCGACCTGTAAGTCGACATCTGGAAATATCTGATACCAGTTCAGAATCTGATACAGAACATTCAGACGGAGAAGAAATTATAAAAACAAAGTGGAATTTTGAAAGCATAAGAGAAGAAACTGAGCCAGAAAACAGTGACAGTGAACAACCAAGTACAAGTTGTGGTAAAATTCCTTCGAAAATAATATTAATAGATGAAGAAGGGAGAGTTTCAGACCAAAAGTTAGAAAAATCGGAAAAGCCCCGAGGAGCAGTAGGGACAGATAGATAATTTAGAAGCAGATAGAGAAACTGACACAAAACCGGAAGAACCTCGAGGAGGGACAGAAGTTGGTGAACGAAGGAAGATAAGAAAAGAACCACAAGTAGCTGAAAGCGAAATAATTAGTTTCAAAATAAGAGAAAATAACGAAAAAATTGAAACAGAATCAGAAGAAAGTGGAGAAGAAAGAAATGAAAAACTAGAGACAAGAAAAAGAAATTGGAAAACAGAAAGAGAGGAAAAAGGGAGTGAAGCAAAAAGGCCGAGAAAAGGAGACAATTGGCCCAACGAAGTAAGAAGATTAAGATACAGAATAGTGAAATTGGATGGAAAAAGTGCTGAACAAGTGAATGAAATAACAAGTCAAAAGGAGCAAGGAAAACAAGGTGGTAAACACTGGCAGAAAACAAAAAGAATAAAGAAAGTGAATCAGAAGTACAGATCACCTGAATGGTTGTATCGTGCTCTGACTAGCTACAAAGAAGAATTGAACACTCACAAGAACCCAGAACAAAGAAACCTGATGGGAGAAAGTGAAGTGCAACAAACCTGAAGAAACAAACCTGAAGGGGTTGCTGTAGATAGTTTACCGGATTTGACACTGTAGATAGTTTACCGGATTTGACAAAAACACTGAACTGACAAAGTTTACCGGATGTGACAAGGAAAGAATTCTGAGAAAGAATTGAAGAAAGAACCAAGCAAAGAAAACATTCTGAAAGTACAGAGTGGCAAGCAAGTCACTTCTGAGGTGTAGTGACACAATTTTCTAGAAAACAAGTACAAAATGGAGAATATTAGAGATAGAAAATGTAAATGTGAGTTTTTAAAAAGATGGTGCAAAATGTGCTGTTTTTGTACAGGATTATTAATAACAGTATGGGTAGTTTTAGCAATAACTATTCCAATTAGTTTAGCTGTAGTGAAAAAGTCAAATAACACTGAGAAAGAAAAAGGAGCTAACACTCAAGAGCCAGTTATTTTAAGGAGTAGTGCAGAATTACATAAGGATAAATCAATAACAGACTTTTCAAAGAATGTGTTTACTAAATTATTGTATGAGTACGTAGAAACAATGGATGTAAGGGATTGTTATGTTTGTATGCAGTTGCCTGCATCTGTAGCAGAGGGTGTGACTTATCATCACCTCCCTTTGACGTATGGAATAACATGTAGTGTATTAGCAAGCTTATTTTATAAAACGGGGCAGATTAGAATATTATTACACTGATGTAGATAGGATTTTTGCAAAGGTTTCTGTAGTTCCCGACCTTAATAAAATAAAAGAGGGAAAGATTTTTGGTGAATATTTCTTAGAAGATAAGATTTTAACATTAGATAATATATTTAGGTACAACCTTACCTGTGAGTTAAAGAAAGAAGAAAAAGTATTTCTAGAAATGGTTGAGGAAAGAAGAGTGAAATTTGAAAGAAAAATAATTGAAGAGACAAAAACACCTCTTTGGGCGTTTGAGGAAGACCATCATGATAAGAAAAAGATAAATGCAGATATGACTCTGGATTGGCCCCAACAGGGAAGGTTGTGCATTAGAAGAAATAAGACAAGATATGACAATTATTTTGTGGGTTCCAGTAATTGCTATGACAATTACCTAATTATAGGTGGATGGGGATTCAAAGGGGGAAAAGATCCAATATTTCCAGGGATTTATTATGTTTGTGGGAATAGGGCTTATTATAGGTTGCCGGACCATTGGTATGGATCATGTTATTTAGGCCTGGTCTTTCCAAAGATTTTTCATGTGGATAGAAAAGAAAAAGGAACACACAAAATGATAAATACCTTTACACGTAGAAAAAGGGAAAGTTTTTCAGAAATAGTAGGCGATATTTTTGGTGCATTGATACCAGCAGTGGGAATATCTTTGAATGCATTCAGAATTCGGAAATTATCCACAGTAGTAGATCGTTTATCTACAGATACTGCTGGAGGGTTCTTAATGGTAAATACCGAAATGGTTGCCATGAGAGCTATGGTGATGCAAAATCGTCTTGCCCTTGACATTCTTTTGGCAAAAGAGGGCGGAGTCTGTGGAATGCTGAAAGTCCAACATTGTTGCACTTACATTCCTGATAAAAGCGAAAATATACAGAAGTATATAACAAATATTACAAATTTGCACAAAGTACTAGTACCACTGGAGGTTGAAAGTGTTTGGGGAAAACTTGGTAAAGGGTTTTCTTCTGTAACGAATTGGTTAACAAGAATGAGTGGATTAATAATAGGGAAAGTAATAATAATAGCAACCATAATAATAATATTAGTATTGAAGCTTGCAGTAACATGTATAAAGAGACGAAGAAAGCAGAAAAAGTTAGAAAAAGAAAATATGATAAACAGAGAGAGAGAGAGAGAGAGAAATAGGTGAAATAGAGTTAGAAGAAATAAAAGAGAACCTGTACAAGAAAACAAAGAGACAAGTTGAAAGTGATACAGAAGTATAAAACTAACAAAAGCAAATGGATGAAAGATATATGCTGTCTGAGAAAACTGTATAACTTAGGTTTGTGTGGTGATGTTAAAAATCACCAAAGGGGGAGTTGATGGAGCAGGGTAAATATAAAAATTTTAACCTCCTAATATTTTCGTATAATAATAATAAACATGTTCGTTCAAGTAAATAACCAACAATGTATGTCTGGGAAAAGGATAACACGCAGTTTTATGTGCAAAGTAATAAACTAATAGTTGTTTACGTTTCTAATATAACATAATATTTTGCGTACTAAAATGATAATAAAATGCATGTTTTCGTGCTTTAAATAAAAACGTGTGGTTGCAAAATAAAGCGATGGTAAGTAAGGGATAGCTTTATATGTTGCTTCTGCTAGGTAATACCTAATTGGGGTACGTAGAAAGACGGGAGGGAAACGAAAGGGTTTATATTTCATTGTTTTAATAACATTTTGTTTTCTTTAGAAATAGTGCGCTTAGGCCTGCTGAGCAGCAATATAAAATGGCCGCGAGTTATTAGAGTGCGCAGGAGCGGATGCGACCACGTGATAGAGGAGAGAGGCTGTTGCAAAGAGATGATCACGTGCTGATGCCGAGAGGCTAGGATGAAAGTATGGTCAAGGTTGCTGTGACCCTTCTGAGCAGATGTGTGCCAAGATGATCAGCAAGAAGCGTGAGAAGCCTGGTTGAATCAATAGAAAGAACATTATTATACAATTGTTGCAGAAAAAGAAACAATTTGGACTGATCGAAACGGATGAGCAAGTGCATGAACTGTGGGAAACGATGCTTGCATGGACATTCCTCACGGAACTAGTTAAGACCAGGAAGCTTGATTAGAATGTATAGGGACCTGAGTTTTGGACCAATGGGAATGAATCGCGCCATGAAAGAAGAAACATTTTATGCTGTAAGCTAGAATTAGGGTATAAGAAGACCTACTCTTGGTGGGAGGGGGTTAGAATGCTGCGGGATGCTGCGGGAGATGCTGAAGAAGTTAGATGCTGTAGATGGGAGAGTTTGCGGTTGCTGATGCTGACGAGCTGATGCTGCTGCTGTTATTTTCCTTTTCCAGTTGAGTATGAAATGCCG
The DNA here is from genome assembly GCA_963921515.1 of Calotriton arnoldi. Classification (NCBI taxonomy): domain Eukaryota; kingdom Metazoa; phylum Chordata; class Amphibia; order Caudata; family Salamandridae; genus Calotriton; species Calotriton arnoldi. The sequence continues at coordinate 409,221 of CAWUFW010013657.1, read as the reverse complement.
CTTTAGGAGAACTAGCATTTGACAAGATTTATATTAGAATTATTAGGATTTCCCGAGAGATAGATAGGTTGATCTATAGAGTCTTTAGTATGATAACCTCATTTTTCGGTCTAATAAAAGTGTTCTGCAATTTACAATTATTATTATAATGATGATAAACGCAATGATCTGAATAATAAATTAATCCTGAATTTTCTGCATTTAAAAACTTTATATAAACTTTATTATTCTTTAAACCAATGACTCAGTGATTTTCTTTAGCATAATGATTAATAATGTTTTGGTAAAAGAGTTCATTGTGATTGAGCTGGTCTTAATCACCATCAACTGATTCCTACTAGTTGGTCCATCGACCAATGAGCGGAATACCTTAAAAGTAAATGAAAATTATTGTGTCTTTATAAAAGAGGTATCCCGTCTCCTTCCAGCAAATCGTTTTTCTCCTAGGTTTCATGTCGGAGGAAAATCCAGGGATATAAATGAGTAAGTGAATGTATATGCGGTGTTATGGGCCCCACCGTCATATGGATATAGTGTGTGTGTGTTAGAGAAATAATTGCACCTGGATGACCCAAAAATATAGTAGGAGAAAATATTTGTATTGTAAGCGCTGGATCAGGGCCCTACTCTCATTCTCTAACTGAACTATGCCCACACCCTTTCTGTTAAACAAATCCATCTCCAGAGGTTACCGCTCAGGTATTAACAATACATTTTTAGGTGGGAATGACACTTCTCAGTATACTTACACTGTACAGCAGTAGGGAGGAATGGTAAATGGTAGTGTTTATAAAGTGAATCCTGACTCTATTTCTTGGCTCCCACTCCCCAGCCAAATTCTGTGAGACAATATGAAACCTGAGCACCTTGGTTTCAAACTTATCCTTAGGCCGGACACATTGAATGAATCTGAACCGCTGGGAAATTAGGGGTGGGCAATATATTCTGCTCCGCCGGCTGAATTGGTAGAATTTTGGCCACTTTGTGCTATACTTGTAACATGGAGTTCTGGCCAAATTCTGTCAACTGGTGCGTGGCGTTGTTTTTTTTGCGTGCGGCTCATAAACAGTAAGCTGACAAGCGCGAGAGAGATTTGACGTCCCCTAGCGCGATTTTTGGTCGCTAGGAGGGCACGCAGTGAGATTTCTCCTACGCGGTCGGTCGCAGGTGGTCACAACCGTTTGCGTTCAGAAAAATGCAGCTCGAGCAGAAAATCTACTCGAGAGGCAGCAAAATCAACTCGAGAAGCTGCACCCTCTGGTGCACCATGTGGTGTCATTCGCGCTCATTTTTCAGCAAGGAAGGTGCTCACAGCGCTAAATCACAGGCCAAGCAGCGTACACGGAATTCTGCAGAATCTCGTGGAGTTTTTTTTAACTCCATGGAATTTTACAAAGTGAAACTCCGCGAGTTTCACCTGGGCCTATGGAAAATACCCTTGGAACGTTCCATTCCTGTACTTGTTTGCTTTAATGGACCACTACAGAAGTGGAATGCTTCCTGGAGCAATGCATGTGGTTATGTTTCATCCAAATATTTCAACCATCACATTTTCATTTTGCTATGTGAGCTACTCCTAGGTGACACCCTGGGAAATACAGGGTTTCAGAAGGGGCTTTGGGGGCATAACTCACTCTACAATAGGGACTTAAGGTGCACTACATTGATTGGTACAAATAATGTTGAAACTGGTCAGAAGCTGCTTATGTTCCCGTTTACAGGTGATCTGAACTGGATAGCCTCTTCTGGGGTGAGATCTAGAATGACTTGCATACGACTGGTAACGCTCCATAATCAAACTCTGAGCATACATGCTGGAGTACCATACAATCCTGAGGAATGCTAGTGGGTAAGATAAATTTAAGCATTCCATCCATCACATTTTGATTTTGCTCTTCATTCTTAGCCTGGCAATTTCCAGAACACTGTGCTCTGTAGACCATTTGGTTGAAATGGCGAGAACCAAGGTTAAAACTCTCAGTAGAGATTGGTTGCCAAGTAAAAACCAAGGACCTCCACTTATAACATCCCAGTCACACTTAATCTCCACCAAGATCCCCAGCATCTGTTTCTAGGAAGTCAGGGTTCCGGGGCTAAGGCATGGTGTGTCAGGTTGAACAAACATTGGCTAAACCAAGAGGTCTAGCGTTGATGTGCTAATACAAGTGATCTGCATTTTTGCATGTTTGCGTTTCTATGTGTACCCCATTCACGACAGACCTAGCGGCTTTGCCAATGCTTGTTTTGTTTAAAACAGCTGGGTTCTTTATCGTGAAGGGCACGTGTGACTGAATGTGTGTGGGTATACATCTATAAGTATGTGTGGGGTCGCATGTGTAACTAGCCCACAATTAATGATGAAAACATGTAAAAATTGCCTGCTAAAGTGAAAATATAAAAAAGTAAAACGAGTGCTTTCTGTGGAGAAGGCATGCGTGAGATAATGAAAATAGTACATGATGATTCAGTGTACTTTTGACATGTAAAATAGCCCCCCATTTCCAAGCGAAAACTCTTTAGGAGGTGGAAGGATACAACCACCCGCCAATGGCATGAGATGAGAGAGCCTCAGCCCGATACATGTATTTTTTTAAAGCATTTGTACACTGTCAAAGATTAAAAATGATGATTGCAAGCCACTCCGACCTCTGTGTGATCTCCTATAAAAACACATTCTTCTCTTGCCTTAGTTACTTACAACTAGTTAAATAAATTCCTAGCCACATGACCACTGACCTCACTGCTGTAAAGGATTCTGACACACTTTCTCGCCTGCAGGAGAGCTGTAAAACAGGCACACCGAGCCATTAAACCGAAAATAATTAGTTTTGCCATCTCGCCCCGGCCCCTGCCGCAGACGTCTATCTGTATTACAGGCGCGCGCGGTGCTGCGCGCGGATCCCGGCTGCGGAAGGCCTCGGGCCTGGGAACACAAGGGTAAAGCGCGGGTCACCCCTGCGCGCGCGCTGACACTTCAGCCCACGGGCTCGAGAACCTAAAATGGCGGAAGAGAAAAAAAAAAACCGACATGGAAGTGTACAGGTATTTATGGTCACAATATTCTCAGTTTTATCTCACGATCCATAACCTCCGTACATTTCCCTCAAGTTAAAAGCCTTTGCTCGTAGTACAGAACCAACGGCGCGCGCTGGCGCCACGAACGATCACTTGAGGCGAGGAGAAGTGACGTTTTTAATATCCGTCATTTTACATTGAAATCCATTTCTGCCAGCCTTCCGCATAGCTGGGAAGAATTTTCTAACCTTACATTTGTGTTTGGAACTGGGAGAAAAAAAACGCATTAAGTAACGGTACTGCCTGGAAGGAAGACGTTCAGCGCGCATTAAAAAAGCACTTTTATCTTTTTATGATACCGCTGTGGATTTGCATTTCGAGTTAGAGGGCAGAACAGATGTGAAAGCTCGGGGAAAAAAGTAGACATGGTGGCGTCTGTTGCAGAAACCGGCTGTATGCGACAAGAAGCCATGTCTTCAAAATGTCCTGATGCCAGCGCTGGGTTGTTACTTTTGAAACCACCTAGTGCTTAATTTGAGCCGATGTTTTCCAGTGCTCAGCACTGGCACTTAATCATCAACACCGGCACTTTTCATGAGCACCAGTTAAGGACACATTAATTTACAGGCAGATTAAGTGATTTGCCCAGCATCACAGTATATTGAGTCGAGGCTAAGACTTGAACCTGGTTCCCCAGCTCCGAAGTTGGCAGCTATGGCCATTACGCCACATCCTCTCCCCACTTCCATGGTTAGCAGTTGGTCAGTCGCGGCCGACATGACTCGCGGGTGGGGGGTCGTGCAGGGGGGTTAAATTTAATAATAAAAAAAATTAAACTTACCTTCCCACCGGCCGGGTCCCGCGTCATCTCTGCTCCTCTCCTGCCTCCAGCAGGAACAGGAAGAAGGCAGCCAGGCTCCCAGTCCCACCCCTAAGCCAATCACAACGCTGCAAGCAGCGTTGTGATTGGTCGGGACGCCACCCAGCCAGGGGCTAATGGCCCAGCCATGTTCTCCATGTAGGCTGCATTGCAGCCTGCATGGAGAAGGGCAGAGTGCGCATGACTGGTTTGGTCGGCCCCAGAGGACCGACCAAACCAGTCATGCGCACTCAGGAGTGGGCACACAACTCCTCCCCTGGCCACTGTGCCCAGCCCTGCTCGCAGAGCAGCCCCGCCCACCCGCAACCAAACCCTTCTGCTTTCTCGCACTGCAATAGGAAAAATGGGCTGGTGCAAGCTGCCTCCTGACAAGAGCCGGGCCACTTATTTTTTTGCAAATTAACCACTGGCTTAGTGTTATCCAACCAAAACAATTGAGCCACACATCCAAATGTAATACTCTAAGGAGTGGACAGGTCTCCTACAGTTTTTGAAACTGCCTCATTCAACCCCTTAATAATGCTGTAAATATGAGACCTGATTTATGACGCTATTAGCCACTCCTAAGCTGATTTGGCTTTGCTAAAGGTCATCCGTTCTCCACAAATACTCATATCCAGACCATCATCCCACACAGGGAACTTTCTACTATAGAAACTCCATCAGAACTTGGAAACATGGCGTAATAATGTGACATGTAGAAGGGAGGCTATTGCGAATGTGACGAACTACCCGCCATGCCACTACTTTGAGTGTTTTCATATATACACTCAAACATATATTGGAAGATTTGCCATTTTTGGTGCCCCCGGCCATGTTTGCTGCATCCTGCTGACAGTGGAAGAACAGATCACTCTCACACATAGTTATCACGTGGAGGGGAAATGTGAACCCAAACCAAAGACAGAAGAAAAGAGTCCGGGAATAGGAAAAACACCTGCTTTGGTCTTTTGGGTTTAATTGTTGCTGTAAAACAATGGAAACTCAATAAAAGAACACAAAAGAAACCCTTACATACATTTCGGGTATGATGTTAACTATGAGGGCAACACGATGCAAATGCACCACAAATCAAATGAACGGCCGTAGTTTTCTCCAAATAGTAAGCTATGTAATTTTATAGGCTAAGTTTACATCATTAAAACTTACTTTTTTAGTTATATTTTGATTCTGCTTTTGTTATTTATTTAATTAAAAAAAAGAATTAGCCAAACATATGTATGAATATGGTATTTATATAGTGCAAATCTAGCCAAAAGGAAGCAAAGCACTGTACTATGTCAAAGACAAGCATAAAGTCGACAAGCGATAGGAGAGGTAGCTGGGTTGTGGACAGTTAATGCACTGTGATGTAGTCTCTTTAAAGACGTGAATCTTCAACTCTTTCCTAAATTGAAGCAGCACTGGGGTGGTCCAGATTGATATGGGAATGTTTTTCCATATCCTGGGTGCATAGATGGAAAAGGTTTTCCTTTTTACACTTCTTAGGGTGCAGTATGATGGTATCTTGGCTTGCGAGTATGCTGAGAACCTCCAGAGATGTTGAGCCTGTGTGCAAGATAGGCCATAGCGGTTCTCTAACTGCTTTCTAAATGATGCCGTTGATTTAAAGATGGTGCGGGCTAGTAAGGGGAGCCAATGGAGTGCCATTCAGGATGTGGATGAACTGATCATATTTCTTCTGGCCCAGGGTGGGAAGTGCTGCGGCATGTAGGATGCCCATAAAGAGTGCCAGTGTGGAGTCTGGGAGCCAGTGGAGCAGGGCATTACCGTCACTCATATGCGCTGGTATGAGACATTGAACAGCATTTCTGAAGTCACTTTTTGGAAGAAGCAGTTACACTTTCTTTAGGTGGGGTTGCACAAAGAATCAAGACACATTGCCGCATTTGTTGTGACCTTAGGTGCATATAGGTTCAAGAGGATGCCCTTTGGGCTAGCCTCCACCACTGTGGTCTTTCAGTAAGTAATGTAAAAGCTTTTGATGGGGTCAGCATGTGATGTTCACTGAGGATGGCACCTTAGTTTAAGGGGAGGATGCTATCAAAAATGAAAGTGCCCAGTATTAAGAGTGGCAGAGGAAATGGCAGTAAGTGGGTGTGCAACAGAGGCGGGATGACAAGAGAAGAAGGAATAACTTTGGAGTGCCAAGAAAGAGTTGATTCTGCGTGCTTGAAATTTCTGGAGGGAAGATAGGATTATAGCACCTACAGCTCTCAGGGCAGGTCATGTGTGCCGGGGGTGACCCGAAGCCTTTGGTGGCCTAAGTAGAGGAAAATGTTGGATCTTGTATTAGTTGTGAAACAAGCTACAGGAGGAGGGTATCAAGGAGACAATTCCATCTCTTGTCCAGGGTCCTGAGAAGCGATTGGTCAGTTTGGGTTTGGATAGTATGGGAATGATTCAGACCTTACCGGTGGTGGAGCGTTGCTTAATGCTGACTGGACTACTGAACTAGGTACCCGATTGTAGAATGTGTACTTTCATTCTATAGTTTATTTTCCTTGTTTACTGTGGATTGTGCATGGAATGTCATTATACTTTGCAGCTTTGTTAGTTGGTTACTGGTAATGGTTGCCAATGGATACATTGGCCGTGTTCTTGTTATCATTAAACCAGTTTACTCATAGAACTGGTGTGGTGGGCCTCTCTTTACACAAACCTTTAAGAGGCTGCAAAATAATAATACGGAGAGAAATGAAAAAATCTTGTCCCAGTGACCTCAAAATAATAGAGAGGGAAGCCCCATCGCTCTTAAAAGTTCTAGAACTAGTGAGCATCTTTTTGATGGCAGCAGAATGTGAAACATCTCTATCAGAATGAATACGTAATTTCAGTAGCCTGTCCGCAGGGTGTCAGCAAAATCTCTTGCACATCTTTTAAATATTCACAGTCTTGCATCCTCATCCTTTCATAAGCCAGAAACTATGTGTGAAGATTGCACCATATTTGCCAAAGCAGGTTCTTTCCCCTGTGGAGGCTAACAAGGAGGGAGAAATGTCATTTCCAGTGCATCTGAATATCACAATCATCCTCCCTCCCATTGTGGTAAGTTAAGGATCAAGTTAGAGCTGTACACTCTCAGTTTTCTGTGCACCAGGGAAACCTGAAGAAAGTGCAGCAGAGAGAAAAATCCAGACCACAATAATGGAGTCTCCAAGAATTCCCTCAAGTGGACCTCTGACAATCAGAACAGTGGGCATTCATGGTTTTGATACACAGAATATACATCTATCAGAGGTATTTCTCATATCAGAAAGACAACTTTTAACTCCCCCCACCCTGGAGTAGTTCTCACCCTTAGGTTCTCTCTCTTGTCCGGTGAGACAATCCCAACAGATCCCTAGCAGTCAGAGAAATGCCAAGATTAGGGATTCCGGTTTTAACAAATAATAACTGAGAAAACACAACAGACGTCAATACTTGCTCTATAAGTGTAAACTGAAAAACATTTAATTTCACTGGCCTTGAACTGTGTTTGCACCCTGGAATGTAGAAATTGGAAAAACTATTTACCAAGCATACTTTACCACTCTCAATATAATAACACCCTTTCTCCATGGACCCATCCTTGACCGGAATAGGAGACTACAAGCAACACACCATCGTATCCTCCTTTACCACAGACCACACCTGAGCCTGCACAAGAATCAGCAGTACTGCGCTTTAAAATGAAGAACAGGAGACACTAAGGGGCATATGTATACAATACCGTTATTGCGATTCTCAAATAGCGATTTTTAGAGAATCGCTATTTGAGAATCGCAACACGGGATGTAATAAAAAATTCGCAAATATTTTGCGATTCCTTGGCATTCCTTAATTGCGACTCGCAAATTGCGAATCGCAATTAAGGAATACCTTCCCATTCATTCCTATGGGCCTAGAGGCCCATAGAAATGAATGGGAAGACCGTCAGCAATTTGCGAGTACCCATTAGGTACTCGCAAATTGTGAATGCAATTTCAAGGGTGCAAGGGTGTCATAAGGACACCCTGTTGCACCCCTGAAATGAGCATGTGTGCACATGTGGCGCACATACATGCCCTAAGGGCATGTATGCGTGCCACATGGCATTTTGAAAAATGCAAAAAGTGCATTTTTCAAAGAAATCGTAAATTACCACCAACTTGAAGTTGGTGGTAATTTGCGATTTCTTAAGGAGAAATCGCACAACTTGGGTGCTTTCTACATCGCATTTAAGGAATCGCAATTTGCGATTCCTTAAATGCATTCGCAAAATAGGGAATCGCAAAATTTGCGATTCCCTATTTTGCGAGGGCCTTTTGGGATGATACATCCCAAAAGGCTTTTGCCCATTCGCAAACGGGCCGATTCTGAGAATCGGCCCGTTTGCGAACGGGAAATGGGCTTCATACATATGCCCCATAGCTAGCAATCACTGATCCAGGACATCTGCACAGGAAACAATAGCAATCATATCCCCTCAAAAGATCAAGGACCATAAATCCACCACCTGTGCCACTCTCCCACAGCTGAACCTAGCCAGAAAGAGAAACAGGAGAACCCCACTGCAGGAGACATGTTAGCCTCTTAAAAGACAGCGCTCCCCCTATTCTATTCCTAAGGACAGAGAACAGCACTTATTCCGATAAACCAGCTTTTTGGAAAAATGAGGAGGAGGGTGGCACCCTACATCAAACTTTCTACCCAACTCCAACCAGAAGCAAGTGGGGCCGGGTACCTTCAGCCAGGAGCATGTGGGGCCTAGTGCCTTCAGGTGCAATCCATGCCAGCTCAGCCCCACACTGCCAGTTTGTTCACACGCAACCCTGCACATCAGCACTATTTTGTTTCTCTTAGACCGTGGTGACATTAACACAGTATCCTCGTCCACTTTTGATTACAAGGTTAGTGCACCCAGTACTGTTTTTTGTGGAGTTGGCCCCAATCTGCTCTAATTTGGATTTCTCCATACCATGCAGAGAGTTTTTTTTAGTTAGGTCTTCCCCAGATTGAGATAAAGTACTTCATTCAAGCTCTTATACCAGAATTCCAGACACAATCCTTTACTGTTCTGCATCATCTAAACACAATGCTTTTAATAGAACTGTTCAACAATCAGGTATAGTATCTTATTGAATGTGGCCTCCATTGTTCATTGTTGGCCAACAAAGTACTGTCACAATGTTAATCTGCCCCAGAAGGTCTAATTAAAAATTGCATTTAAAATAAAAGGACTACACCAAATAAAGAGGACTGTGGATATGGATTTGTCACCTTATCGGAGACGCTCTCTTTAAATAATCTTTTCCTATAAACGAAGACTGTGTCAAAAGTACTCAGCAATCTTGCTCTACAAACAATTTACACCTGAGAGTCACCAAATATGCATCTCATACTTATGTTTATTTATGGAAACATCCTTAAAATGAACATTAAAGCAATTCATTCTCCAATTTCCACATACTATTGTATATTTAATACATGCATTACATTATCTCCCTTATGTATTGACTAATAGATAACGTTCATCTCTGTAGTACAATACTACTGAAAACACAAAGTCACACCACTGACCAATTCAATAACTGGACCTGACACAGCACTGCCAACGTGTCTTCAGAATAACCCCCTCCAACCAATAAGAGAACTGTCTGTAACATACCTCACTACTGAATAGAGCCAATTAAAAGGTTATCTTGCTACGAGATTCTGTCACAAACACAACGAACCTAGATTTCTGCTGTACAATGCTGGGATCCAGTCCGTCAGCGGTTCATTGTAGAGGTTCGTAGGGACATAGTCTTTACTGAAATGAGTGTAAACAGATGCAAAACTGTGGCACTGTAAATATAGAAGGTAGCATTCAACATATCACAATCTCTGGCAGTGAGACAGCCGTAAGAATAGAAAGGACGTCTAGAAATTATGCAGATTTTTTTTTTTTAATTTAGAGAGTTTTATAAAGCGAACATGGCCCAAGGGTATCAGCACGCTGTACAGAGAAAAAATTCCATAAACGTACATTATCATGTAGCAGCAAAAACAAAGACTAAAATATACAAAAAACTTGGTCCTGAGAAAACCATAACCCACTCCATAACATATATTACAGCGCAACAGAAAAGCAAAGTCCACAACAGAGGTTTGGTGTCCATGATTGCTCTTCAGAGGTGCAACAGCTAAGCTTATGATAGCTGTGCCTTGTTGAGACTGTATCAGATGTTCCTGGAGTCACTTTGACCAGATCACTATGGTAGGAAATTGTTTCATAAAATCCTTTTGACCTCTTTCTTGAAGGAACTTGTCAATGGTTCATTCAAATCTCCGACGGGAGAGAGTTCCAAATTCTCAGGGCAGATCCGGAGAAGGTTCGATTGTAGGTCTTCTTTTTCCTGAATCTGGGAGGTTCCAGCAGGCGGGTGCCAACACTCCGTAGGGACCATCTGTCTCCTGAGATCGTTAGCTTTTGAGTAAGGTACATTGGTGAGTCAAAGTGCGTCCTACGGAATGGAGAAGGGAGCATGATTCCAGCAGGGTAAACAAGGCTTACTCCATGGTTTTGGGGTTTAACCCCCAACTATTCAGGTAAGGAAAAACCTGAATGATTTCCCTCCAGCAAGGATGTTGATTCACCAAAATGCCAGGGACAGAGAAAATAGCATCTCACACTGTTTGGCCCCTGAAGGCATTTCAGGGTTGACCCTTGCCCTATAACTAGGGCCACTGGAATTATGCAATTGTGCGGTGTAGCGTTTTTCACATATTTATATATTTGCCGCATTTGCCACAATAATCCATCATCTGCTTCATAATCTGCAGATTTTAACAAAAAAATGTGTTCTTGCTCAAACGGTTCAAGAGTTAGTAAAAATGCAGGGACATGTGTTGCCGTGCAGTGGAAGGCCTTTTGCGAAGGCTGATTAGTCACCGTTCTGTTGCTTACTACTATATTTGAGCATTAAACTGGTACTAATATGGTGTAATCAATGTCCAGAAAGCGTAAAAACGACAAAATAATGAAGTGATACTATCATAAAATGTGCCGCATTATGCCGCATAATTTGCATTTTGTGCCGCATAATTTACTGAACCCTGCCACATAATTTGCCCATCCCCTGCCACATAATTACAGTGACGCTGCCTATAACAGTCTCCTCTTTGCTGCTGAGAGGATACGGGAATGGCACCGACTGGAACCTATAGAAAGCGAAATGGGCTCTTTGAGAATTGTTTACAAGCTGTTGTTGCTGCTGCTAGCGGGACAGATGACAACAAAGGTAGCAGCTGCGGTCCTCTGGGTACCGTGGCAGAATGTGGCTTATCATCTGCTACCCCTAGAAACCCCCAACAGGATGTCCATGCTCTCTAGAGGTGAGTGGCTACCACCCCAACGACCGAGGTGAGCATGCAGGGAGTACAAATAATACTAGAAGGTGGAACAGTGAGGTGTAAATGCTCTCGCATACCGAAAAAAGTCTATTGGAGAGATCCCAAGTAGCTGCATCCGTCCCTGCAGAACAGGGTATATAATTGTTGTGCTTGCCCAATCTGTTCACGATTCACGTGACCATTCCGCGTATTCATCCCCTGTGAAACAGACATTTTCCGAGTTATTTATTCATTGTCGTCACATTGGCCCACTTTAAGCGATGGGTCTGGCAGTCCTTCCTAGGTCTCCTGTTTCCTGCTCTATATTTGCTTTCAGCTTTAAGCTTACTCTTCAGAAAGTTCTAAAAAACTTGAGACACATTCTTCTACTAGAAAACCGGGGCAGATGCTGAACCTCAATAGGGCAGTTAGATTGACCACAGAAATTGGTCTTTCAATGCATCCTTAAAAGTTGTATTGTCAGCGTGCAAAGAGTGAAAACTATCAGAACATGGGGCTTATACACTGAGAGAAAGTTTGCTTATATTTCAGTGGCCAGAAGTGAGCTCCATTGTTTGCTACTACACCCAAAAAATTGCTTCAAGTTATGCACCACGAAACGTCACACCTCACCAGCTTTTCGATCAATGAGAAGACATTTGAGACCATCTCGGCTCCGCCATGTGGATGACCACCTTTAGAGATACGTAAAACCCAGAATCTTGATAAGTTGAAAAGAAATCTTAAGACCTTTTTTGTTTTAACCGGTTACCTGTCCAAAAGGTTGATATTAATGCGATCCCCAGTTAGTCAATTCAGTCGCAAGAGACAATGGCCATTGTAATGAGCACTATATATGTATTGCATCTTTATGGGTAGAGAGCGGATAGCTTCATTTCGAGAGAGGGTTGAGGGCAGGAGCTTGGTAGGTGAATCAAAATGTCCCTGTGGCGTAAAGAGATGTGTAGTCTGTTATTCTAGTAAAGTTTAGTTTGATTTTAATAGCGCTGCAGCTGTTTTAGTACGTTTTTTTCTTCAGCCGTGGCAGAACCATGAGCTTAACTTCTGTGATGTATAAACGCATCAGCCACTCAACGCGGAAAGGTGATTTTATGCACTACTCTTGCTCACATGGCATCTGCTGAACTCTGTATCTGTTGCATAGGCCAACAAGCACCTATGCCTTTAGGGCAGGGGTGTCAAATGTAGGCCCATGATATGTTTTGGACACACAGGTATGATAAACAGACGTAATGAATCAAAGTAAAACTCATTACATAGCCAGTGGTGATCCATAAAATATGCCATGGATCTGTCCCTTTTAAATTTAACATGGGCACCAGTGACGGCTGCTCCAAGTTTGGGGTGGCAAGGCTTCATAAATGCAGAGGGGGGGAGAGGAAAATAATTTAAAAAAATACACTTACTTGCTGCTGCGCCCGCCGCCTCAGAGCTCCTCCCCCGCGCTGGTCACGCTGCACAGGCTCCCAGGGAGCAATCACGGCGCTGCTCTCTGCTAGTAATAGCAGCATGAGAGCAGCGCTGTGACTGGCCTGAGCAAACTGACTTGATGCTCGCTCAGTCCCCGGGAGCCTGGGGCTTTTTTCCAACCCGGCTGCTGTAACACACGTGGGTTGGAGAAACATGAGTGCACATGTATGTTTGGCCGGCCTAATACGGCCGTCCAAACATACATGCACACTTACAAGTGCCCAACACTCTTCCCTAAAGCATTACGCTCGGCAGGATGGCCCCGTCCTAACCTCGGCTGGCAGTAATGAAAAATAAAATGATAATAAGGGCTCGCCTAGAATTCAGCCTAAGCAACTTATAGGCATTGGCTACTGATTCTAGGGCCAATGGTGGACATTTTGAATTCATCTACTTGAAATCAGCTCTGGCCGGCGCTAGAATATTTCATCGAGTGAAAGCACATACAGCATCCACAGAGACATGCTATAGTCTAAACACCAAACCTTAACACCCAGCAATCACAAATCACTACACTCAGACTAAAGTAAAACCATGGCACTTGCTAATGTGACCCAGAATCGATTCTGCCAATTATCTGTTAGACTGATACACAGTGACTGTACTTCTCACAGGTGTAACATTTCAAGTTCGGTAGCACAGAGGAATGAAACACAATGTCAACATGGCGAGACAGAACCTTCCATCTCATGGTTTTAAGTTTGAGTCTGGTTCTGGTGGGTGGTGGTTCCATACTTTTTACCAGCTGGTAATGTTTTAAACAAATGGCATGATTAGACAGCCTTTAGTCCAACTCGCTTTAGACACCAGGCCACTCCCTGAGAAGTCATCACCAAAAATGGCAAATTGGCACTCTGGTTGTCACTTTTGATAGAGCGGCCAAGGACTTAATGGGCATAGGACATGAATAATCCGACCTCCTCTCTTGTAGGGCAAATATTACAGGCTGGACTCAAGAAATTAGTAATTCTGAGATGTGTCTTATTACTCCTACGACTGGTAGTTTTAAACGTTTTGATTGACGTCGAGTGATTAGACGTTTGCCCAAAAATAGACATAAATTATTGATTTCTGTATGTACATTGGGTTCTCTGAAGCAACACCACTTATGTGGATTGTCTACAGGCATCCCAGTAAAGGACAGTGTCCATCTGCACCATCTCCACCATTTTAAACCACTTGGTAACTTATATTTTTTTCACCTTATACGAATACTACATCCATATATTTTTTCCATGTTGAGAAATCCCTTCTCAATTGCTAACATAAACATCTCACCCTAAATTTCATGGAAGCCGCTTGTGGGCGGGCATTCGCCATGTAAACTGCATAAAACATCACTGAAGCAGGGGATTTTCAGGCCTTCGTTTACGAAATACATGGACGATGCTTCAGCTGCATAGATAGGACTCAAAGGAAAATGTTGCATTATTAGGGTTTTTATGTCAGTAGAATTGATCACATCTTCTTGAGATGTAAAGATTGCCACTGTTTGGGGGAGGAAGGGCAACATAGCAATTCCCTGAAGTCTGCTGCTGATATTGCAAGTACTTCCCTCAAATCCTACTGAGTGCTGACAAATGTTACTCTCCTACTCCAAATAAGGGGTGCCTGACACTTTTGGACGAATTTGAAACATGTAAAACGGGTCTGTGTATTTCCACCTATAGAGTGAAAGGGAGGATGCTTAGCTGCTAGAAGAAAAAATCCCAACACAGTTGCTTTTAGGGGAACTGCTTTTACCTTAGCTTAATGATAACTGCAGTAAGGGAAAATAGGTTGGCCGGATTGTGCCCCGACCCCGACAGTGCTGTGAAAGCAATCTCAGGAGCAGGGGGGGGCTGTGCGCAGCGCCCACCAGCAGGAGCCTCCTGGCGCTCTAGAAGGCAGACACCACGCACAGGCTCACCTGCTGGGGCACTTGCTTGGACTCATAGGGGATGGATGAGGAGTGTAATTAACTTATTGTAATTACCATTCATGTAATTAGATTGTTCGGGCCCCTCACTGTGCTGCATGGCACAAGAATTCCTCATTCCGTGCAGTCCTCACAAGCAGGTTACTTGGAGGCTTTTTATCCATGGTGTCCTGGGGCCGCCTTGCTATTGGACCACAGGTTTTGACGGTTATCCACCTGCAGGCAGGTGCTGCTCTGGAGGATGAAGGCCAGCAATCCACTGGATTCAGCAGGATGCTCGCCCTTCGCCTACTCACCATTCAGCTCTCCTTGCAGAGCATTGTTTCAGGTTTGACCCTACCTGAGAAGGAGGCTGTCAATCAAAGATCTCAGCAATGCACACACAGAGGTCCCCCCAACACACTTCTGTGTAAGGCCATGCACTGGTAAATGAGAATCCTTGGCACTCATAGCAGAGAACTTAACAATATTTATCCTTGGCTTGATCAATCAGTTGTCTGCTATGTTCAAAAATCGTGGCTCCTCCAAAGAGAACTTCCAGACATGTATGTGTTTTCCAGAAGCACCTCTCTGAAGTTAGTTTGGTCCAGTTCATAACTTTTTGTTTATCAGCTCCAGACAAGTATCTACACATATTTTGTCATCCAATTGCAGCAGAAAGAGGGGGTCGAGCAGTGAATGTCTCAACAGGGACCAAGGCAGGAGGCTGAACTACACAGGAAAGAAAACGGCATCCCGCCTCTCTAGCTGCTGTAACCCGACTTCAGTGACATTTCTTGTGGAAGGGGCTGAGATCTTATGGTGCTCATTCCAAAATGAGAGACAATGTCTCCCCTACCCATCAGCCACTAGAGACCACCAACAATCATCATCTCTGGTGAAAGGTCAGGAAACTTCCAGTACTGACTCCAAGTTTAAACTAAAGAACCTTGGCAGCCTGACCAAAGACCTCCATTTTGGACAGCTATCCACACATACAGGAATCTCCAATTGTATTTTGATCCCATATAATAAAGCACATCCCTCATTTCATGCTTACCCTACCTCCTCCATGCAGAGACAAAAAAATCCCAAACCTTGCAATGTAACAGAGTCTAACACAGAGAAAGGGGATGCGATCTCCACAGCCATGCAGAAGACAATCTGTCCTAAATCTGTACTTTTGTGCCTCCCGTGAAATAGCCCTGCTGGCTTAAGCCAGAGTCTGTTTACCCTGTGCGAGGGTTCAGCGGTGCACAGTTTGAGCCTGTTAGCTCAGTTTCCAATATTTATCAATTGCTTTAAAATATTTAGAAGGCAATTCTCGATTTATTACCGTCCATCTCTTTGAAACCTGACTATCACTTTACAATCCTGCGTGGAAAATGCACAAATGGTCCAAACCGCTCCTGCCTGTCACTTTTTATAGTTTGGCCATCACAGTCCACACCGCTCAACCCTGGGTTGACTGATCATGACCCTGAGGTAAATATTAGCAATAGGTTGAAGACCGAATAAAAATAGCCTTTCCTCCCCATGCAGTTGTTGTCAGAATGTGGGCTATAGAAATATTGTTGCAAAAAATATAAACAACCAGAATACTGCAGAGGTTAAGTGCATTTGGGAAGTATAGCTTTACTATTCTTTACACAACATATGTGCAACGTGACGCTATATATCGTCAGGGTGAACATATGTGGAGTCAAGTACAGTAAACCTTCACCTACCTATAGACATTTACCTTGTTGGGATATTAGTCATTGATGTTTTTGCTACAATTTGTTTGTAGCACGATATATAAAACTACGGTACCATATCCCTCAAGTGCTACAGTTTTTCTAATTTGAACCGGGGCTGGCTTTAAAGCTGCTGGTGCCCGGTGCACAATCATTTTTGGCATCCTTCCCCCTATGATCACCTCCTCGGATTATCTCTCAACCACCAGGCCCCTTATCTCTCCATAGCCCCACCCTCCCTCACATACAATTAATTTGTTTTGAAGCACTGGTAAAGGCCGACTTTACTAATAAGAATGTATATCTACCCAAACAAACCCTCTTCAGCAACATTAGGAATAGATCACTGCTTGAAATGGAAACATAAAAAACAGTTACTATGCACCAGAGTACCTGCTTGTTTCCGAGAAGTGGCGGTACGCTCAAATTAAAAGTATTAAGAAGTTCAGGTACTCGCCGTTGCAAAATAAAAAAGTGCCGGTCCTCAGTACTGGACAGTACTGGCAGTGGCGGTTGGTGACATTTGAAAGTGGTGAGGCGTGACATTATTGTTGTACTGCACTGCGGCGAGCGAGCGTAGTGAGCGAGCTCGAACAACCAAGAAAATTTTGAAAAAGAGTGGACAAACGGTGCATTTTTAAGCAAATTTGCGGAAGCAGGAAGGTTAATAAAGCAATTAGTGCTGGGCCTAATAAACATAGATCGGTCACTGCACCTCCCCTCCCCTCACTTCACACAGCTTTGCTCTTGTTGCTGAAAGAGTACAGCACCATCTCAACAAGTCTGACAGCCAATCCTATTGGTGCTAGGAAATGTGGACACTTCACAATCTGAACCAGCAACCACTGTACACCAGCCAAAGCATACAAGCTACAAACAATGGCCAACCTGCAGCATGCATTAGTAAAGAATTAACATGTAATATCAAAAGAAAGTCAACTTTAAGAACAGAGCGAATGACGAGTCCATCCCTCATTTTCACACGTAAAGTCAAGAGAAGTCCAGTCCAGAGAAGCGCTGTACTTGGCGCTAGAGGCAGGCAGTCGAGAAAATGAATATCCTGAGCCGAACCAAGCCATAGTAAATCACGCAGCATATAACATGTACAAATATGACAAACAATTGATATAAAGGAAGCCGGCATTCCATTTGTGAATCGCTCTGAATGCCCGAGAATGCCGGATGCCGGGAGGAATAGCGGACCTCTATCCCTGCATTTAGCTTCTCAAAATAGTTTTTCATTATTGCAGCCACTGCCCATTAGACCCGGGCAGCATTAAAATCATCTGCCATGGTGTGCGGGGCACCTGGGGAGCAGGCTGGCCTCCCCCATCAAACGCTTTCATAAGACGGAAACGCATTCACTCACTTCTACATATCCTCACCCTCAATCACACTCCGGTCCTGATGAAAACCCGGCAACCGTGCCCCTCCAACTACAGAAACCACATCAAAGCCAGTCTATGGCACATTGTACACTCCACAAACGTCAAAAAGCAATAACAGCGGTTCTTCCGTAATTGACGTATGTGGAAAATATTTGACCATTGAACATTCTTTGAACCAAATATTATTAAGCGTGGTGCGCAATACAAGTGTACTGTCTGCTCCTAAATTTAGGAGACGTCTTATGCTTTCGGTACATGTGGGCAATGAGCATCATTTACACGCAGACTTCAAAATGGGGTTTACATCCTGAATGCATTTAAAGAGGAGCCAGGTTTGTTTAACTTCACAGCTCCTGAGTCAGTATGTATCATTTGTTTATCTCAGATGGACTCAGAAGAGCCCCAAATGGCTTACCAAGGACAAAGAATGTGAACAGCTGGGGCTGGGAAAGACGGGAGCAGTATCTAATGGGCCCATTACAGTGTTTCCTCCTGTATAACTAATAACTATAAGCGGACAAGAACACAGCGAGATGTCTGCCGGAGTAGCCTAGTTTTATTGAACCTCAAAGACAGTATCTAAAACATACATCTAAAATTAAAGTTTTTATTCCTACTTCGTCCTTGCTACCTGCAGAAACAGGTTCAATACAATGTGCATTATTATCAAACCACAAGCTGCAAAACAAAACCCAAATTCACAAGGCGAGGATGCACAATGCTTTCTAATTTTCTTATTTTTCCACGTGTTTAATGCATACATTCATAGCATATAGAGAAAACAACATATTAAGATATTAGATAACAGAAAAATACTAGGCGGTGTAGCAGTATCATATTTGTGGCAAAGAACAATACAGTGTCAAGAATTAAGGCGGGACCACAGATGCCCAAATCCGATTTAGGTGATTTGCCCCCTTCTTGCCTTTAACCCTTAGAATGGCAGCCTCTGTTACATAAACCTGGACAAGATTCAAGTGCGCGCCACTCATACACAGTAGGAGGTGTCTGATTGGCCTTTTCACTGGCGACGCAGAAGCGAGCAACAATAATTGCAATGGGAATGATAGCAGAGGCTCGTTTGCCGGCAGCGTGTTTCAGCCCCAGCATAATATTGTTTTATGGTAATCTGTAGGTCGCCTTGCAGTTACCGAGATAGCTGCTGAGCTATATCCGACCAGTATCGGTTTAGATGTTTAAAACTAACAAACCTATGAGTTCTTCAGCCTGCATCTTGGGGCTAAGAAATGTCCGTTTAATGTACGAAAATGAGGCAGAGCACTGCTAATAGTGACCCGCTACTGCACAAGGAGCAGCTGGTATTGTCCCTCAAATGAACTGCAGTGGTTTTGCGAAATGTCGGCACTGTCCCATAAATGGACAGCAGTGGTGCTGAGAGCTGCAGGCACTGCCCCATACATGGATTGTGGTAGTTCTGTCAAGTGCCGGCATTGCCCCATAAATGGATAGCAGTGGTGCTCAGAATTGCTGCACTGTCCCATAATTTACTGCAATAATTCTGTGAAGTACTGCAATGTCCCTATAAATGGACTGCAGTGAAGCAGAGACATGGCGGTACTGTCCCATGAAAAATATGGCGGCCCCTGGGCGGCACCTATATTGTCCCAATTTTAAGGAATGGGCCTCGGTCTTCAGTCGCACCGACCTTCTCACAGTGCCCGATCCCCACTAAAACAAGAGTTAAGTAAACCTGCCACCGACGGCTCTCTGGACTCAGTTCTGGACAGGAGTAAACACAGCTCAGGCGACAGCTGAAACGAGGCGCTGGCTGCCCTCAACGTCGCCATGTCGCCCTGTCCCATTACACGGGTGAAGCCCCGCGGTGGCGTGGTTCACATTGTGGCTGAGCGCAAAGCCGTGCCCTCTAACCTGGTTATGGGTAATCTTATCATACAAACAACTGAGTTATGTATTCACACCTCAGAGAACTCCCGTCTCTTCATACTGGGAGTGGGTCTAGTTCTGAATGTGGCTGACCGGGAATCAACAAAGTGCACAAGTGCCGCCTTAAGGATGGGGGGCCCCGGGCAAGACATATTTTGAGAGCCCTGTAAGGAACACGTTTTGAATTTCATTACCCATTTACTGCTAACTCAGGCTTGCTAAACAATACCATATTTGTAGTGTCGGCAGGGGGGGTGGTCGCGCGGGGGTGGTGGCAGGGGTGGTGGCCGGGGGGGGGTGTGTAAAAATAACTTAAACTTACCTGACCGGGTCCGCCGCCTCTGCTGTCTGCTCCTGGGCCGGGGTTTGGCGCCTTCAACGTCGTCTTAAGTTCTCACTCCAGTCTCGCGGGCGGTGTTGCTCGTCTCGTCTGTGTCCATTGTCTCACGGCCACGGGCAGGGCAGTAGTGAGTGCGCGGTCTCACTCTCAGCCAATCCAGACGCTGCATTAGCAGCGCCAGGATTGGCTAGAGCAGGGATACTCCCCGCCCATAGGAGACCGGGGGCTGCTGCGCCTCGCTCGCTCTCCTAAGGGCGGGGAACAACTTCAACTTGTATTAAGGCAAGGGGAAGGCTAGTTACAGTGCGCATGTTCGTGCTGGTCATAAAAATGACCAGCCCAAAACCGAACATGCGCACTGTATTGCTGGTGCTGCCGCTGCGGTGCGCTTGGCTGTCACTCAAACTGTAAACACAGGAGTGCTGCCGCAGTCCCACCCCCTTCACCTGACGTCCGATTCCGATTGCCTCATTGTGTGAGCCGCTTCATCGAGCCGCAGCCCGGCCGCAAGAGTTAATTAAAATAAAATTAATTAGCAACAACCAGACTCCGGAGCGGAGAACAATGAATGGGGCTGCTTAGTAGGGCAACGCCCCAGCGCCCCAATGGACACACCGCCACTGAGTACTGGCACATTTAAAGCACTGGAATAGATAATGAAAGACTGGGGGAAAAAACAGAACGCCCTGACCTATTTTATATAGTTTACATGCAACTCTTTGATGACAGTACGTAACAGTCACTGTTCTATATTAGGGATGTATCTTATGAACTGCGGTAACAAAAGGATCTCTATGACAAAAGCAGTAATCCACTCAGCTATCCACATAAAACACAGATCTGTGATTTGCACGACACACGTTCTTTGCAGCAGGCATATTAACCCTCTGTGCTACTTTATGGTGAGTCAAAACTGCCACTAGACAAAACTCTGATCTCTCTCTCTCTTGCAGGAACATTAATCACCAGAGTTATCTTGACATTTTTAATGCTGTCTGAAAACTAGACGCACAAGGAACTCTGCCAAAGGTGGTTTTAAATTGTAAATGATTGCTAAACACAGCGCCCCCACCCCCCCTCCCCCGAGGTCAGCACCGTCTCCCCAGGTCAGTGCCCAGTGCGACCGCACCACCCTAAAGCCGGCCCTGATTTGGACCAATGGTTTCGCTGGGTGCCTTGGTCACAATGCAACAAGGAAAATGCTCTGGGTCCCACAGATGGACTGCAAAAGACACAGGTAGTTGGGGTACAGAGGACCCCTACACCCCAAGGCCCTAGTGCCCCTCTACCTGCGGCATTAATTACAGTGCCGGCCGTGGTTTGAACCTGTTTTCGATGACTGCTTTATGTACCAAAGCACCTTCTCAGTTTGTGCCCCCCTCCCCCTGTACCCTCCCTTCCCCATCCCCCTGGTATAGCTTTCGTGGAACACTAACACTTTACACGCAATCAAGGCCCCGTCAGGGCATCCTCACAAGAAAATGGTAGGGAGGGGGTCATACTAGCGCTTCAGTGCCCCACACAGGGCTATTAAGCGCTATATAAATGTTGCAATACAATCAGTGCTTAATTTGAGCCGGGTTTCCAGTGCTCGGCACCAGCACTTGTCAGCACCGGCACTAATGACAGTCTGCACATGGTGACACTTTCAGTCGAATTTAGAGATAAGGACAACAGCTGTTTATTAAGTCAATAATCAATAAAAAAATTACTAATACTTACCACCCAGGCCATTTTTTTCCTTTGGGGGTCTGGAATTGTCACACTTTTAAGAGTGTAATGATTAGTAGTGTTTTGGTGCTGTTATTGGCACCTCTGGCAAGGGGGGGGGTGCAAGCTGCAGTGGCCTCCTGAGGAGAACCCTGGCACTCATTGTTTCATTTGAATACAATACAATACCTGGCAAAAACCATCACCTAAAACAGGCCTGCGCTTCTGCGCACTCTCTCCTTTCGCAGTGAGCGTGCATACAAAATGGCCCCCGACGCACAGCTGCTTGGGTAGTTAAATACAGCAATGATCTGGATTCATTGTGCCCCGGTGTCACTGCACCCGCTACACTGTGTCCTCCGGTAGCGAAACCCAGACAGGCGCTGTTTGCTGCTGGAATATGTAAAAGAAAAAGGTGGCATTTATCAAACGTCTAACGAGAGCTTTCCGCCCGGTGCAGCGCCGGCTGCGGGGCTGAGGTTCCCGGCTACGCTGCACCTGTCAGACGCGGCTCAGAGCGCGAGATAAAGTGTCGCGCGGCTTCAGCGCACGTGGCAGGTGTGGAAATTCCCGCCAATATCTGATCTTTTGTCAGCCTTCTCCCACGGGGCGACGGGGGTTAGACAGCCACAAGGGATAAGCAAATGCCAGCTCACGCCACCCGTGTTTGACAAATATATCTGAGAGCCCGGCGCCGTCTTCAAGGAGGCTCAGACTGACGCGCATTCAGATTCTAGTCTTCCCCTTACCAAAAATAAATAAATAAAAACACTCCGACGGTGTATGGTCCTCTGTGCATGTTTCACAGACGTCATTCGATTGGGTTTGGAGGCACACAGCAGCGGTAACAGTACAACATGCCTTAAAGGTTGTTAAAGCTACATTTTCTCTATGTCTATGACCTAGCCCGGAAGGGGGTCAGCCCAGGTGGACTTTGTACTTCCTGAATCTGTATGGTTCCATGTCACTAATCAGCCTCGTATACAGAGCCAGAGACTATACAGCAAAAATAACCACATATCCAGCAAAGGAGGAAAAATGACAAATTATGCTGCAAAATGTAGCACAAACAGTGGCAGCATTATTTTGCTTTAGTGTCATTTTAACATAGTCATTGCCCGCTGCAGAGGGTTATTTTTATTTATTTATTGAAAGTTTTATATAATGCGAACATGACCCAAGGGTATCAGAGCGCTTAACAAGTACATACTGGTAAACAAAAACAAAAAAAGCAAGATTACGACACAAAGCGATAAACAATAAACAAAGCATGGGGACAATAGTAAGATAGGAGTAAAACAGGGTCAATGCAGAGTAATTGAGTTAGACAATGTTACTTTGAGGATGTTATAGGCAAATAGAAAAACAAGTGTACAATAAATGAAAGATCTCAGCTAGTAAGGACTTGCTGTAATGCAGCAATTCAGGAACATAGTTGTTCTGATAGAGCTAGATGGAGAAAGCAGAGTTATAGCTAATGGAAAAGAAGAATGGACTAGGTGGCAGCGTAGGATGAGGGGAGAAGAAGATTGAGTTCAGTCGACAGCTTATGGTAAGATTTTGTTATAACAGTTGTTAAAAGCCTGAACCTGAGTTGTAAGCCTAAGGCGCAGGTGATGGCATATAAAGAGGTAACTGGACTTTAACAACCGGTGTAGGCCGAAGCGGAAGAACTACAGTGATATTAGAACATTCCACCCAATGCAAGCCGAATGCTCTAAAAGAAACAGGGAGAAACGAGAAGCATTGGAATGCTGGAGCAGGTATTATTAGCCCCGAGCCACTCCATTACCTTTAATCACAATCCTGTGTGCTAATACACATTTATAATGTCCAGGCGAAAGTTTCAACCAATTAGTACCTGCTAAACAACTGAATACAGCGATACCAAAGGGGATGATGGACGGAGCGCTTGAGCTAATCAAACACTCACCCCCAGTCAACTGATCTGGGTTTAATCCATCATCATTCTTTAGCTCACTCCACCACCCCAGTTCAGACATGGCCATATGCAAATCAGTCTGACCCTGTGCCTCATGGGAACAGTCCAGCCCGAACTGCCAAGCCATGTCTTCCCTGGACCGGAAACAAGCATCCTGGGACCGGTTTCTGGCTATTCAGCCGTCATCAGCCAGGCTAGCTTGAATCCAGTGGCAAAGTGAGCAAGGGACCCACGTCTGGGCATACCCTGCCAACTTAGGGCGAACAAAGCGATACCAAAGGGGATGATGGACGGAGCGCTTGAGCTAATCAAACACTCACCCCCAGTCAACTGATCTGGGTTTAATCCATCATCATTCTTTAGCTCACTCCGCCACCCCAGTTCAGACATGGCCATATGCAAATCAGTCTGACCCTGTGCCTCATGGGAACAGTCCAGCCCGAACTGCCAAGCCATGTCTTCCCTGGACCGGAAACAAGCATCCTGGGACCGGTTAATGTATGGCATATCGCCACACCGGCTGATTTCGGCTGTTAAATAAAACAATAACTTACTCAATCCATAATGGGCAATAATGGAATCAGTCAGTAGTTCAAATAACGTTCGGCCCCAAAATGGTATAAATCCCTCAGTCCCCTCACACAATCAATCATGCTCTGTATGAGCAGCCACTTGTCTCCTTTAGAGGCAGTTGTTATCTCCGTCACTTGTTGCAGTTCGGGCAAAGGCCCTTAATCCTGCCAGCCCAAATCAGCTATTTCACATGTTGCTGAAGCATAATTTATCATTGCAAGAGCGCCCCTCACCTCAACCGCAAAAACCTCTTAGTCAATTCACATGAGTCCTGCTCCAAATGCGGAGATTCTAGCGGACTGCCAAACTCATCCACAAATCCAAATTGAAACTTCATGACTCCCATGGGTAACTCCTCAAAGTGCGGTGGTTCTGGCAGTTACCCCAATACTTCAGTTTCCAAAGTCCATCTAATACTGCCAACACTTATAGGGTGGGTGCACCGTTCGTGAGGATGGTCTCCCCAGGAATACTGAGTTTTGAGAATCTTGCGTGAGACCATCCTCACGAACGGTGCACCCACCCTAGAAGTTTTTGGATATGGAATGGATCACCATGATATATAGATACAAATGGATACGATAGCACAAAAACAGTAACAATAAGAAAAACAATAACCAAAACAATAACAGTGAGCAGCAGTCATGAGAGTAATTGACGAGTCAAGAGAGGTACGGGGAGAGGAGATCCTAGGATCTAGGGCATACATTTGTTCAAGTAGTACTTTAACTTCTTTCTTAAAAGAAACAGTTGAGGGATTCAGTCTGGTTTCAGGGGGCAGAGAGTTCCAAATTCTCGGGGCGATCCCAGAGAAAGCTCGGTTGTCGTTTTTTAGGTCTCGGCCTGCACCAGCGCTTGCGCTGGTCTGGCCGAGAGTTTTAGTAAGTGGGTTTTGGAAGTGCAAACCCACTGGCTTTCGGCTGGCGACCAGCTTGCGTTCACGATGTGCGTGCACGCGCGCAGCTGCCATCTGGGTTTCCTATCTCTTCCTCATTTCCACGTCATGGCTCATTAACTCTCTGGACTCTGATGTTTCAATCGCAGCAGCAGCTCACATTACCAACTGACGACCCTGGACTACAGTCACATGAAAAACAGCGATTAGCATTGAAATGCAAGCTTTTTTTTGTCTAGTTAGAAATATTGCTTCGGTGGGTTGATTTCACCGTATATCGCTATTTGTTTTATATTGGGAGTCACAGCCTAATTACCAGTATTTTTGTCTCACTCTGTTTTTTTTTTTTATATTTATTCGCACAAAGCACAAAGCTATATTTAAGGTTACTTTTTCCGCGTCACTTCTTCACTCTATTTAAACTCCACACCCCCACTCTTATTGTCTCTCTCCTTCTCTCTCTCTCCCCTCTCTAATTCTCTCTCTACTTAATTAACTCTCCCCTCTCTGACTTTTTAGCCTTTCATTCTCTCTCACCCCTTTATCTGTTTCTCTTTCAAACTCCTTCATTCACTCTCTCTCCCCTTCTTTCTCTCTCTCTATCCCGCTCCACTCTTTATTCTATGTACACCCTTTCTCTCTCTTTCTCTCTCACCACCCTCTCTAATTGGGCATTATATCTTCACTCTATCTCTCACTCGGCAACACCACAGCATCACCACAGCATCACCACAGCATCACCACAGCATCACCACAGCATCACTCAGCGCAACCACAGCATCAATCAGAGCCAGCACAGCATCAATCAGAGCCAGCACAGCATCACTCAGCACCAACACATCTCCTCTCAACGCCATCACAGCATCACTCAACGCCATCACAGCATCACTCAGTGCAACCACAGCATCACTCAGTGCAACCACAGCATCACTCAGTGCAACCACAGCATTACTCAGCGCAACCACAGCATCACTTAGCGCAACAACAGCATCACTCAGCGCCACCACAGCATTACTCAGCAGCACCACAACATCACTCCGCGCCACCACAGCATCACTCAGCACCACCATAGCTTCACTTAGCGACACCACATCATCACTCAGAGCCAACACTGCATCACTCAGCACCACCACAGGATGACTCAGCACCACCACAGGATGACTCAGCATCACCACAGGATGACTCAGCACCACCACAGGATGACTCCGCACCACCACAGGATGACTCCGCACCACCACAGGATGACTCAGCACCACCACAGGATGACTCAGCACCACCACAGCATCGCTCAGCACCACCACAGCATGCTCAGCACCACCACAGCATCGCTCCGCACCACCACAGCATCGCTCCGCACCACCACAGCATCGCTCACCACCACCACAGCATCGCTCATCACCACCACAGCATCGCTCAGCACCACCACAGCATCGCTCAGCACCACCACAGCATTACTCAGCAGCACAACAGCATAACTCAGCAGAACCACAACATCACTCCGCGCCACCACAGCATCACTCCGTGCCACCACAGCATCACTCATCGACACCACATCATCACTCAGCGACACCACATCATCACTCAGCGACACCACATCATCACTCAGGGCCAACACTGCATCACTCAGCACCACCACAGGATGACTCAGCACCACCACAGGATGACTCAGCACTACCACAGGATGACTCAGCACCGCCACAGCATCATTCAGGGCCACCACAGCATCGCTCAGCACTACCACAGGATGACTCAGCACCACCACAGGATGACTCAGCACCACCACAGGTTGACTCAGCACCAGCACAGGATGACTCAGCACCGCCACAGCATCATTCAGGGCCACCACAGCATCGCTCAGCACCACCACAGCATCGCTCAGCACCGCCACTGCATCGCTCAGCACCGCCACTGCATCACTCACCACCACCACAGCATCACTCAGGGCCACCACAGCATCACTCAGCGCCACCACAGCATCACTCAGCGCCACCACAGCATCACTCAGCACCACCACAGCATCGCTCAGCACAACCACAGCATCACTCAGAACTACCACAGCATCACCACAGCATCACTCAGTGCCACAACAATATCACTCAGCGCCACCACAGCATCACTCAGCGCCACCACAGCATCACTCAGCGCAACCACAGCATCCCTCAGCGCCACCACAGCATCACTCAGCGCCGCCACAGCATCGCTCAGCGCCGCCACAGCATCGCTCAGCGCCGCCACAGCATCGCTCAGCGCCGCCACAGCATCGCTCAGCGCCGCCACAGCATCGCTCAGCGCCACAACAGCATCGCTCAGGGCCACCACAGCATCACTCAGCGTCACCACAGCATCACTCAGGGCCACCACAGCATCACTCAGGGCCACCACAGCATCACTCAGGGCCACCACAGCATCACTCAGCGCCAAGACAATATCACTCAGCACCACCACAGCATCACTCAGCACCACCACAGCATCACTCAGCACCACAGCAGTATCCCTCAGCAAGACCGGAGTATCATTCAGCATCACCTCAGCATCGTCTCCGCAACAGTCACCACCACCACCACTACCACCTCAGCATCACTCAGCACCACCTCAGCCTGCTCTCGGAATCTGGCATCTGTTGATTCTCCCCTAGCGTCTGGCCGCTGCTAGTGTTATAATACAGGTACTAGTTCCCAACCTTCACCCTCCTGTTGTTTATGCCCCCTCAAAAAAAAGCTTTAACAAACAACCATTGCAATAGGCAGAAACAAGTTGCCAGCATTGCAAGAACAAAAGAAAACTGAGGAAATTTTTATTGTAAATACTTTTTTAATATGGTCGTTCAGTTTTACATAATGCCTTCTTGGTCATATATAAAGTAACAAAAATGCTTCTGACACTTTTTATTATAACTTTTCAGCATGCTGCACAGCAGCCACACTTCTCTACAGCACAGCTTGAAGACATTGGCAAAGTCAATAGCTCTGGCTAAACACTTATAAGGCCCCAAAGGCGAGACCTATTGGCTATGCCAATGCTTGTTTTGTTAAGAATCTCTGTGGTTTCAGCAGTAGGGTGCTGGCACTCCTAGAGGATCTGCAGCCACCAGAAAGTTCCAACGTCTGAGTACGGTATCTCGTGGTATTGAAGTGTAGGGCTTTATGGGTCATGCAGGCGTTTTTTAACTGAATTCTTGCTTCATAAGGGAGTCACTTCAGGGATTTTAAGTCAGAGGTGATGTGGTTGTCGCTTTTTGATCCAGTGATGAGTCTTGCAGCAGAGTTAGGGGAGGGGCTTAGAAGATCCGTTTTGGACCTGGGCAGGCCACAGAGGGTTGCACTTCCATAGTCTATCCTAGGAATTACTAGGGCATGTCCTGCAGATTTGAAATCATTGGGGGGGTTAATTTTCTTAAGATGTTCATTTGGAGGTTTGCTCCTTTGGTGGCAGCACTGATGTGCTTCTACATATTAAGGTTCTTGTCGAGAATTATTCCCAGAAATCTCGCTGAATCAATAACTTAGGGCAAGCATTTGAGGGCTGTTAGTTTTTTCAACCATTCCTCAATGATGGGTGAGTGGTTGGGTGGAACAATTAGTAGGATTTCGGTTTTGAGAGTGTTTAGTTTGAAGTGGTTGTCTGAGAGCCAGCTTTGGGTTTTCTGTAGACTTAAGTTGTGGGATCTGGGGGCGTATTGCATAAAGTGCCCCCGGGGCACTTTGGTATTTCAGAAGATGCACATAAAGCGCCAGCGCTATCTGCAGGGGGTGTTCCCTCATTTTCATGGGGGCGTGCCCCATGCAAATGAGGGAATCCCTTTGCCTCTGCACCCGCGCCGTATTACAGACACAGGTGCAGAGGCAAAAAAGCCCTCAGGAGGCGCACACACAGTGCGTTACCTAAAAGGCAGCGCACTGTCAGTGCGCCCCCAGATGGTAGCCCTCTGGCTACCATCAGGTGCAAGACATCCCCTTGCAGGCGGGTGGAGTCACTGATTGCACCTGCCTGCAAGGGGATCTCTAATCCCCTTCAAAACACAGAGCAGCTGTAAAGCAGCTGCTACGGTCTTCACCTGAATGCGCTGCCCCCAGGGCAGCACGAGTTCGCGGCTGCCCTGGGTGCAGCGCATTCATGGTAATAGGGCGCGTTTTCCCTGTTTGCGCCCGGCGCACCTTTTTAAAGGTGCGCCCGGCGCAAACAATGAAAATGCTCATTTACCATAATAAGGCCCCTGATGTCTACAGGGGAGGAGACTTTCAGGTATAATTGGGAGTCGTCAGCGTACATGTGATAGTGGATGTTGTCTGAATTCAGAATTTCAGTTAAGGGCTCCATAAACAATAAAGAGAGTGGGTGAGAGGGAGGAACCCTGTGGGAACCCTAATGTGACAGAAGTGATCTTAGATAGGGACTGATTAACCATGAATCTTTGAGTTCTGTTTTGGAGAAACAAGGTGAACCAGTTTAGGACGGACCCTGATAAGCTCATTGTATGTTCCAGTAAGTCTAGTAAGTTGCTGTGCTTAACCGTATCGAATGATGAAGATAGGCCAAGGAGGATTAGGAGGCAATATTTGTTTTGATCCAACATTTTTAGCACATCGTCCACTATGTGTGTAATAACCGATTCGGTGCTGTGCCCTGGGTGGAAGCAGGGTTGGAATTGGTCCAGAAGGCAGAATTGTTCAATGTGGTTACAGAGTTGGATGTTTACACATTTTTCAAGGAGCTTCACCAGAGTTGGAATGTTGAAGATCAGGCAGAAGTTGTTTAGATCTGTATGATCTGCCGTTGTTTTTTTAAAGCTAGGGACAACTGCCTCAACTTTACGCAGTCAGGGATAGTGCCTTGAAGTAGAGAGTCATTTACAATCTTGGTCCAGAGTGGGAGAATCGACAGTTTGATCTCAATGAAGAAATTGGAGGGTAGAGGGTCGTTGAAGTCGTTTGAGGGTTTCAGCGCTGCTAGAATTTTGAAAATGGTGCATTCCTGAAAGGTTTTGAAAGAAGTCCATGAGACATTTTTTGAGGATGTGCCCAGGAGGACATGAGGATACAGCCTCCAGGGAGGGGGAGAGGCTAGAGTGAGGTAGGAGAGGACAATGTAAACAATGTGCAAAGGAGGTGCTGTACTTTTGCAGATATCTCTCTTTTCAACTATTTATAGTCCCTTTAAAATGCATTATGCCTCAGAAAACTAAAGCCCCATAGCTCCGCTTTGGTTTAATTTCTGCATTAGCATCTCAATGCTCATTTACTTCAGCCTGCTTGTCAGGAAAGGCTTTAATTCAACAGCTATTTCAACAAAATGGCCTTCAGCAGTGCCCTGCTTTTGTCTTGAATACAAAATGTTAGCACACTAGTTGTTCATTAGAACTCCATGGTGAAGCTGCAGTTGATTACTAGGGAATTAACTGATAGACTGCTGCTGCTGTTGAAAGTACATGTTTCTCTCTGCATTTCAGAATATTCTACCGACATTGATAAGAAAGATATTTGAGAACTCATGGGAATTGCATTCTCATTTTAGCTTTCTAGAACACTAACCATAAATTCTATAGCGAAAACAACTCCCTCATTTTGTTCCGTTACTGCAGACTCCTTTACAGCTTTGAATCCATCAAGGTGGCGTTCATTATCATTGTAGTTGTTAACTGACAGGCTGTTGCCGACTTTGAATGTATATGTTTCAGTCAGCTTATCAAAATATTTTACTGATGGTGTGAGGAAGATATTTGAGACCTCATAGAACATGTGCCTTCACTTTAGCTTTCTACAGCACTAACCGTAATTTCAATGACAAAATGAAGTCCCTAATTTTTTTTATTTATCAATAAACTACAATTAGTTTTACTGCTTTGATCCCATCAAGATGGTCTTCAGGTGTGCCACACTTTTGTCATACATACAGAATTTTAGCGCTCTAGTTGTTCATTAGAGCACTGTGGTGAATCAACTGACAGGCTGTTGCCTCTGCTGTTGGAAGTGCCTGTTTACTCAGATTAGATTGGGCTATTTCCCGCACAAATGGGCGACATTTTTCCCATTTGTGCGGGAAATAACTCTCCCAGGCGGGGGTCAGAAACTTGGGCTTTAATTGGCCCTGTGTGCGCAAAATCTCGGAGGGGGCAGCGCAGCCAATCAAAATGTGCAGAGCTCCCGGATTCCGCAGAGCAGGGCTGTCAATCTTTCATCATAGCGCGAAAGCGCTATCTATGACGGCCCTGCTAAATGCTTCTGGCCTGCCCCCAGAGTGACTGAACCAATGTGGTCTCTCGGGGCAGTCCTAAGCCAGCCTCTGCGTCTGCGCACATGACCTCACCCTACCCGTGAGTGAGCCAGTACTAACTGGACTGAGCAAAGTTGCCCCCCCCACACACACGTGAGGCAGCCGGCTGCACGTGTAAATTGTAGTGCAAGCGCACCTGCTGCCACTTGCACATGCGCAGCACTGCACACCCCATCGAACACCACCACCTAACTTAGTAGTGTCGCAGGCCGATATGTGGGTCCCCAGGGCCGTCAATCTTGTAGCGCGCGAAAGCGCTACCAATGATGGCCCTGGGCATCATTTTTGGCCAGCCCCTGCGCGGTTTGTTTAAATGCTTGCAACTTCTCACATAGCTAAGGAAGACAGGGTGAATTTATAGCAAACGTGCTTTCATTTTAGCTTCTGGAGCATTTTCCGTAACTTTTTTCTCTAAAAAATTACGGTTCAACTGCTTCCTCAGACATTGAGCTTAAACCCACATGTATTAGCTGATTTAAGAGACAGCTTGGCCCGTGGGGTGAAGGTGTGCTTCCCTTTGTAATATGAATAACTGATTTCTATGGGTCATGCTACTTTCTACTTAGGCCAATTTTTTTATTCCGGCTACTACTTTCTTGCTCCGCTCGCAAGAGGATTCATTCTTTGGCATTCTAGATGCCTAGTTTTAGCTATAACAAATGATAATGCTATCATTTTCGCATTTCGTGGGTGGTTACGCTCTGTAACTCACTTTACATTACGGCTTTGGTGATATGGCGAAGTAGTTCCGAACTGCACACACAACCAGCATGGATCAGTCACTAGCAAAAGCAACTTCTCCAATTCAATGCTTGTTTGCGCTTACTGCTTTTTAGATATTATAGTTATTATGTATGAGTTGAAAGGCATGAAGAAGATACTTCTTACCATGCTGTAAATTGCTAGGAACTCACTCGAAAGGGTACCATTAGCCGGATGACTCGAGTAAGCATGATGCACTGGCAATTGGGTGCTTTACTCGCTTGTGCTTGCAAGACCTGGGATTGGTCGGGAAGAGTACCACACTTTGAAACAATTTCTGGACGACAAGCAATAACAATTGAAATAGAGTGATGGGAATTTTACACGTCACAGATAATGCGCAAGCACGGCCTTGTTGAGTGTACACATAAAACTGCTTTTAGGTATCATAGCAAATTCTAACCGGAATCACACAAACATTAATAAAATAAGGATGCGGTGAGAGCACTACCAACTTGAACATTAAATAAAAGAAACCAACAAATCCTTGTAACGGAAAAAACCATTACCACTTGGAGTCCTTCCATGCACTGCCAAAGGATATAAAACATTTTAAAGAGAATTTCTGAAGTCAGCATTTAAAAACAAGTGTGTTTTATTGTCTGACTTCAACAGATTGAGCTGAGCATTAAAAACACAGAGTTTGGCTGCAGTTGAGTGTTTGCATCGCACCAGCAACGTTGCCAACTATAAGCTTCGTTGGGCCTTTTTTGCCAAAACGTTGCTCATGATTTTTGTTAATTGCTCCACGAATATTTTGGTGTTATATCGCAAAAATGCACTTGTTTTTGGGCTTCTTCAAAGTTCTAATCTAGCGACCATCTAATGGGCTCTCTCATTGGAGGATGCATCAACTGCATATGTGATTGGCTGTATGCTTCCATATGTTTCACCCCAAATCATCTGGCAGAAACATGCGAACTAGTCAGAAAACTGTCCATTGCTGAAGCTGTTCGTTCTCTTACTATAGCCTTTTTTCCGCAAAGGCCTTTCTGTAATTTAGTCTCCTTTTGACCCTGCTAAAGCGTTGTGTTAGCATTCGGAGACAACTTTTACATTCAAGCCTTTAATGTGAAGTTCTACATAGGAGTTTACAGAACTTAGTTACACAGGGCCTAAAACACTTTGCAATTATAATCGGTAAACATTAGCTGCTTACAAGGCTTATGTATCCAATTTTCAGAGACACTATTCAAGAGCAATTTCCCCTTTTCTCCTCGAATGATCTTGGAGGAGCTTTCCCTTTCAAGGTCCACTCCTGAGTCAATTCTATTGCTAACAAAAAACAAGAGGGGACCGGGAGCAAAAAAGGTGCAGCACACGCGCCCCAAGGTAGGAACTGTGAAAACAAAAAGGTATGCTGTTCCTATGATGGGAAGGGAGGAGCGGTCCTGACCAAGGGGACACGCGAGGGGAATGCTCCTATAAGGTGCAAGAGCCAGGGCCGGACTGGGAACCAAAACCGACCCTGGCAAAGTGCTCGGCTGGCCCCCCCAGGGGTTGGGGGTGCGGCGGAGCACTTTGCCAGGGCCGGTTTCGGCTGATTTTGTTACAGGGGCCGATATTGCAGATATGCTTCAAAAACGGCCCTGTAACAAAAACGGCCCCCCAGGGGCCCAAAACCGGCCCCCACCCTGGCGGCCCACCGGGGAAACGCCCGGTGCCCGCTACGGCCAGGCCGGCCCTGGCAAGAGCCCTCACACACCCCGAAGGATGTCATGCTTCATCATCGGGCAGCTCCTCGTTGTGCCGGCGCAGCAATGCCCAATGGGCCCCGCATGGGGGCTCTTTGGCGGAGATCTTTTACCTGTGATCTTGGCCGATGATGAAGAGGGTGTGTGTGGCATGTGAGGTGTATATGCAAAGGTGAGGAGAGTGTAGGGAGGATGCGAGTTAAAAATAACTATGAGAACCAGCTGAACCAACTTTAGTTAGCAGGTTCCATATTATGATTTAAAACCTTCGATATTTGCAAGAGAAGGATATAATAATCCTATCAAGCATATATTAAGTAAGGATTTGGGTCTACATGTTTCATGCCTTCCATCGTCTGTAAGATCATGGCATTTCTGCAGTACCAATAAACCCTTCTATAATACCCTCACCAAGTTACACCAACCGTAACTGTGTCCCTCGGGGCAAGGACCTAGGAGAAAATGGGGAAAAGATTGAAGGGAGATCAAATATTACGATCAAGGTAAAATAAAGGAAAAGCTTAAAAAACATTGTCATTCTGTATTAGTGGTAATAGCACCTGACAGTGAGCCAACACACCATCATCTCATCCTCAAGCATGACATCCTTCGGGGTGTGGGAGGGTTCTTGCTCCTTATAGGAGCATTCCCCACATGTGTCCCCTTGGTCAGGACCGCTCCTCCCTTCTCATTACAGGAACAGCATACCTTTTGTTTTCTCAATTCTATTGCTTCCATGATGGCTCTGCTCTAAACGCGCCAATTTCATCAGCCTCTGTGGAGAAAGAGGACCAGTCGTGGCCCATCCATCATCTACTGCTACTGTTCCCTGAAGACTAGGACAATCAGCCTTATGTAGGAGAGCAGCAGACTGACCTACCCATGTGTATGCCTGTTTAATGACAGGTTTGGGAAAAGTAGTATTCTTCTCTGGAATGCTGTAAATGGTTTCCATGGTTTTGCTTCTGAACGAAACCCACTGACTCTTAAATATTACCTCCGCTCCCTTCCTTCACATGTGGGGCGCTGAAGGTATGTAGGACCCTCACTGTGTAAGGAACTTCAAGAGTTGCCAGCCGTGGCCCATGCAGGTAAGAGTGGTGGGGCCGGGTGAGGGGGGATTTTGATGTACGATGACGATGGAAAATTAAATAAATAATTTTACCTCGTCATCGCCCGTCGAATTCCCCCCCCACCGGGCCCCACCGCCCTTACCTGCACGGGCCGCGGCTGAGAATTGTTGTGGCTTCTCAGGACTGCATGTGGTCCTCACTGGCTCCCCAATGTAGCGATCTCCCGAACTCTATAAATTCCAGACTAAAGATTAGGCTACAGAGGGGAAATGGGGAAGGGGAGAGATACAAAGGGAAAGTTCTGGCTGAAGGGTGTGACTCTGTTACAATCTCACGTCTCCAGTGGCACACAACATTCTTTGGAGAAATGTTGGGATTTCTATATAAAGACACAAACCACAGATTACTTTGGCATCATGAGCATTCACCTGACAGTAACCTATAAGCCGCACCTGGACCATGGCTTACCAGCTGAGCAATGAGGGAATGCTGTGACTAGCTCCCCAGCTCCCAAGAAACAGCCAAAGAACCAAACAACAGTGTGGGAGTTGAGCCAGGTGAGCTCATCAGATATAAACCATACAACCACGCAGAAAGCATGTGAAGAGTTGTGTGAATGTGTCAGCCGCCAAAGCTGGTAAACAGCAGCAACAAGAGAAAGGGATTGAGAAAAGACACAGTATTACCCATCAGGCCCTTATCTCCAGAAGTACTAAGAAAGAAAAACAAAATAAACGTGCAGGGACGCCAAAACGGTGTGAACTGCAGCAAAGTCAAACAAGCCCAACAATTGCTGTTGCCAAGCATCATATACTATCTCTTTAGTCCTTTTAAATTATGCTGCCACTTCTGACCCGGAAGTGCTAATCGTGCTTATGTGTTCTGCTCCTAAGGCCCATAAGTACTATCATTTTTCAGCCCCAGCCTTCCAAGCAGTTATTAATTTGCAAATAAATAAGTGCCAGGGCTCTTGTCAGGAGGCCACTGCAACTTGCACCACACATTGCCCCTGCCATGTTGCCAAAGACAATAACAACACAGCTACTAACCGTCACATGCCTACAAGTGTGACAATTCAGACTATTTCAGGCTCCCAAAGCTATAAGAATGGTTTGGGCGACAGGAAATAGTCATTTTTAATGTATATTGAAATAATAATAATCTGTTGTTGTGGTCATATCTAAATTAGCCAGACATCGCCACCTTGTGGCAGACTGTCAGAAGCGCCGGTCTTGACACTTAAGTGCCTGTGCTGAGAACCGGAAACCACCGGCTCAAATTAAGCACTGCTTCCAAGTCTCCACTTTCCTGTCTTCCATACTTTCCTCGTCTGGGTATGTCCACCCCAATGATGTGTCTACCTATGGATGATTGGTGAGTGTCTTTTGACCTTACTTTTCTTGGTGTGAGTGGCTGTTCGACTATCCCATGATCATGCAGTAGGAGGTATGGTTTTGCTATTCTTAACTCCATATCTACTTACATTTAAGATAAATATATCATCAAGGTACATATATGTGGAGTCAAGTATAGAACATCTATACAAAATTACCTTTCAATACCCTATTTTAGACATCCCAACCCACACTGAAAGGCAGAAAGTACAATACAAAATCAGAGATCAGAAATCGGCAGACAGATAGATAGATAGATAGATAGACAGATAGATAGAGTGTTTACTTCATTTTGAGATACCCCAGGAGTAGATCTTAACCTCGAGGAGAACATCTACACACTGGAAGCCCGCACACTAGGTTTTGAGGCTCCCCAGTTCCACAAAACAATAGTCTTCCAGTCAATCAGAAGCTGTTTGATATTATCAAAACCCCAACACAATTAAGAGGTTCCTTGGGACAACAGATGTGTCGGAGTATGAACAATGTTGTCACATTACTTGAGGTTACCCTTGAGGAGCCTCTCGATATGATGCCCAGCGGAAATCTTGTTCTTGTGTCGGCTAGAATGTGAGGGCTTTTTTCCCGGTACTCTTGCCTCAATCTCTGTGTTTAGAAACTTTTCCTTTTATAAATCATTATCAGGTGCATAAGCCCAATGTCATGCATTAGCTACTGCTGGCTAAGAGCCTCCAAGTTACGTGGTGGTAGTTGAATAAACATTCTGCTTAGACTTGAAATTAATAAAATTTAAAAAAAACATTCAGCTTAGACTTGAAATTTGCATTGGCAGCGAGTCGTATCTTATGGAT
The DNA here is from genome assembly GCA_963921515.1 of Calotriton arnoldi. Taxonomy (NCBI): domain Eukaryota; kingdom Metazoa; phylum Chordata; class Amphibia; order Caudata; family Salamandridae; genus Calotriton; species Calotriton arnoldi. Next base: position 372,109 of record CAWUFW010013657.1, on the reverse strand, counting down.
GGTGTACTAGTGGCCTTGGGTGATGCGACACTGTCAGCCAATCACAGCATTTTTGGTAACAACACTGCCAGCTGAGATTTTTACTCTCATGCATTTCATGATGTAAGCAAAACTTTGCATCCCAGAATACAACCTCCTCTTGGACAACCAGGTCATGTGTGTCTCGCCTTCAGCCATCCTTAGATTTCCAGAGAACAGCACGTGCCTGCTGGGATCTTTCATAGCATACATTTAATGACGTAAGCACCAGGGCCAGACTGGGAACGCAAACCAGCCCTGGCAATTACGTCAGCCCGGGGGGAGGGGGGCTGGAGAAAAACACTGATGATGTGTTTTTGTTACAGGGGCCGATATTGCAGCACTGCTGCAAAACCGGCCCCAGTAACAAAAACAGCCCTCACCGGTTCAAAACCGGCCCCCACCCTTCCGGCCCGGTGCCCGATACGGCCAGTCCGGCCCTGGTAAGCACCGTGCTTTAAATGGTCAGGTCCCGCCAGACACTGAGTACCTGCACTTCTTTATTTTGAAAGTGCGAGTATCAGCACTGCTCAGGTGGAGTTCAATCATTCAGGTGGAGAGCACCGACAGCTCTCAGTTGCAAGCAGGTATTCCTGTATAATGACGAGTACTTGCGCATCTGTATCACCACTTCATGCGCAATGTAAGCAAAACATTTAGAGCCCCTCAATGCAATGTCCTGTTGGATGAAAAGCCCGGACCAGAGATTAATTTGAGCTGGTGGTTTCCGGTGCTCGACACCGGCACTCAATTGCCAGAACCTGCACTTATGACAACTGCCACATGGTGTTGCTGGTTGTGTAATTTAAAGATGAGCGGAAAAACAGTTGTTTGTTAATTCAGTATACATTAAAAGCAACTAATACCCGCCACCCAAGCCATTCTTAAGGCTTTGGGGGCCTCGAACAGTCTGAATTGTCACACTTGTAGGGGTATGATGGTTAGTAGCTGTGTAAGTACTGTCATTGGCAGTGCGGCAGGGGGCAACGTGTGGTGCAAACTGCGGTGGCCTCCTGACGAGGGCCCAGGTACTTATTTTTTTTACAAACTAAGAACTGGGCAGGACTCTCTGAAAGTGTCACCCGTAACAGATCCATTTGGCAGCTGCACATCAGCCAAGCAGCTCCATGTCAAGTGTGTCACCATTGGCCAGCCCTGGACTTTCAGGCAACAGCACGTGCATGCTGGTACTGAGATGTTTATGCAAACACTCCAGGTGTTAAAAGTGAAAGTACACGTTTGTAAAATACAAAGTGCTGTTGTGGGAATGCTCAGAATTGGCGCACGGTGTCCCATGTGACGCCAAGCCACGTGGTATCCACACCTCACTCCGTGCCCCATGTCATCACAGGCACTATTTCCACTCCTGGACCCTCAGCTCCAACATAATTGCTGTTAGGTTTATTAGTCTAATTATGTCAATGGAAGCACACCAAGATGGCAGAATCTATTAACACCAAAGCCCTGGACTGGAAACAAGGGGGGAAGAAGGTGGCAAGCAGGGCATTATATAGGATGAAAAAACTGGGGGTCTCTCAAAGGGGCGTGGCCGATGTAATTAAGGGCGTGGCTTTAAACACCTAAGCTAACAATCTGTGCTTAGCATAGTATGCCGCCCGACTGGTATTTTACTGTTTCTATCATGGCATCCAAATATATAATACATCAAGTAACATTACACATACAACAAGCCAAGTCTGTTGACTTTGCCAATGGTTGTTAGTTGCATAAGATAAATTAGCAACAACTATGGCTTCGTTGTCTATAATATTGAAAATGCCTCAGTTCTGAAATGATGAGACTTTGAAAGAACTATAACGAGTCTCTTTGAAGTTATATCAAATGTAGTGAAGGGTGGCACTGCTGCAGAGCTAAGATTATCCCCCTGAGAGTGAGGGTAAAAATGGAGCGCACCATAGGGACCCGTCTCGGCACCTGCTTTTTAGAACTTCCGGTGCTGAGCACCGGCAGGATCCGGCCCACTTAAAGCCGTGGGGCAGAGCCCACCCAAAAGCCTGTACCACCCCCACCACACATTTTATGCTCAGCCATGCTCGCTCCCGTCAGTCTGACATTGGTGGCCCTCGTGCACCCTTCCTTATCTGCGCTGGGAGTCGCAGCGCGGCCTCTTCCCACACCTCCCCGGCCCTCCAAGGGCGGGAAGCTGCGCAGAGAGCCCCGAGGCCCAGAGATCAGGTGTGGGAGGCCCGGGGAGCAGCGGGAATCAGGATAACGCGCGTTCCCAGCTGCGCCCGCCCGCCCGCGGCAGCTCATCAGACCCCTCCGCTGCTCCGGTCACGGTCCTGCTCTGGTTAATTAAAATTAAAACGTGTAACTCATGCCGACAGGCGGGAGCAGCTTGGAGGGGATGTCGAACATCTCCGATGAAGCATTCGGAGCTGACATATGTCAGACAGGGCTCGACTGGGAAGGCGAAACAAAGAGAAAGGAATTAAAAAAACAGAAGTTAAATCGTGGATCCGCGGTACTTCCATTTGGAAGCAGAGCTTGCGAGACCTTTTACACCAAGCCTTTGTTTATCTACTGGCAGATAATAGAGTGCGTGTTCAGCGGCGGATGGTTACTGTTCTCTGTCTACAAGGGAGGGGGTAAGAATGACCTTGAAGGACAGAACGCGGTTTGGTCTTAGCCAAGGGCACCCCAGGATGCCACGGGCTTCATAAAGGCAACGTTACATAGATGGGGGTTTTCTCATAGGCGGTGGAGTGGGCTTCAAGCTACTATAACCCCTGGGCCACACAGACTAGAATTTATCTGGAGTGGGTGTGACTTACTCCTTTAGCACTCCTGCCTTACTGCAATGCACTCATGTTTCATAGGCAATGTGTGAGGAGCTCATCCTGTCCAGGTTTTTTCGATTAATTCTGGGATTTGTAGTCATGTTCATCCCTGTTTAAAATCAGGACTACAAGTGCCAGAATGCAAACAGCAAACCTGAACGACAAGTTACTCACGTATGAACCTCTGAAACGTAGTGCTTAATTTGAGCCGGTGGTTTCTGGTGCTTGGCACCGGCACTTAATTGTCAACACCGGCGCTTGTGACAGCCTGCCACAAAGTGGCGCTGTCTGGCTAATTTAGAGATGACCACAACAAAAGTTACTTATTTCAATATACGTTGAAAGGGACTATTACCTGCTGCCCAAGCTATTCTTTTAGCTTTGGGGCCCTGAAATAGTCCGAATTGTCACTCTTGTAGGAGTGTGATGGTTAGTACTGTGTTGCTATTATTATTGGCAGCGTTGGTAGGGGCAATGAGTGGTGCAAGCTGCAGTGGCCTCCTGACGAGAGCCCTGGTACTTATTTATTTACAAATCAAGCACTGCGGAAACGTGAGATCTCTGCTTACGCTTGAATTCAAGGAGTACTTCTGTTTTATTCCTGTTTTTCTCGTGACCCAGGAGAACAAAAAATTGTTGTAAATTGGGCCTATTATGTTTCAATAACTCTGCTTCCTGTCAACACACCACTGCATTCTGGGATTTGTAGACTTTGTTTTCTTTCATTGACGCTATTTAAGGAGTGCACGAGATAATGATTTGTAAAATGAAATCCCTCAAATGGATTTCATGCTGATAAAAAATGAAATGGTAACCTCGGATATATAAAGAATGATTTTACTTAAAGGCCACTTCTCTCCATAAGGAGGCCATGTACCTTAAATACGAGCACGTGAAAGAGCAGTCTGTGAGCACCGCTGTATTTAGCGCCGCCTCCAGCAATCCCGAGCTCTCAGGTCTCACAGGTCTACGTGTGAGTAGCTCTTTCAGGAAGTAAATCTCCAGTAGTTGCATCTTTGCAAACCCCTGGCTGCTGTATTTGCTGTGCTTAATTTGTGCCGGTGGCTTCTGGTGCTTGGCACCGGCACATAGTTATCAGCGTCGGCTCTAGTTGCAGCCCACCACATGGTGGCGCTGTCTTTTTAATTTTGAGATGAGCAGAACAACCGTGTTTATTAAGTCAATATATATTGAACATGAACAAGACCAGCCTCTCATGCCTTTATTTTAGCTTTGTGTGGCATGAAATAGTCTGAATTGTCACACTTGTAGGAGTGCGATGGTTAGGTGTTATGTTGGTACTGCAGTTGGCAGTGCTGGCAGAGTATGGGTGGTGCAGGCTGCAGTGGCCTTCCGAGAAGGGCCCTGGCACTTAATTTTTTACAAATGAAGCACAGAATATACGTGATCTCGCAAGCAGGAAATGCTGCACGGCTTCCGTGTAGGTATGCCCAGTTCTATCACAGGCAGACAAGGGAAGGCAAACAAATCAACAGCCTAATTTAAAACACACCTGTAGATTATTGGACCCTTTCGCCATGCTTACCAGATAACTCGCTGTCACTCTGCCCTCTAGCCGTCTTCTATTTCATTCAACAAATCAGTGCATCCTGTGTGCTGTGGTACCTAAATACTATGACTTGTAGAACAAAAGCCAGGACTGGAAATGCTGTGTCCCAGTGGCATGCAGTCTTGGATAACCCGCCCTTTGAAGGTTCCCACAGATTTCAGCCTGAAGGAATAGTACTCAGTGAGCACTGAACCATTCTAGACCAATATACGTATACACTGCATATTTCATGAGCTGAGCACAATGACACCTTGAAGACGAGTTCTGCAATATCGCACAGATGGAATTCCCATTGTCACCATCTTCTAATATAGGGGTGTCCCATGTTGACCTGTGAGGGCCAGCCCCATGCCACATTTTCAGGGTAATCACTTGAATTTGTTGTATATAAATTCACCCCATGAAGATAGTCTGAAAATCTGGCAAGGATTGACCACTGCCGGCCAATGATGAATGGTCCTGATGTAACGCCACCCGTTATTAGTGCCTAGATCTTTCCCTTTACACAATAACATAAGCAGAGGGGCTCCTAACACCATAGGTAAATACTGATGCCATGGTTTGAGGGGTGCAGCAATGGGTCACAACCTTCACAGCTGTATGACCTCTGGCAAAACCATCTCACCTCTGCAAAAAGTCTTTGGTTCCAGTGATGTTCAGTGTTACTAATGCCTTCAAAACCACAGGCCCTGATTATGAGGGTCCTGTGGAATTCCGATATGTGCGGTAATTGGAACGGCACTAAGCCCGGGGCTCCAGTGGATCCATACCCTGCCCCGGCTCTCGTGAGTCTTTGTCGCATGGCAGGGTAAAAGAAGAGGTCACATGGCCAGCTTACGTGAGACTTGCGGGGCTGGCACACGGAAAAGGTCTGCGCAATATGCGCGTCACCATTCACCATGTTGTCTTGGGAGCAGGCATTAAGGGTGGCACCTTCTTGTGCATCCCTGTTTGCTCCCTTGACCACAGAACCAGGAGTAACTGGGCCGGGGGCCTCCTGCGTGTGTACCCAAACCCTAAGAAATGGTGCAGTCCTGTCATTGATTCGGTTCAGTTGGAGGGCAGAGGGGATCCATCATCTGCAACTATATCCTAATGTCTTTCGTATACTTAGTTTACATACTGTCACTATGTTTTTTAATCAACTCCAAATGTACCTCATGTAATGTCCGCTATGCAAACCCTGTGAAGCGCTCTATACCTTCGGGTCAAGTTTGCGCTATATAAAACTAGACAAATAAATAAAATAAAAACTTCTGATAGCACACATATTCGAATCATAAGTATTGGGATTAACCACATATGCAAAATACCTGAGTCCATTCCAGGGCACCCATAATCCGGGCCTTAGTGCTTCTGGGCCAGGTCCTGTTTGAAACCATCACTTTCATCGACACATGTGTAGTAATATTTGTACTGGGTTCGTTTTTAACTGTTTTCTAACTCAAACTTTGATGTTTAATCACCTACAAGCAGGCTTCCTGCTGGGACCAGCCCTGCAGACAATAAGGAGCCCTTCTCTCTCTGAAGGGGTTATGGTTGTCAGTTATATTCTTCTTTCCCTGGACATTTTCTTTCTCCAAAGCTGCTTTAGGATCGATCTGTAACTCAGCTCGCCCATCCCATACAAGCCTCCTGTGTGCCCAAACCATCTACGGAAGTTAGACTAGCCTGTCTGTCCATGGGAGGAATAGTGTACAGTGTCTCACTCCAAGGGGCACAAATCTACTCTCTGCATCAATAGAGATATAGGACTTATGTCCCCATGAAGTGGGGACAGCAACACTAGCCAGCGGCCCCCTCTATTGTCACTCTACATGTGGCGTGGTCAGCATTTTCTGCAGTGGGTGTAATGTTTACTTTGACAGAATTTCATTCCCTTTGGTGGGTTTAAAAGCACATAGAGTCCATAACGTTCTGATGAGTGCGCTGTAAGCATTGGCAAAGCCAATAGGTGTCGCCTATGATCGATTTATTGTCCTTGTCAATGCTTCTTTTATATGTTGCACAGCAGCGCAATCTGCTGTGCAACATGGCTTAAAGTGTAAAAGAAGGGCTAGGAGATGGCCTGTGTTGATTACGTCATAGCTCTTTATTTAATACTTTAAGCCAGGTTGCACAGTAGCTCGCGCTGCTGTGCAACATGTAAAAAAAACAGTGGGGGGTTTGGGAGGGGGCAAGCAACACGAGGAGTAGAGTGAGGTGGTGTGGACAATGGACAGTGGGAGGAAGGCAGGGGTTCGGGGACAACGCACTGCAGGAGGAGTGTGGAGGGTGGGGGACAACAGACAGCATATGGAGGGCAGGGAACAACAAACAGTGAGAGGGGTTTGGGAGTGATGGAACAACGGACCAGAGGGGTGGGGGACAATGAACAACAGACAGCGGAAGGAGGGCGGGTGGGGAAACAACATCCAGTGGTAGGAGGGTAGGGGGACATGGGTCAGGAAACAACAGTCAGCGGGAGGAGGGCAGGGGTGAGGGACAGTGTCTGCAGACACATGCACTCTATAAAGGTGCATACACAAAAGTGAAAAAAGAGTACCTGCTGGAGTCTGCAGCCAGTGGAAAAACACTGGCTGCAGATAGGAAGCTGTACTTGGTCCATGCTCCATAGCAGGGACAAAGAGCCCCAGGAGGAAGACGAGGCGAGGAGTGAAGGTGACCAATAAGAAGCAAGCAAATGAGAGGGACATCGAACCCAACCAATGTTAAGTAATGGTAAGTAAGGGGCGACTCTAAGGCCGTTTTAGAATTTTTTTTGTTTCAAGAGATTTCAGAAGCACAGCGTAAGCACTGTAGAGGCAAAACCTAAAAAGAACCTTATTTTGCAGTGCCCTACTTTCTACATTGTAAATTTAACACTCTTAGAAATGCAATGTTGTGATGTGAAAAAACATTAACAAGGTGGGTCTCTTTGCGTACAGGGTAAGCAGCACGGCCTTGACAGATTGAACCCTTGGTGGCAAAAAGCATCTCGAACCCCTCTCCTGCTCCCTCCCCACCCCCCTAGACTTCACTGATGTGAGGAGATGCAGACAGCCCTGCCTTTCATGTCTGGTCAACAAAGTCAAGTGGTGCCTGGAACTGCTGTACGGCGCTATCCCGAGGGGGTGGGCGCACATCTTTCAAACCCCCCAGCTATTGACTTTAAACAGAGTCGGGGTATGACTAGAACCACAAACAAGCAACAAAGCGAGTGTCTAACAAAAGGGCCGGTGTTGGCAGGGAGACAAAGGCCTCTCGCCTACAATGAAAGATGCATGTTCTGCCGGGTGAGCGGATGCTCAGGGCAGGGTGCCACGAAGGCTTCCGCGGAATATCAAACAGTTTCGATAAAAAATAGAAGAAAACCAGAAGACAGAAAGAGCAGAAATCGACAGTTTAGCTTCTGGATGGTTGAGTCCAAGGGATTGATGTCACTACTTAAACCACAGTAATTCTAGTTTCCTAACATCTTCTAAGAGCATGTTTTATTCATTTATTTAATGTGGGTGTTTTGAACAGTAATACAATGCCAACTTTTTAGCCATTTCAGAGCACTGTTACGCTAGGAAGATGGTAAAACGGTAGGGGTACGGGTCATGCGGCAGAGCCGTCTCTATTTGGTGGGGTCCTGTCCCATAACAGAGAAACTAGTTACCTGGAGCTCAAATTCTGTCTAGCATCCCCTTCCCTCATAATAATGATTTTTTTATGTACCACTTCATATCACACTTCCATGCTGCTTCCAAGTGCCGTAGATTAAGGATTTTACTCCAAATTAATGGCACTTTGGAGAGTTTAACTCATGAAGTCAAGCTGGGTTTGTCTGATCGACTTGGATTACTACTGTTGCTATATCGCTGTTTATTCCTGTGTCACCCATAGATGTGAAAAAGTTATTGCATCCTCGACTGAAGGAATCTTCACTGAGCAGAGCTCAATTTCAGGATGGAGTTGATGGGAAGCAAATTTCTCAAGCCCATCAATATTACCTATTTTCTTGGACGAAAACATATTTGTGTTAAATATACCTTTAAAATGCAATGACTGATTTCTGCAAATCATTCATGCTACATACCACACCATGCATATCTGGAATGAGGAGAATAATTTGGAGAGGAGCCAGCAGGGACCCTTGCTTGCTGCTCTTAGATCAGGAATGTCAAGCTTGCGGCCTTCTTCTTTCCCCTTAGGAACCGAAACCCATTCGTTGTGGAGAAGAGCAATGCTTCTCAGGGTTACTTCAGGTACCCCACACTCAGAACTTTTAGAGAACAACAAGTTCTTGTTTACAGTATGACACGCGCTTACCAGATCAATAATTGCGTCTTAGAATAGGAAGGTGTTCATCTTCATGGCCGTTGATGCAAGATTGGGGAGCACAAAACACTTGTAAATTGCAGACCGCTGATTACAAAACCCAGTTTGAGAAATGGGAACAATTTGCTTTTCTTCTACCCTCTTGTAGGGCAGAAGCAGGACTCTACATAGCACCAGCATGGGGCATCATCAAAAAACAAAAAATTGATGGTGACAATTTGTCGTCATTTTTATAGCTCAAGGCTTCCGTTCCTAAAATTTTGGGGGATTCCCCACGTGACGCAATGCCTCATAAATCCTAGAGAGTATCAAAGTCCACCAGTCTGAAAAGCAGTGAAGAGCAAATCCAACCCACCAACCAGGTCCTACTACTTCTGAGGTTTTGATTGCCTTAACTATATCCAGTAATCTCTCTGGGATCTGTCAATGGTACCAATGGAACCTTCAAATAGCGGTGGTACAAGCCGTTGAATAGGCTGCCATAAGATTTCTCAGGAATCCTTGTTTATGATCTTGTACCAATTAGTTTATAAAAAGCCACCAGAATTGAACTTGATCAACTTGCTAGAATTTGCTGGGATTGCGATTCTGAGCAATAGAGTACAAATTTCTCTTCTTTTCTAGATATATTGCGTCTATTACACTAAATGAAATTGCGCAGAGACAGCCTTAGTGCCTCAAGATTGTCTTATTTCAAATCCAGCAGGCAGGATAAAGTATGCCTGCTTGGGCAGATTCGCATTGCATGCATCTGTTTAAAAAAAGGCAAAGACCGGCCCACCCATTATTGTGGCAACTGCAATTCTCTCTTTCCCACCTAATTCCATATTACCATTCAGACTTCTGAGATAAGTAATCAGAGTTTTTTTTTATACCTTCAATAATGCTGCTACCAGTAGAGCACTTACCTAATGTTGTGCCTTTGAGGCGCAGGACATGCTTGGAGTCAAATACGGTCATCAACTAATGGAATTGCCACTTTGACCAAGTGAGAAACTGCCATCTTGACACAGAAATACTCCCCCTGTTGTTAAATAGTGTAAATAAGTTTGGAAAATGGTCGCTCTTAAGGCAATTCTAAGGTTAAAAGTGAGAGATTAAGGGGCTGATTTACAAGCCTCTTGCTCCGCCGGTGCGTCGCTTTTAATATGGGAAAAAGTGACATACTGGCGGCACAAGGGGCTTGTAAATTAGCCCCTAAGTTCAACTTATCATAATTGATTAATCTAAAATCTATGTAACTTTACTCAGAGGTATAGTAGTCTTATCTACAATGTCTCCCTCTATTCTGCCATTTACCAATCCCATATGTCAATGGAGTCACCAGGAAAGGCATTTTATTTTAGAACTTTATTTTCATTCTTGGCTCATTCTTCTCTCCTTTTTGGGTCTGGGTTGATAGTGCAGTTGTACTGTTACCAATTCTTTAAAATACTCATAGAGTGGTTTGTGGCTCCCCCTACAAGAGTATTTTGCCTCTCACCTCATGCTCCTGGCTGTACGGTGTATCTTTCTAACCTCTAGGAAGTGTGACCACTTGAATACATGAAGCACTATTTTTATTTTACATCTGAAATGTACACTCAATCATCTTGCAGTTTGTCACAATCAGTTCTTTAGCTCCCACGTTTATTCTATCCAGAAGGCACTCCATTTTCACTACTTTCTCCCCCACAAGTGGCAAACCAGCAGGTCTGGCTTTAACCTGATAAACAGCATTCGACCATAAAAAAAACAAAAAAACAACACTTCTGCATGCCTGTATTTACATGCATTGACACATTAAAGTCAGACCTCTTGGCTTTTTCAATGCTTCATTTGTTTCCTCTGGTTGTTATTTCCTTATTCCCCTATTTTACGAACACCATCCATTGTCCTTTTTGGTGATCACTTTTTTTAGAATATAAATATATAAATAAATGCCTGAATCACACTCTAACAGCACTACTTTAGAAAAACAATTACTGGGCGTCCAAGGTGCAATTTAAATGGAATACTCCTCAGAACACGGACTCACTTGGTAAGCCTTTATTTTTTTTCTTTTGTTTTTGTTAAAAAACTCTCTTTCTAGTGTTGCTTTTTTTTACAAAAAACATTATTCGTTCAAACATGTTCAATTTAGCCACTCAGATCTGTCCTGCCTCTATAACTGATGCCCGATCAGCTAAATGCGTACTACTGAAATACACAAATTTCCATCTAGATATAAACTTTTGTACTGTGCCGTATAAAATCCTATTGATGAAGAATTATTGTGACTTCTGAATGGGAGCACAATTGTTTTTTGCTTGCAAAATGCCCCATATGTGCGCCAGCAAGGATGAAGCGGGCCAGAAGCCCGGAATGAAGATAGGAATTGAGAACGCAGGAGGGATTCCTGCTAACTGCGCCATTTCTCTTTCCTCTGCCTTGTCCACCTAGCGCTGAGATAATTTCATCCATCCATCCTGTGGGCCGGGGCTGCCCTGAGTTTAGCATTCGCTCTCATCCATCCTAATGCCACGACCAGGAGGCAATCTAGCAGCAATTGGAGGGTGCGCGAGAGGACTTGGGGGTTATTAATTGAGAAATGGATGGTGCGTTTGTTTGTTTGCTCCCAGAGAGGCAGACAATTGTCAGGCTGTGATGTTCAGTTTGGACCTAACCACCTCCAGGTTGCCTAATGTCATCCATCCATCTTGCCAATCTGTGCTGCCCGAGGCGCGAGGATGTCATCAGGCGGAGGCTTCCATTGATCATAATCCAGACCCAGGGAGACCGGGCTTCATTCTCTGTGCGGGTCTGGATGGTCTTAATCTCTTAGGAAACATGCATGCAGTTTTGTGAGACCAGTGGCTTCAGAGCTACGCAAAGTCTTAGCATGCACGGTCATTTAGTCACCAGCACACGGCGTGTTTACGTTTGAGACCATATTTTAAAATGGAGAATGTGCTTTAAAAATGGCTGCTTATCGCATCAGATAGCTTGCTTACTGTTTGGCCAGTGGTTGACACCCCTGTTCCTCCTGAGTGAGTGGGATACTGTGGGGAGTACAGGTATCTGTGTGATAAGAGAAGATGCTTGTAGAGTAGAAGGCATTTATCACATCTACGACCGGGCTGGGCCAACTGCTTGAAATTTGACCGGGGTTGGTAAATTCTGATCGGTGGATGTCAGTGACTGGAGTGACTTGTACCTTCTTTAGAAAATCAGATCAGAGGTATAAGAAAGCTGGTCAGTTACAAACAATGGGAAAGTGAAAAACCAATGATTGTCTATAACTTGCAGTAGACCTCAGCCCAGGCACCCTTGGAAGCCAACACAAGACAGGGCATTAGTTACAATCCTCATGATGACACTGTGTATGGTCTTGCTTGACAGCATAGCTGTCGCCAGACAATTATGTGAATATCACCAGGAGAGGGGCTTTGGCTCCGCCCACATGTTCGGAGCCAGGAGTACATGTTTTGATAGGGCAGAAGTGGTGTGCTTCCACAAAAAAAGTACTTGCCCTCCACACAGCTGTGATTGTGCAGTTTATTTATCCAGTTGCCTGAGCTTGAACGTTTAGGGGCACACACCTGACATTGCAATGCTATTACAGTGTCTTAAATAAATAGATAATTTATGGCGTTTCTCTATGGCAGCAGCATAGATGGGAGGAGGACACTCATTAACGTACATAGATTTTTAAGTCTGGCTTGACAGTGCATTCATAAGCCATGACCTATTGGCATTGCTAATGCTTTTTTATGGTTTGTATGGGCTCTTTTCCTTTTTCAATGTGTGAGTACTCTGCCACCTAGTGTGAGGATTAGAAACTGCTCCACAGTTGTTAAATCTGAGCATGAACACCTTGACACCATGTGCATACTAGCGTGCCAAAAGCAGCCAACCCCACATCCCCTAGGTCATGGCCACCTTCCCTCAGTTTCCTTTAGCATTTAGAGCGAATCTGTGTGTGGTTTTGCCCAGTGGGTTAGCTGGAAAGTGTGGATTGAGTGCAAGAAACAATGAACTTGGAGTAACAGGCTCCATAAATGTAACGTTTCTCTACTACCATGTACCAGCTCTCCCATTTCCAACCTAATTCTACGCAAATCGGACCGGTAGGATGAAGGAGAAGACGCAGAATCTGTCAGCTTAGGCAGGGGTGAACAGGTTCATCACACTCCCCTGACCTACCTGTGCATCACTTCATGACGGACCTGGAGAGCGTAATGTCTGCAGTGTATACATATGTCTTTGTATACCTTTCCGGAGAGACTGTGCCGCAGCGGTAAAGCCTGCGCCCGCCATCTTTGCCCCGACGAACGACGGTGAGAGGGGTGGCGGGTGGTGACGCCGGCGACCCCACTGAGAACCGGGGGTCCCGGGATGCAGCCTCCGCAAGCTTTGGGACAATCTTGAGGTGCTATAGACAGGCGCGGGGTGCCGGCCCCGGGCTGCCTGACCTCAAAATGGCGGCTGTCTCAGACAGGCGTGGGGTTCCAGCCCCGGGCTGCCTGACCTCAAAATGGCGGCTGGCACCGACCTTCACCAGGATCTCTAGGCAGCACTGAACGGAGGGCCTCCATAGAACAAACATACACTGGTGACATTAAAACAGCAGCAAATGCTGAGTCCTTGTCCCGGGGACCATCGCCCTAAAGTCATGCATGCCTGATTTAGAGTTATTCCATTGGAGGCCAAGGACCATCAGTACTAAGACAGACAGTAATAAGATGGCTGCCGAGCTGGACAAAGAAGCTCCCAGGGCCGGGATCATTAACATTTAAATATCCCGCCGATACCCTGCCATCCACCAACTTTTGTAACCAGCAACGCTACTAGAAAGGAACATAAATCGCTCTCTCACAAGCAATTCTTAGCTCTCCTTGGATGCAGCAGGAGTTCCCTTGATGACCAACTCGCCCCCCCAGGGACTACGAATCTCTGCCTGTGATGACTGCCTCGGCACGGGAAGCATTGCTATTGAGTGCATATCAACCCTACAGTAAGTCTGGGCTTCCCTGTAATTCTGGGATGGGTGCTACCAATTCGATCTATGACGATGCCCCCCGGACTGAAACCTTGAGCATTGTACACACCACGGAGCCGGTTCAACAGGGCCCCCGTTGTGTTTCCTTCCCTCCCCCTCCCCCTCCTCCTCCCTCCGTGATTCTTTGATTTAATTGATGTAACTCTGTAACCTGTAACTCGCTGATCCTCTGAAACCTTGAACATTGTAGACACCACGGAGCCGGATCAACAGGGCCCTCACCTGGTGGAACTTTGATGGAACTTTCGATGGACCTTTGACGATGCCCCCTGGGCGGATACCAATACTGTTTGTACTTACCTCGGTGCACGAGCAACCTTGGCCGATGCCCGGTGGAGCTGTCATATGCAGCTATAGAGGAGTCTGGCCCTGGTTTCACCCCCTCGGCCGTCAGCTACCCAGCCGGTCATCTGACATTGTTTTCCTCGTTTCCCCGTTGTGTTTCCTTACCTCCCCCTCCCCCTCCTCCTCCCTCCTCCCTCCGTGATTCTTTGATTTAATTGATGTAACTATGTAACCTGTAACTTGCTGATCCTCTTGTAAAGCGCTCTGATACCTCCGGGTCTAGCCAGCGCTATATAAAACTTTTCAAATAAAAAAAAAAAAATGTCGGACATTTCAGTGTTAGCAACTTGGGGAAAGAACCCGCAGCCGTGGTCTGTGCTTTGACTAAACTTGCACACAGACCAAACAATATGTCTCCTAAAAGGTAAACTGGTTTCTGAAGGGAATCCTTGGCTTACCCTCTGTAGCTTGGCTCGAACAGCAATGCTTTCCTCTGAGAAATACATATGGCACATTTGTAACAACTAAAAAATACAATACAGATAGGAAATACAGAGTTTAAAATTTCCAATTTAGATAAAAAGAAGAAACTTTAGACACCCAGATTCAGGAACAAGAAAAACTTCCATTAAAACAATGCGAAAGTGAAAAAACAATGATTGTGAGTTGAAGTAGACTTCAAGTCCGGCACGCCCATCGGCCAACTTGCAATAGATATCAATGCTTCACAATGTCTCATCACTTGAAGAGTATACTGGGGCAGAGAAAAGGTTCTTGACAATATCTTCAATCAGGTACAATTTTGTATGGACCTTGGAGACAAATAAGTCCTCAACACTACCTTGTACCGACTGAACAGAGTGTATGGTTTAGGGGTGCATAAAGGTTGTAGTTCAAAGATTCAGTGTGAGAAGTGATGGCCACTAGAAAATACATCTTTAATTGAAGAAGCATATCGCCAAAAAAGGCCAAGACTTTGCCGTTATCTATTAAACGGTCCAAAATATCAAGGGCAAGACGCTATGAAGTCTCTCTATCTTTTTTTCTTGATTGCCAGAAGAAGGGGCAACTCCTCCCAGTAGCCACAGTAGCCACCGCACACAGCAGTATACATGGTAAAAGTGTCAAACGTCTCCTCACGAGGATCCAAATAGGAGGAAAAAAACAAAAAGGGCAGAAAAGGCGTCCTTGGCAATGCTGGAAACTCTTGATTGCAGATGATGGATGATAAAGGTATTAATAAGCAAGGCACTGAATCCACACTGAATCAAGGCAGAGAAAGCGCCTGGCATACGCCTTGCAGAAATAAAGAATGCAGAAAAAGTAGAGCAAAAATCAGGGACTAAAAGCTATTAAGTGGCGATGAACGTGATGTGGCGAAAAATCAGGCAACAAATGTGTATGACCCATCAATAACTATGCAATGCCTCCCGATAAATGATCCAAGAAGGAAACAACATCACAGGATAAGAGATTAGTACCATCTTTGGTTGGGAACCTAACGCAGCAACCACTGGAAAAGCAAAAATATTATTTAAGGCCAACCATGCATACATTTTCAGGGATATGGTGTGTTTGAGGAATGATAAGAACCTCGTGTTTTCATACTTGAAGCCTCAATGCCTTTGACCTCCGCCTCCCAGACTAGTGCACTGTGCGAGTTGCAGAACAACCCATATTGGTGAATGCAGTGTGCAGAAAAGCCGACACTGATCAAGCGGTGTGGGTGAAGACACATTCCAGCGTGCTGAGCCCGAAGGCCAGAAATGCCCTGCCTTTTCGCACACCCAGCTCAAATACCAGACACTGCACCTGCTTGCAAGGGGATGTATGGAGAGTCCATGGGTCCCCCTTTTCCCCTCCAGAAGGCTGCCATAAGGGTCATTGCTTGCCTGTATCACTGCTTTCCTCTCACAGAATATGTGGTCCAACTAACAAACTGTTGTCTCCAATGAGTTCCCAGTGAAGATGTAATACAAACATGATTCACACTGATTTAATCATAGGAGTCCTGGTAGACAAGAAGAGAAACAGGAGGCCTGCCAAATGGTGCTTAACCACCCTGTGATTAGTGAAAAAACAATTTGTCTAGCATGTTCCTGTAGACACCCATAGCTGCAAGTTAAATCGTGAGTTTGTCTACCTGGACGCCTGATTCTGCTACAAGTTGTAGAAATGACCTTACATTAGCAAGCAAGTAAGCCTGGTTGATGTTGTTTGTTAAGGCCAAATAGCAGACTGTTAGCTACCGCTGATGTACTGCCCTCTGATGGAGGGCTGTCTGCCGGGAACCAAGTGACAAGATTGGCTTCAACAAACTTTCATGAGTTAGGGCGATGAAACATTTTAGTTAAAAATAGGTTGTTACATTACCTAGGATTGGCCCCTTAAGGGCTTTAAAAATCCAACAGATAGGTTTGTCTATGAATTAGCAAGAGTATGCCAACCCAATTTGTACCTAGAAGAAGATATGTTGCTTCTCTGCAACAAGAGCTGTTTATCCTGATGACTTACCAGTGTTAAGATAGCCTCCAAACTCCCCGGACATAGTAGCCTCCAATGTTCTGAGGCTTGAGGCGTATACTGCCAAGGGTGTAATGCAGGACCCTGCTGCCCCTACGGAGCAAGGGGGGCCCCAATCCTCCAGGGGGCCCCCAACATTAGGTGGGGCACTCAGTCCAACTCCATTGAATATTTGGGAGATATAGGAAATTCAGAGCCCCCACACCACATTCTGCGGGGTGGGGCATCATTTTGCGTTACACCACTGTATCCTGCCTCACTCATGTTGTATTATTTGGGGACCTTGATAAAGAAATAGCTTGGACTGAGGTGCCTGCTCCCACGTAGATGTCAACGTGGGATACTGTTGGGGAGTTTGTGTCCTTCCACAAATCTCACCAAAGTAGTAATCATCATTGTCTAAAATCTCCTACGTGTAGCAATAATACTGAAATACTAAGGGCCTAGATGATTGTTACCAGGACTTTGTAATGGTTAGGCTTGATGTTCAGCAGGGAAGGGATGTCACAAGAGGTTGTGATACCCTTAAAACAAGAAGTGGCCCCAATTGCATCCGACCTTTGCCAGAGCCCAGAGATTTAATCCACCTTAGAGGCTTTACACGCTGGGTCCACACTTCACCACACGCTCACAATGCCCAATCCATACACTGGGGGTGAACGCCTGACGGTTCTTTCTTGGAATTTCAATGGCCTCTTAGATAAAATTAAACGCACTGAGGTCTTAAGATACACCCGAAGGATTAATCCCGATGTCATACTACTACAAGAAACGCATCTTATGGGAAATCACTGCCCCTTTCTGGCGCGTCAAAGATTCGATAGAGTTTGGCATTCTGGATTCTATAGAGGTTCACGTGGGACGGCAATCCTCATGCGACGCTCCTTCCCCTTCTCACCGACCCGAGTGCTCACGGATTCACAGGGCCGGTTCACTACCCTTACAGGGACTCTTGGGGACTCCACTATTAATCTCATGTCACTATATGCGCCTCCGGCGACTATAGAGCCCACCCTCCGAGACGCGCTTGGGACAATATCTGCCCTTCCTCAAGGCCTGACCATAATAGGGGGGGATTTTAACGCTGTTCCTAATCCTAGTATTGATGCCACGGGCACCTCCACATCCCATAGGAACAAGGGAAGCAAACGTCTCAATGAATGGGCCTCCACACTGGGCCTCTGTGACGTCTGGCGCTCTTGGCACCCTCGGACACCGCAGTACATGCACACATCAGCGGCGCACCACACTAATTCCTACGTAGACCTTTTCTTTATGCCCGCCCCAGACTATCGGGCTGTATCCGACATTCAAATACTGGTGCGCGGAGTGTCGGATCACTCCCCGCTCCTCCTACCGGTGGGAGGCCCCTCGGGAGCGCGTCGACCCATGTGGCGTCTAAACGCCTGGTTTCTCCAAGATCCAGAATATAAGAAGAAACTTGGGGAAGAACTCGCTACATATTTCCGCACAAACGCGGGTACAGTGCAATTATAGGGTACGTTGTGGGAGGCGGGTAAAGCCACGATCCGGGGGTACGCGAAAGGATTCCTCAAACACAGACGGCAGGTCCAAGACCACCGACTCTCCCAGCTTGAAGCCCAGGCCCTCCGCTTGGAGCGATCAGTGGGGTCCGGGGAGGGGGAAGTAGAACGCCGTCAGCTACAACTCATACATGAGGAGATCAAAAATACCTCCCTTGGATCTGCTAAACTGATCTGGAGCCTCGGTGGCCAGGGTCTACGGATGGGGAGACAAAAATGGCAAATTGCTCCATTGGCTCGCCACCCATCCCATGGCCAGCCGGATTGTGCCTGAGATCTGTGATGCACAAGGCCAAATCTCTCGTACCCCTGTAGCAATTACACAGGCTTTTGCGGCCTATTACAAAGAGTTGTTGTTAGAAAGGGGATTTTTGGTAGGCTAGGGCATGTGCCAAAGCCAGGCAGAAACCACCACTCTAGTCAGGATAAGGGAGTTACACTCCTAAAATAACCCCTGCTCACCCCCTTGGTAGCTTGGCACGAGCAGTCAGGCTTATCTTAGAGGCAGTGTGTAAAGCATTTGCACATAACCAACAGTAATACAGTGTAAGCACTACAAAAGGACACCACACCAGTTTAGAAAAATATCCAATATTTTTATATACTTAAGATAAGACCAAAAACGATAAAAAATCCACAATACAGTACTTAAAAATCTTCAGTTATCAAAATATGCTTGAAAAACAGTTCCTTGATGTCGATAGCTCCGTCCGGGGCTATCACGGCGTCGTGAACAAACAAATCCAAACAGTTCTGGCTGACCGCGGTGTCGCGGGCCAGCTACGGTGTCGGGAAGACCCGCAAACAGTACCTTTTAGAAATGCTGGGCGTCGGCGACCTCTCGTTGAGCTTCCGAAAGCACGGCGTCCGCAGGCGTCGGTTCCGGAGGTCGGTGCAGGAGTCGTCGGGGCCCTTGAAGTCACACGCGTTGCAGATCGAACTCCTCTCTGTTGAAGTCAGGAGCGCTGGCGTCGGGTGCTGCGGTGCGGGGGCGGTGCCCTCAGGTCGCGGTGCGAGCAGCGGCTCGGTGGCGGCATCAGATGGCGTCGTCGGTGAGACCAGGGTCGCGGTGCGAAGTGAATGCGGTGCTCATCGCGGTGCAAGCAGCGGCGGCGTCGTTGCTGAAGCGCTGTCGTTGGCTGACGAACTGGAGTCGATCGCGCCGGAGTCGGTAGGCCAAGGCTGCGGTGTGGGATGAGAGTGGTGCGTCGTGTAACTTTACGAGCGGTGCCCTCAAACCACGGTGCAAGCAGCGGCATCGATTTCAGCGTGGAGCGTCGGGGATACCAAGGCGTCGTCGCGAGGCGGTGCGGAGTGCGGTGTCCACAGGTCGCGGTGCGAGCAGCGGCTCGGTGGCGGCGTCAACAGGCGTCGTCGGTGAGACCAGGGTCACGGTGCGGCGGTGCCCTCTGCGGTGCCTTCAGGACACGGAGTCGGCAGCGTCGTCGTCGACGTCGTCGGGTTGCTTCTTCTTCTGTTGCAGCACAAAACACACAGTCCCCAGTGCTGAGGGCAGAAGAGCTTGAAGTCTTTGCTGTTCCTGAGACTTCCTGAACAGGGGGCAAGCTCTACCTCAAGCCCTTGGAGAAACTCACAAAAGTAGATTGCAGAAAGTTCAGTCCAGTCCTTCCACTGCCCAAGACAGAAGCAGCCACTGCAGGCCAACACAGCAAAGCACACAGCAATGTGGTAGTTCCTCCTCACAGCTTCTCCAGCTCTTCTTCTTGGCAGTCTTCTTGATCCAAAAGAGTTCTAAAAGTCAGGGGTCTGGGCCCCAATATTTATATCCCAAAATCCTTTGATCTCTTAGGCAGAGAGTGTCTGTGCCCAGCCAGAACCAGTTCTGCCTTCTCTGGTGTGACTTCCTGGCAGGAGGTGGAGACAGCATGGTCAGAGGCAGACCAGGCCCTTTGAGGTGCAAGGAAATCTCCTCCCCCTTCCCCAATTGCAGCCCAGGTCTATTCAGCCCTTTCCAGACCCACCTAGACTATCTGGAGCCACTCCTGCTCCCCAGCCTTCTGTCATCCAAAACCCAGACAGGCAATCCACATTCCAGCAGAGGCACACGGGATGACAGAGCAAGAAAATACCTACTTTCTAAAAGTGGTATTTTCAAACACAGAATGTAACAAGCATTGGCATAGCCAATAGGTCTCGCCGTTGGGACCTTGTAAGTAAAAAAAAAAAAAACTGAAGTGTAAGACTTCACGTTTACATTTACTGCATCCTAAATACGAAGAAAATGGAAACGTGAAGTCTTATACTTCAGGTTTTTTTTTACTTACAAGGTCCCAAGGCGAGACCTATTGGCTATGCCAATGCTTGTTTTTGTTATATTTGTCTCTTCCCTCATTTTCTTTTGCACATACCGCTTATTTGCTGTTTGTCTTCGCTATCGGGAGACTTAGTAAGTTAATTTAGTGGTGTGCAATTACCTCAGTGGCACGCAAGATTAATCCAGAGTTCGTGCAGAAGACAGAAAAGGATGGAGCACATCCCGGTAAACCAGGGCCACTTTCAGGCCAGAATAACCACAGCATAAAAGAACTGCCTGCACCGGCTAAGCCAAGCCACTGGCCTGCTGGGAAGCCGTGAGGTGCCTCCAACCTCTTGCTACAGGAAAAGTGGGACAGGAATCACATAACCATTTAGTTGTCAACAGGTAGCTGCATTAAGAAGCGACCTGTCTCCAGATACCAACAGACAAAAACACACAGGAGGTGTCAGAGGTAAGAGGTCACTTTTATAACCAATGGGGCTGGGGCCAACATTAGAGAAATTCTGAGACTGCAAATAAGTTGCCAGTCTCCAGAGAGAGAATCATTCTCATAAAGTAAGGGCTGGTAGGAGGAAGCAATGTGTTTGGAAGATCGGTAAAAATAAATAAATAAAACTTCCACTACACAAGACACAAAATTAATGACCTGAATTACTAACTTGAAAAAAAGGATGTCAGAACATCAGTCGTGCTCACCATAATTACCGTCCGTTACAGGTGCAGTAACGGGCAACTGACTTCACTTTCAAATAACGCACTATCCAGGGAAATTCTAAAAAGGGTGTTCACCTGCCGACACTCTGGTGTTTACCGCACACTGTACCAGCATCGTGAAACTGGAATCTGTGCGTCAGTGTGGTTGCTTAGCACCGGGGTATCAACAGCTCTAACTTTGTACCGGTGTAACAACAGCGGAACTGGAAACCGCCCGGGTGGAAGAAATTTTGCCCGGAAACGCACCACCTGCCCCCGTCGTAGCAGTGGCACGGGACAGCTTGTGATGCTTAAGCAAGGGAGAGGGTGTTTAATGTAACAAAGCGTTAGTTACCCAGCACCCAGCTTGTATACCTCGGGAACATTTTGGTGTTAAACTTCGTGAAAATCTTTCCCGATCAGCCTCCCGACATTGATAAACATAACAAGGCTAACACTCCGAACTCCAGTCTTCAAAAATATTTGTTTACGCGCGGGGAGATAAATTGTGCCCAGGAATTCTTGCTGACTGTCCCGGACTGGTGGATACTCTATTTCCGCTTCCGGGACCAGCTATAGGGCACTGCAATCTGTGCTTCAAGGGGTTGCTAGGCAACCGGGTGACAACAGCTGTAACTTTTTACCGGTGTGAGAGCAGCGGAGTTGGGTATCCAAGGGAAGGAAAGACTTCCAGCATCACACTACCGGAGACTTAGTAAGTTAATTTAGTGGTGTGCAATTACCTCAGTGGCACGCAGCATTGGCGCCCGGTTCCCATAGGGCGCCTTTGTGCTAACACGTTTTAGGCACACAGCCTTTCCATTTTCTAAAATAGGCATCATCTGGACCTCAGCCGTTCTGCTTGGCGATTAGCCAGATTTTTGATTTACCGAAGCAAAACAATCCGCTCGGCGCGTCTAATCAAACTGGTCCTATGTGAGACGGGTGGACGAACATGTTAAAAGGCAGCCGAAGTGAGAAAAAAAGAAGCAGAGAGGCTGGAGTGCGTTTGAAATAAAGGGCTGGCCTTTTACCAGACTCCTGGAATGGGCAGGGTTTAAGGAAACCTGTCTGAACACAGTTGACATAACACATTCGGGCTAAGAGGCGGCCTGACAGCACAGCCTGTGCATGATATACAATGTGCTAGCTGTCAGTACCATTAGACTGCCTACTGGGAGAGGCCTCACGCCGGCACGGCTGTACGGAGTCACGGGCATCCGCGGCTGGAAGTCTTTGTAATGCGCGTTATCTTAAGTCAGGGGAAGCGTGTGATATAAACATTAAAACAGTAAACCCTATACATTGTTATTATTTCTATATAGATTTCTTGGTTCACCTACACTTAACATGTAATAGATGTATTTATTTACCAGCGTGATGATGCCACTCCTCAAATAATTAATACAAAAAGCACTCCGCTGGGATGTAAAATGGGACACAGAAAGAGATCTCCATCTAGTGGCTGAGAAGCACAACAAGCACTAGAAAACTACCCGCGAGTGGTGTGCACGCGCGCGCGCGCTACAAGGGAAAACCAGCGCTGACCGCCATCTGTTTCCAATTGCGATAATTGGAAACAGATGGCGCTACTGCTCGCTCCCGAGCACCCTAGGCCACAGTAGACAGAAGGCAGGACATGCACCCGCCTTGCGCCAATTGCATGCTGTCTTTCTAAGAAAGACGCATGCAAAGGCCAATAGCGGGTGGAAAAAAAAAAGCACACGCACGAGCGTGTGTTTAGAGTTGAAAAGCCCTTACTTAAAGTCTTGCAGAGCAGCGCATGCGTGCTGGCTCAGGTGAGACCTAAAAATCACCTTCACTAAAAGATGCATCTTTAGATTCTGAGTTCAGGCATACTAAACTTTATTTTCCTACCTAATTCCCCGGGCCAGTTATGTTTATACGATGTTATAAACAACTCCCCATTCTGTCCTATGGGCACCAGGTAGCCTCGCAATAGCGAAAAACAAAATTGGCCGTAATTCACTATCAGGACATGCCACCGACACCAGTGCATGTCCTACCTTTCACATACACTGCACCCGGCCCACAGGGGTACCTTGGGCCTACCTTATGGGTGGCTGACATGTAAGAAAAGGGAAGGTGAGGGACTGGCAAGTATGTGCACTGGCCAAGTCGACATGGCAGTTACAAACTGCGCGCAGACTCCGCAATGGCGGGTCTGAGTTACCTTTTCAGGGCTACTCACGTGGGTGGCACAATCAGTGCTGCAGGCCCGCTAGTAGCATTTGATTCACAGGCCCTGGCACACTCAGTGCACTTTACTAGGGACTAACAAGTAAATCAAATATCAAATCATGGAAACACCAATCCATAACACAATTTACCACAGGAGCACTTGCACTTTACCACGGATTAGCAGTGAGAAAAGTGCGCAGAAACACTACGCCAGCAAAAACAGAGTCAAAACCGGGAGGTCAGAAAGCAAAAACTCAGGGGAAACACGCCAAAAGATTCCAAGTCTAACACATGTCCCCTCCAGCTGAAAGTAGGGAGAACTACCCACCCTCCTGGGAGTTCTCTTCACTAAGGCGGAAGAACCTGGACAGACCATCTGCATTGGCGTGTTCTGTGCCAGGACGGTGTTCCACCGTAAAGTCCATTCCCTGTAGGGAGATGGACCACCTCAGCAGTTTTGGATTCTCACCCCTCATTTGCATCAACCATCTGAGGGACCTGTGGTCTGTCTGAACCCGGAAGTGAGTCCCAAACAGGTATGGTCTCAGCTTCTTTAGTGCCCAGACCACAGCGAAAGCTTCCCTTTCTATGGCACTCCCCCTCTGTTCCCTGGGGAGTAGTCTCCGGCTAAGGAAGACTATAGGCTGGTCTAGGCCCTCTTCGTTCAGTTGTGAGAGCACCGCTCCCACTCCATGCTCTGAAGCTTCAGTCTGCACGACAAATTCCTTGGAGAAGTCGGGGGCCTTGAGCACGGGTGCCGTGCACATGGCGGCCTTCAGGGCATCAAAAGCCTTCTGGCAGGACTCAGTCCAGATCACCTTCTTGGGCTGCTTCCTGGAAGTCAGCTCTGTTAAGGGGGCAACAATGGTGCCATACCCCTTAACAAACCTCCTGTAGTACCCGGTGAGTCCTAAGAAGGCCCTCACCTCTGTCTGGGTCTTGGGGGGCTCCCAAGCCAGAATGGTGTCAATCTTGGGTTGTAGGGGCGCCACCTGGCCGCTTCCTACCTGGTGTCCCAAGTACACCACCGAACCCTGCCCGATCCGGCACTTACTGGCCTTGATCGTGAGGCCTGCCCTCTGCAGCGCCTTCAACACTTCACCGAGGTGCTGCAAGTGTTCTTCCCAGCTGGAACTGAACACTGCGATGTCATCCAGGTAGGCGGCACTGAAATCCTCCAGCCCAGCCAACACCTGGTTGACCAACCTCTGAAAGGTGGCAGGGGCATTCTTCAACCCAAAGGGCATCACCCGGAACTGGTAATGTCCTTCTGGGGTTGAAAATGCTGACCTCTCCTTGGCCCCATAGGTTAAGGCAATCTGCCAGTACCCAGACATTAAATCAAACGTGCTGAGGAACTTGGCAGCTCCCAACCGATCAATGAGCTCATCAGCTTTGGGGATGGGGTGTGCGTCAGTCCTGGTGACGGCATTGAGGAGACAGTAGTCCACACAAAACCGCAGTTCTGGAGTGGCACCGGGTGCAGCAGCCTTTGGGACCAAGACCACTGGGCTGGCCCAAGGACTGTTGGAAGGCTCGATCACCCCTAACGCCAACATCTTAGAGACCTCCTCTTTAATGCTGGCCTTGACCCGGTCAGTCAACCTGTAAATCTTGTGCTTCACAGGAGGGCTGTCACCGGTGTCCACGTCATGGGTACACCAGTGAGTAACACCTGGGGTCAGGGAGAACAGTGGGGCAAACTGTCCCAACAACTGGTGACAGTCGCTCTGCTGCTCTGGAGTCAGTGTAGGGGAGAGGATCACACCTTCCACTGACCCATCGCACTCCTTGGTAGACAGGAGGTCAGGGAGAGGTTCACTCTCCTCTTCCCCCCCATCCTCTGTCGCCAAGAGCATGCTCACTTCGGACCTCTCGAAGTGGGGCTTGAGGCTGTTCACGTGGAGAACCCTCAAAGGGTTCCTTGGAGCCCGCAAATCCACCAGGTAGGTGACATCACTTTTGCCCTCCACCACCTCAAATGGCCCAGTCCACTTGTCCTGCAAGGCACAAGGTTCCACTGGGGCCATGACACACACTTTTTGCCCAGGTTGAAATTCAACCAGAGTGGCATTCTGGTCATACCACTTCCTCATTTCTTCCTGGCTTGCTTCTAGGTTCGCCTGCGCGAGTTTCCTAAAGCGGGCAGTTTGGTTTCTGAAGGCCAGCATGTAACTAAACACATCCTGGGGAGCTTTCCTGGGAGCTGCCTCCCAGCCTTCCTTCACCAAACTCAGAGGTCCTCTCACAGGGTGACCATACAGAAGCTCAAAGGGACTGAACCCAAGAGACTTCTGTGGTACCTCCCTGTATGCAAAGAGAAGGCACGGCAAGAGGATGTCCCACTTACGCCTCATGGGTTCTGTTAGACCCTTAATCATGCCCTTCAAAGTCTGGTTGAATCTCTCCACCAGACCGTTACCTTGTTGGTGGTAAGGGGTGGTGAACTTGTAGGTTACACCACACTCCTTCCAGAGGGATGTCATATACTTGGATATGAAATTGGTCCCCCTGTCAGAAACCACCTCCCTGGGGAACCCCACTCGGGAAAAGATCCCCATTAACGCCCGGCCCACCACTGGCGCCGTCGTTGTCCTGAGAGGGATTGCCTCCGGGTACCGGGTGGCATGGTCCACCAAGACCAGGATGTACCTGTTGCCCATGGCTGTCTTGGGATCCAGTGGCCCCACAATGTCCATCCCTACCCTTTCAAAGGGTGTTCCAACCACTGGAAAAGGTTGGAGAGGAGCTTTGATCTACATCCCACTCTTACCACTTGCCTGGCAAGTTTGCCAAGACCTGCAATGTCCATCTCACTGCCTCCGCATTTGGGGCCAGAAGAAGTGGGTGACAAGCCTGTCAAAGGTCTTGTCCTGCCCCAAATGTCCTGCCAAAGGCACGTCATGAGCCAGACCCAGTAGGGGGCGTGGCTAAGGAGCCGATGAGGACGGACGCGTGAGCCAAGAGCTCCGCGCCGACCCCACCAATTATCCTGTTTTGGGAGCCGGTGATAATCATCCGAGCACCTGAGATCGCGCTTGCAGGCGCTGGGAGCTGGCAACGGCGGAATTAGGCGAGACTAGATCCCCGCTGACGACCGGTGGCTGAGTGAAACGACGAGCCCGGCCCGAGAGCTTTCAAGATGGCGCTGATGGCGGCCGCTCGGAGCCTGATGTGAACCCGGAGGAAGGACTGGGAAAGTGGCCCTGGAGATTGAGGGGGTATAGCTGAGCGTTACGAGTGGCATCCGACTCTGTCTCTGGCAGGACCCCCGCAGCGCAGGTGGAGCGGGGGCCACGGAACCACGAGACCTGTGGGTGTCGACCTGGCTCCGAGGGTGCCCGACGGTGCAGCGGCCGGCGGCAGAGAGGAGAGGGGACGGAAGCACGGCCTGCGGCGGTCTTGGTAAGCGGAGACCCGTGGGGGACTGAACGGCGCCTCTCTTCTCCGAGATCCGATTTGTGGACTTTGCTGGGGGAGTGGTCCGCGGACTTGGCCGCCATTTTGAGAGCTCCGACGAGCGGCAGGCCCCGCGACTGGGGGTAATAGGAGCGCACCCCTGACGGCGACTAGGGCGGCAGAGCCCTGCTGTGTGAGTTTAGTAAAGACTACTTTTGCTAGCAGCAGGGTCCCTGGAGGGCTAGCCGAGCGGAGACAGCAGGGATGAGACAGCTGCGAGGACTGGCCTAGCAGTGGAGGAGCCTACGAGCATACGGAGGTCAGAGGGGAGACGAGCGGGCGGTGGTGCGGCCCGCGACGGTACTGCAGAGCGGAGAACAGTGAGGGGCCTGGCAGTGCACCTCTTCCTGGGGGCCCGGATTGTTGCCATTGCTGGGAGCGCTGAGGACGGACCTGGCTGCCCTCCTGGTTGCGTCGCGGCCAGTGGACATTGCACCTGGGGGCAAGTGAAAGTAATTCCCTAGCGGCGACCAGGGTAGATCTCCAGGGTCGTCGCATAAGGGGAGGCACCAACTACGGGCGCACTGTGGGTGACTGGATAGATTACCGGACGGCGCTTTCGGACTCAGAGATGAGACACCATTGCGCAAGGCCCTGGTTAAGAAGCACTAGCCTCTGAATAACGATCTTCCCACACCATATACCTGGGGGAGTGGAGTGGACTGTTGGAGGGGAGGCACTCTGCACCTGGGTCGCTGGAAGTAAAGGGAGGTTGCAGAGTGAGCAGTTGAGCAGGGGGCAGCCAGGAGGTGGTGGAAGGATCCCCTGAACGGCTGACGATTGTACGGCGAGCGGACTGCTGCGGGCACTGGTGAGTGGGGCCTCCCTTGCAGCGAGCGTTGTCTAGCGCCTGTGACCTGCTCGGACAGAGTGAGGGGACTTCCGGGAGGCTGAGCTGGTGTTGGTGGCTTGAAACGCCGCACATAATGGGGAAACCACGAGGGAAGCAGGGGGGAGCGCCCCCGGAGCCGGAGGAAGAGGTAGCGGAACAAGGGAAGCAGGATACTGTAGAACCGCAACCTGAGGGGATGATGCAACAGCAGGTCGACCAAATACTTAAAGCCATCACTGACACTAGGGATGCCCTTCAGCAGGACATTGAGCATGTGGCACTAGGGCTGGGCCTCCTTCGCACAGACCACGCTAAGCTGGCTGACCGTGTGAAGCAGACTGAAGCAACGTTGGAGGTCCTGGAGCCCACCCAGAAGGCGCTGGAGGCTCAGATGGGGGATGTCATGCACCGATTACAAGCCCTGGAGCGGAGGGCTGAAGATGCTTAAGGGCGGAACCGAAGGAATAATGTACGGGTGGTGGGGCTGCCGGAAGGAGTGGAAGGGGCCAATATGGTAGACTACTTAGAAAACTGGCTGCGGACTGAGGTTGCCCCTGAGGGCCTGACCCCCTTCTATACCCTGGAAAGAGCACATAGGGTACCGGCTCGGCCGCTGGCGCCCGGAAGGCCACCCAGGCCGGTGGTGGCGCGACTACTCCACTATAAAGATAGGGACCTGCTGCTGCACAAGGCTCGCTCCTCAGGCCCCTACAGGGTGGACAATAGTAACGTGACACTGTTCCCGGATTACACGTTTGAAGTGCAGCGCCGTCGGGTTTCATTCTTGGAGGTCAAGAAGGCAGTCCGTGATGAGGGCCTCCAGTATTCTCTGATGTTCCCTGCACGCTTGAGGGTGGCCATGGACGGTAAAACATACTTTCATGATAGTCCCGAGGAGGCGTGGACCTGGTTGGAGTCCTATAGAGCAGGGTCAGGTGAAGCAGGGCGCGGCAAGGGGCCGCCTGCGGAGGCGCCGCGCCCGCGCCGGTCGCGGCGCATTAGACGGCGCCGTCCTGGCACTCAGAAACCCACGGTGACTCAAACGGAGAGATCGGCAGCGTTGCAGGCTGTGACGGAAATATCCCAAGAAAGAGGAGCAGTATCGGTGGTGGCGACAGAATCGGAAAAGGGCTCAGTGGGAACTGACTCTGATGAGACTGACATGGGAAGTGTTCAACTACCACATGTTACGCCTGGGACAGCAGATGAGATCGCCGACGCTTAATACTGTGGGACCTCTCCATGAGAGCATTTAGGGAGAACTGTCCCTTGCCTATCCCCCTCTCTCCCATGGGTTTATATTGGCTATTGGTCGGTAGGGCCGACAAAGGCTAAAAGGCTTTTGAAGTATGCGGCTCCCTCAAAACGGAATGCCTCACGAGATGTTGAGGCTTATTCATCATTGGGGGTATGGCGCCAGATAGTGGTGGCACTGTGGCCCAGATTTTCTCGGCACTTGGTCACCTCCCCTATCTTTGTCTGTTTGTTGTTCCTCGGTAGCTACCGGAGGAACAGTTAGTTTGTTAGTTTGGATGGTTACTAGAATCTTAGAGCCTGTTCTGGGGTGGGGATGTTGGGGGGTTTTGTGGGTTTCTTTTGGGATAGTTGGGGCCACTGGTGTGTCCACAAGGAGCGAGCAGTTACTTATGGGACCTCGATTACAATATGGGGACGTTACCTGAATTAAAATGCATTACATGGAATGTACGGGGGATACATACAATGCTGAGACGCCATAAGGTGCATGCTTACTTGGTGCGCAGGGGGGCCCACATTGCTTTCCTCCAGGAAACTCATATTAGCCGCGCCGAAGGATTGGGGTTGCAGCGCAGGTGGAGAGGGCAACTTTTTTACACAACATACTCCGCTTTTGCTAGGGGACACTGATATGGATTAGAGCGGGGGTCCCATTCCAGCCGACGCAGCATTTGGTGGATCCCGAAGGGAGGTTCGTGGTAGTGGCGGGTCGCCTCAATGGTACAGATGTGACGTTATGTAGCGTATATGCCCCCAATGTGGATCAGGCGGCCTTTTTTACCCACCTGTCAGGGAGGTTGGCGCCCTATTTGACTGGCCCGGTAATAATGGGTGGCGATTTCAATTCTATAACGGACACTGATATGGATAGGTCTCATCCTCCATTGCCTGAAGCGCCCATACATAGACTCTCCAAGATCAGATGGGACTGGCAGAATAGATGGGGGTTAATAGACACATGGCGTGCGCAACACTCGGGGGAGCGAGATTATTCCTTTTTTTCTGCCTTACACGAATTGCATGTACGGCTGGACACGATATTATGCACCCCAGACATTCATGCTAAAGTTGGTCACAGTGAATATCTCACGAGAACACTTTCGGATCATAATCCATTATTGTTGAAGATACACTGGGTCCAGGAGAGACCCGCGATTCCGACCTGGCGGTTGCGGCCAGAGGCATTGGAGGACCCTGTCTTCCGCGAGGAAGTTGGGACAGGTATCACTTAATACTTTCTCGAGAATGAGGGCACAGCGTCGACGTTGGCATTGGAGTGGGACGCTTTTAAAGTGGTGGTAAGGAGTCTGTGTATTACTAAAATGGTGGGGGTGCGGAAGACACTATTGCGAGATATAGATTCAGCAGAGCAACGTTTGCGAACGGCTGAGAGTGCCCGCCCTGAGAACCTGGGTGCACAAGGGGAATTCTCGGATGCTAGAGAGGCAGTGGCTGCACAAATAGAGCGGTTGCGTTGTTTCGACCACAGGTCATACTTGGCGCGGGCGCATGCGGAACGGGATAAAGCGAGCACACTGCTGGCATGGCTAGCCAATCCGGCTCCTCGGGGCACACCCATATTAGACCTGACCTCTTCGACGGGAGCATCGGTATATACCCAGCAGGGGATAAATGGGTTGTTTTTAGATTATTACACCGAGTTGTACCGGAGCAAATTACGGGTTACTGGGGATGCCATAGGGGATTTCTTGGCAGATATAGCGTTACCGCGGCTAGAGGAGGCACAAGCAGACCTGCTAGGACAAGAGATCACATTGGGGGAAATAAGGAGTGCGGTTAAACATATGGCACGTAATAAAACGCCGGGTACGGACGGGCTACCAATAGAGTTTTACTCGGTTTACATCGATTTTTTGGCCCCTAAGCTGTTGGCTGTTTTTGAGGAAGCACGGAAGGTTGGAATGTTGCCGGCCTCCACCCGAGAGGCTGTCATTATTCCCTTGCTGAAGCCCGGGAAGGACCCCTCAGACAGGACAGCCTACCGCCCTTTATCCATGCTAACCTCCGATTATAAAATACTGAGTAGGATCCTTGCAACTCGGCTCCTCCCATATATGGTGCAGCTGGTCCACCGTGATCAAGCGGGATTTATCCCAACCCGGAATACGTCCACTAATGTGCGACGTCTACTCCGCCTATTGGGGGAGGATCACAGTCTTGTTCCCTCCGCGGCGGTCCTCTCGGTAGATATTGAAACGGCGTTTGACAGCCTGGAATGGCCCTACCTGTTCCAGGTTATGCGCGCGCTTGGTCTTGGGGAGGCTTTTGTGGGATGGACAGAGATTCTTTATAGATCAGCGACGGCTAGAGTGCGGACGGGGACGATGGTTTCCTCCTCCTGCTCAGTAGGGCGGGGAACGCGACAGGGGTGCCCGCTTTCTCCTTTGTTATTTGCATTGGCCATTGAGCCATTGGCTGCACATGCCAGACTGGGACGGCACTACCTCGGACTAGACTTACGTGAGGATATGCAGTATATATCATTATATGCCGACGATTTACTTATGTTTCTGGCCAATACGGCGGAGGCTCTGGACGGGGCGACGACCCTGCTTCGCGCATACGCCGGGGTTTCAGGGCTGGGGGTGAATTGGGCGAAGACCTGCTTGTTTCCGGTGATCCCATCAGAGGCAGGTCCCACCCAGGTTGAAGGCATTCGGTGGGAGCGTCGATGCTTGCCCTATCTAGGAACCAATATCTATCATATGCCTGATGACCTGTTAGAGGGTAACATAGGCAGAGCTATGCGAGGACTCAGGGGTAGCCTAACGTTTTGGGGTACTTTGCCACTTTCGGTGTCAGGTCGAGTGGCGCTCCTGAAGATGGTAGCGCTCCCCCGGTTGTTATATTACTTTAGGACACTGCCAATTTGGGTTCCGGGATCAATTTTCAGACAGCTCCGCTCCATGATCGGGGGATTTTTGTGGGGGAATGGTAGACGGCGGGTGGCATTGGCCACAATGATGCGCCCGAGGGCTGATGGGGGACTGGCGGTGCCAGACTTCGAGTTATATTACCTGGCAGCTCAACTGCAGTGGCTTACTCAGGCGGTGGCTCGGGAGTTCAGGGGCCCAGATGGCCCTGACGGACGGTGGATTCCACGCCAAATACTGTCCTTTATTGTACTTCAGCAGCGGCTGCACCTTGGGACGCTCTCTAACGAGGAGCGGACGCTGAGGCTGTGCTGGAATCGGAGCCAGCGCAGAGCTGGAATTGCCCGTCCTTATGCTCCGGAGATACCTGTGGTATGGGTACCGCTCTCCCGCACGGGGGAGACTGGACTGCGTTGGCCGAGTGGGAGATGATGGGAGTACAAGTATTGGGAGATTTGTATGAAGACGGTGCTCTCTTGCCTTATCAGGCCCTGCAGGATAGATATGGCCTCCCTCAGGGGGATTACTTACTACATTCGGCCCTGGTTTCGGCAATACAACGTCATTGGAAGGAGGGACTGCTGGAACCGCAGACGTCTATGGTGTGTCAGTATGTAGTGATGGCGGCGGGGACCTTCAAAGCTATTACATGTCTATACAGGCGCACGGTGAGCGAGGGAATGGAGCCGTTGAGGGAATTGCAAAGGAAGTGGGAGGTGGACCTCGGTAAGGAGATCCCCGAGAAGACATGGGCTCAGTTAGTTAAGAGAGCATGGAAAAGTACCAGAAATGCCAGATTTCAGCTGGTTCACTTCTTTATATTACACAGGGCATACCTAACTCCTGCTAAGATTAATAAGTATTTTAAAATAGACACTGTCCAGTGCCCACGTTGTAATCTGGAGGGGGCGGAGTTTCATCACATGATGTGGGGTTGCCCGCAACTGGGAACGTACTGGGAGGAGGTAGTTGACCTGCTCTGCGGAGTTACGGAAAGACGAGTAGAACCTGACATGAGCACTTGTTTATTGCACTGGTTTCCGCATACACCCAAAACAAAGGTCACGAGTAAGTTTTTAGACCTAGGTTTGTTGCTGGCCAAGAGAGAAATCACAGCGCACTGGAAGTCAAGGCGAGGGCCCAACATTGAGAGGTGGAAAGCAGAATTAATTAAATGGGCAACGAGTGAAAGTACAGTTCGGCTTCAACAGGCTAAGCGGACTAATAATGATACGGCGTTGGAGACTGCAAGGGCATGGGAGGCCATAGTTGCGTCACTGCAGGTGCCCGAGACAGACTCAGAGGTAAGCTCGGTCCTGGATGCACAGACGGGATCGCCATGAACCACAAGAACAGTAGGGAAACCCCTGACATAACCATACAGTGCATCTGTCAAAATGGAATGATTAGTGGTTGGGTTGTACTGTCCCGCTGTTACTGTGATAAGTACTGCTGAGGGATTTGTTGTTCTATCATTTATAAGCTACAAGTAGACAGGACACACCGGTGGAAGGGGGCGGGCGGGGAGGGAGGTGGGAGCGGGCTGGCTTACTCTTTTGGTATATTACTCAGTTAAAATAGCACTGGCACACCTTGACTGTTAGCGGGAAATGGACCTCTATTCGGTAGTTGTACGTTATAGCGGTAAGTGGATTGCGGGAGATAGCCTAAAGATTGTAAGCATATAAGCCACGTGCTAGTAACGATGGGGGGCAATGGGACAATTGACTAGAGGAGCTGTTGTTATGATGTACACTGAGTATTAATAATGCCGTACTCTCTGCCAGATGTTGTATGGAAAATTAATTAAAAAAAATATTTTTTTTTTAAAAAGAAAAAAAAAAAAAGGAGCCAGACCCAGTAGGAAGGTCCTGAAGCGCTGGGGTACCACCAGCACATGGGCTGACCCAGGCTCAGCGACCTTAGGCTCACTGTACAGGAGATCATTCTCCCAGTAGATCCAATGTGATCCGGACTGATCACCAGCTGCCTGGTCTGCAGCCTGCCGCCGCAGACCCTCCAGAGAAGGGCACTCCTTCTGCTCCTTGCAGAATTCCTCCCTGGTGGGACCCCCTTCTTGCTGCCAATGGGTCAGCTCAGAGATGTCCCCCAGTTTAGCTACCTACTCCCCTGTAGGCACCGGGGCGTCCCCCTCAAGGTCCGCCTCCTCCCGGTCCGTGGGAACTTCAGGGGCTGGTTTCCCGCGCCCCTTGCCCTTTCTCTTGGCAGGGACTTGGGCCACCGATAAGGCTCCAAGTCCTCTTGATCACCCTCTCTGGCCGCCATTGACCGAGTGGACACGCATGCCCACTCTGGCAACCCAAGCATCTCCAAGTGAGACCTGAGCTCAACATCCTTCCATAAGGACTGCTCCAGGTCGTTACCTAGCAGACAATCTACAGGCATGGATGGGCTCACAACCACCCTCAAGGGACCTGAGACACCCCCCCCCACTCAAAGGGAACCTGCGCCACCAGACACTGGCGCTCTGAATTGTCCACCGTAATGACTTGGTGGAATGCCCCTGGGACTACCTGCTTCTCAGAGAACAGGTGACACCGGACTGAGGTCACACTGGCTCCAGTATCTCTGAGAGCCTCTACCCTTTTCCCATTGATGGTCACCCAGGTGCTGTATTTCTTTGTGTTAGAGGGCACCGGGTTTCCTGGGACCATCTCACTGTCCCCTAGTGAGACAAGGGTCATTTCTGCGTGGTCCCCACCGTCCTGTGGGTACTCCTCCTCACCAAGCACTACACCAGCCAACACCTTGGGCTGCCCACCGGTGGGTGGCTGTGCCCCCTTAGGGTACTTGGGGTCCCCCTTCATGTGACCCACCTGGTCACATGCAAAACACTTGCGGGGGCCGGTCTCAGTAGGCTTTCCTGACGAGACCTCTTGTTTCTTATCTCCCGGGGGATGGGAACCTTTACCCTGGGTGTTAGTTTGGGGCCCTTCAGAGAAATCCTGTGTTTTACCCTTGTCCCCCCCACTTTTCTGCTGGGGACCCTGCCTACCTTTGGCTGAGTCTCCCCCATACGCTTTCCTGTGGACCCTGGTACTCACCCAGCGGTCCGCCTCCATAGCAAGCTTCCTGGGGTCAGTCAGCTTAAAACATAGACTAGACAAGTGCTCCCATGCAATCAAATTGTAGAGCCCCTGAAAATCTGTCACATTACTGCCCTTCACCCAGCCATCCAGTGACCTGCAAAACATATCTACACATTCCAACCAAGTGTTGGCATCAGACTTCTTACTGGACCTGAACTGATCCCTGTACTTTTCAGGAGTGAGACCATACTTAGTGAGAAGGGCGTCCTTCATGTCTGGATAGGTGAGGTGATACCCCTTACCCAAAGCTATTATAGTATCCCTTGCTTCTTCTGGGAAGAGAGGCCACAATCCTGCTCCCCAATTCTCCTCAGGGATCCCATTCATGTGTATTGCTGCCTCGTAACCCTGAAACCACCTTTGTATGTCATCCCCCTTCTTGAATTCTTTGCCTACATTCTTAGGGGTGTGCACAATCCTGTCTGCCTGTCCTGACGGGTTGCTGCCACCATCTGAGCTGGCTCTACTCCTCTGATCCAGCTCCTTTATCCTGAACTCATGCTCTAACATCATCCTTTTCTCCTCCATGGCTAACTTAAGCTTCTCCAGTTCTACTGCAACTCTCCTTGCTTCCCGCCTGTCCTCCAGCTCTCCTGGGGACAGGCCACTGCTGCCTGTCCTGGAGGGTTCCCCCCTCCCAAAAGCACATCCACCCTAGGAATAGGCTCCTCCGCCTCTCCACTGAGATCACCAGACTGCTCGCTGGCATGTCTGGCTGCTACCCAGGCCCTCAGCGCCTTTTGTAGCTCCTCCTTCCTCGTGAGGCCTCTGACTTGGACTTTTAGGTTTTTGCAAATTTATTTTAATTCCCTAACATTGTAGGATTCCAACCTATTCTCCTCAAAGGCAATTTCCAGGGATGCAACAGATGATGCTCTTGATTCAGGCATGATGAAGTAGCAAGTTCAAACTGGCAAGATCAAAAATAGGCCAAAAGAAAAAGAACCAGTATGTGGCAAGTAATGGTCTGCGATATGGTAGTAGTGCACACCAATCACTGTAAGTCAAGTGCAAACGCAAGTCCTATCCTCACCGCTGACAACCAATGTTAGAAAGGGGATTTTTGGGAGGCTAGGGCATGTGCCAAGGCCAGGCAGAAACCACCACTCGAGTCAGGATAAGGGAGTTACACTCCTAAAATAACCCCGGCTCACCCCCTTGGTAGCTTGGCACGAGCAGTCAGGCTTATCTTAGAGGCAGTGTGTAAAGCATTTGCACATAACCAACGGTAATACAGTGTAAGCACTACAAAAGGACACCACACCAGTTTAGAAAAATATCCAATATTTTTATATACTTAAGACAAGACCAAAAACGATAAAAATCCACAATACAGTACTTAAAAATCTTCAGTTATCAAAATATGCTTGAAAAACAGTTCCTTGATGTCGATAGCTCCGTCCGGGGCTATCACGGCGTCGTGAACAAACAAATCCAAACAGTTCTGGCTGACCGCGGCGTCGCGGGCCAGCTACGGTGTCGGGAAGACCCGCAAACAGTACCTTTTAGAAATGCAGGGCGTCGGCGACCTCTCGTTGAGCTTCCGAAAGCACGGCGTCCGCAGGCGTCGGTTCCGGAGGTCGGTGCAGGAGTCGTCGGGGCCCTCGAAGTCCCCCGCGTTGCAGATCGAACTCCTCTCTGTTGAAGTTAGGAGCGCTGGCGTCGGCAGGCGTCGGGTGCTGCGGTGCGAAGTGCAGCGGTGCGGCGTGGCGGTGCCCTCAGGTCGCGGTGCGAGCAGCGGCTCGGTGGCGGCGTCAGATGGCGTCGTCGGTGAGACGAGGGTCGCGGTGCGAAGTGAATGCGGTGCTCGTCGCAGTGCGGGCAGGTCGCGGTGCAAGCAGCGGCGTCGTCGTTGCTGAAGCGCTGTCGTCGGCTGACAAACTGGAGTCGATGGCGCCGGAGTCGGTAGGCCAAGGCTGCGGTGTGGGATGAGAGCGGTGCGTCGTGTAACTTTACGAGCGGTGCCCTCGAACCACGGTGCAAGCAGCGGCGTCGATTTCGGCGTGGAGCGGCGTCGTCGGGGATACCAAGGCGTCGTCGTGAAGCGAGGCGGTGCGGAGTGCGGTGCCCACAGGTCGCGGTGCGAGCAGCGGCTCGGTGGCGGCGTCAGCAGGCGTCGCTCGGTGAGACCAGGGTCGCGGTGCGGCGTTGCGGCGGTGCCCTCTGTGGTGCCTTCAGGACACGGAGTCGGCAGCGGCGTCGTGACAGCGTCGGGTTGCTTCTTCTTCTGTTGCAGCACAAAACACACAGTCCCCAGTGCTGAGGGCAGAAGAGCTTGAAGTCTTTGCTGTTCCTGAGACTTCTTGAACAGGGGGCAAGCTCTACCTCAAGCCCTTGGAGAAACTCACAAAAGTAGATTGCAGAAAGTTCAGTCCAGTCCTTTCACTGCCCAAGACAGAAGCAGCCACTGCAGGCCAACACAGCAAAGCACACAGCAATGTGGTAGTTCCTCCTCACAGCTTCTCCAGCTCTTCTTCTTGGCAGTCTTCTTGGTCCAAAAGAGTTCTAAAAGTCAGGGGTCTGGGCCCCAATATTTATATCCCAAAATCCTTTGATCTCTTAGGCAGAGAGTGTCTGTGCCCAGCCAGAACCAGTTCTGCCTTCTCTGGTGTGACTTCCTGGCAGGAGGTGGAGACGGCATGGTCAGAGGCAGACCAGGCCCTTTGAGGTGCAAGGAAATCTCCTCCCCCTTCCCCAATTGCAGCCCAGGTCTATTCAGCCCTTTCCTGACCCACCTAGACTATCTGGAGCCACTCCTGCTCCCCAGCCTTCTGTCATCCAAAACCCAGACAGGCAATCCACATTCCAGCAGAGGCACACGGGATGACTGAGCAAGAAAATACCTACTTTCTAAAAGTGGTATTTTCAAACACAGAATGTAAAAATCACCTTCACTAAAAGATGCATCTTTAGATTCTGAGTTTCGGGATACTAAACTTTATTTTCCTACCTAATTCCCCGGGCCAGTTATGTTTATTAGATGTTATAAACAAACTCCCCATTCTGTCCTATGGGGAACAGGTAGCCTTGCAATAGCGAAAAACGAAATTGGCCGTAATTCACTATCAGGACATGCCACCCACACCAGGGCATGTCCTACCTTTCACATACACTGCACCCGGC
The DNA here is from genome assembly GCA_963921515.1 of Calotriton arnoldi. NCBI lineage: Eukaryota > Metazoa > Chordata > Amphibia > Caudata > Salamandridae > Calotriton > Calotriton arnoldi. The sequence goes on along the minus strand of CAWUFW010013657.1, from coordinate 334,195 downwards.
CCACAGGGGTACCTTGGGCCTACCTTAGGGTGGCTGACATGTAAAAAAAGGGAAGGTGAGGGACTGGCAAGTGTGTGCACTGGCCAAGTCGACATGGCAGTTACAAACTGCGCGCAGACTCCGCATTGGCGGGTCTGAGTTACCTTTTCAGGGCTACTCACGTGGGTGGCACAATCAGTGCTGCAGGCCCGCTAGTAGCATTTGATTCACAGGCCCTGGCACACTCAGTGCACTTTACTAGGGACTAACAAGTAAATCAAATATCCAATCATGGAAACACCAATCCATAACACAATTTACCACAGGAGCACTTGCACTTTACCACTGATCAGCAGTGAGAAAAGTGTGCCGAAACACTACGCCAGCAAAAACAGAGTCAAAACCGGGAGGTCAGAAAGCAAAAACTCAGGGGAAACACGCCAAAAGATGCCAAGTCCAACAGTTGTATTCTGCAGATCTCTCACATAAACTGCAGAATAGTTCCTCGTTTCTGCAGGATACCCCCTTCCGCGGCTCTCCCAAGCCAAAAGTGCCAGCTTAGACAAACCCATCACACATGACGAAATTGGGAACGCTATCTCCTCTTTAGCTACCCATAAGACTCCCGGCCCAGATGGGCTTCCTGCGGAATATTACGCCGCTTTCCGTGAGACATTGATCCCGAAGCTCCACGCCCTCTTTGAGGAGGCGATAGAAAGGGGTGCCTTTTCATCGCTCACAGACAGCGCCACCATAGTGGTGATCCAGCGCTTACAATAAAATATTTTCTCCTACTATGTTTTTGGGTCATCCAGGTGCAATTATTTCTCTAAAACACACACACTATATCCATAATACGGTGGGGCCCATAACACCGCATATACATTCCCTTACTCATTTATTTCCCTGGATTTTCCTCCGACATGAAACGTAGGAGAAAACGACTTGCTGGAAGGAGACGGGATACCTCTTTTATAAAGACACAATATTTCTCATTTGCTTTTAAGGTATTCCGCTCATTGGTCGATGGACCAACTAGTAGGAATCAGTTGATGGTGATTAAGACCAGCTCAATCACAATGAACTCTTCTACCTAAAACATTATTACTCATTATGCTAAAGAAAAGTCACTGAGTCATTTGTTTAAAGAATAGTAAAGTTTATATAAAGTTTTGAATGCAGGAAATTCGAGATTAATTTATTATTCAGATCATTGCGTTTATCATCAATATAAGAATAGTTGTAAATTGCATGACACTTTTATTAGATCGAAAATGAAGTTATCATACTAAAGACTCTATAGATCAACCTATCTATCTCTCGGGGAAATCCTAATAATTCTAATATAAATCTTGTCAAATGCTAGTTCTCCTAAAGCGGCATTTTATACTCAACTGGAAAAGGAAAATAACAGCAGCAGCATCAGCTTGTCAGCATCAGCAACCGCAAACTCTCCCATCTACAGCATCTAACTTCTTCAGCATCTCCCGCAGCATCCCGCAGCATTCTAACCCCCTCCCACTAAGAGTAGGTCTTCTTATACCCTAATTCTAGCTTACAGCATAAAATGTTTCTTCTTACATGGCGCGATTCATTCTCATTGGTCCAAAACTCAGGTCCCTATACATTCTAATCAAACTTCCTGGTCTTAACTAGTTCCGTGAGGAATGTCCATGCAAGCATCGTTTCCCACAGTTCATGCACTTGCTCATCCGTTTCGATCAGTCCAAATTGTTTCTTTTTCTGCAACAATTGTATAATAATGTTCTTTCTATTGATTCAACCAGGCTTCTCACGCTTCTTGCTGATCATCTTGGCACACATCTGCTCAGAAGGGTCACAGCAGCCTTGACCATACTTTCATCCTAGCCTCTCGGCCTCAGCACGTGATCATCCCTTTGCAACAGCCTCTCTCCTCTATCACATGGTCGCATCCGCTCCTGCGCACTCTAGTAACTCGCGGCCATTTTATATTGCTGCTCGGCAGGCCTAAGCGCACTATTTCTAAAGAAAACAAAATGTTATTAAAACAATGAAATATAAACCCTTTCGTTTCCCTCCCGTCTTTCTACGTACCCCAATTAGGTATTACCTAGCAGAAGCAACATATAAAGCTGTCCCTTACTTACCATCGCTTTATTTTGCAACCACACATTTTATTCAAAGCACAAATCATGCATTTTATTATTTTAGTACGCAAAATATTATGTTATGTTAGAAACTTAAACAATTATTAGTTCATTATTTTGCACATTAAACTGCGTGTTATCCTTTTCCCAAACATACATTGTTGGTTATTTGCTTGAACAAACATGTTTATTATCATTATACGAAAATATTAGGAGGTTAAAATTTTTATATTTACCCTGCTCCATCAACTCCCCCCTTTGGTGATTTTTAACATCACCACACAAACCCAAGTTATACAATTTTCTCAGACAGCATATATCTTTTATCCATTTGCTTTTGTTAGTTTTTATACTTCTGTATCGCTTTCAACTTGTCTCTTTGTTTTCTTGTACAGGTTCTCTTTTATTTCTTCTAACTCTATTTCACCTATTTCTCTCTCTCTCTCTTTGTTTATCATATTTTCTTTTTCTAACTGTTTCTGCTTTCTTCGTCTCTTTATACATGTTACTGCAAGCTTCAATACTAATATTATTATTATGGTTGCTATTATTATTACTTTCCCTATTATTAATCCACTCATTCTTGTTAACCAATTCGTTACAGAAGAAAACCCTTTACCAAGTTTTCCCCAAACACTTTCAACCTCCAGTGGTACTAGTTCTTTGTGCAAATTTGTAATATTTGTTATATACTTCTGTATATTTTCGCTTTTATCAGGAATGTAAGTGCAACAATGTTGGACTTTCAGCATTCCACAGACTCCGCCCTCTTTTGCCAAAAGAATGTCAAGGGCAAGACGATTTTGCATCACCATAGCTCTCATGGCAACCATCTCGGTATTTACCATTAAGAACCCTCCAGCAGTATCTGTAGATAAACGATCTACTACTGTGGATAATTTCCGAATTCTGAATGCATTCAAAGATATTCCCACTGCTGGTATCAATGCACCAAAAATATCACCTACTATTTCTGAAAAACTTTCCCTTTTTCTACGTGTAAAGGTATTTATCATTTTGTGTGTTCCTTTTTCTTTTCTATCCACATGAAAAATCTTTGGAAAAACCAGGCCTAAATAACATGATCCATACCAATGGTCCGGCAACCTATAATAAGCCCTATTCCCACAAACGTAATAAATCCCTGGAAATATTGGATCTTTTCCCCCTTTGAATCCCCATCCACCTATAATTTGGTAATTGGCATGGCAATTACTGGAACCCACAAAATAATTGTCATATCTTGTCTTATTTCTTCTAATGCACAACCTTCCCTGTTGGGGCCAATCCAGAGTCATAGCTGCATTTATCTTTTTCTTGTCATGATGGTCTCCCTCAAACGCCCAAAGAGGTGTTTTTGTCTCTTCTATCACTTTTCTTTCAAATTTCACTCTTCTCTCCTCGACCATTTCTAAAAATACTTTTTCTTCTTTCTTTAACTCACAGGTAAGGTTGTACCTAAATATATTATCTATTGTTAAAATCTTATCTTCTAAGAAATATTCACCAAAAATCTTTCCCTCTTTTATCTTATTAAGCTCGGGAACTACAGAAACCTTTGCAAAAATCCTATCTACATCAGTGTAATAATATTCTAATCTGCCTGTTTTATAAAATAAGCTTGCTAGTACACTACATGTTATTCCATATGTCAAAGGGAGGTGATGATAAGTCACACCCTCTGCTACAGATGCAGGCAACTGCATACAAACATAACAATCCCTTACATCCATTGTTTCTACGTACTCATATAGTAATTTAGTAAACACATTCTTTGAAAAATCTGTTATTGATTTGTCCTTATGTAATTCTGCACTACTCCTTAAGATAACTGGCTCTTGAGTTTTAGCTCCTTTTTCTTTCTCAGTGTTATTAGACTTTTCCACTACAGCTAAACTAATTGGAATAGTTATTGCTAAAACTACCCATACTGTTATTAATAAACCTGTACAAAAACAGCACATTTTGCACCATCTACTTAAAAACTCACATCTACATTTTTTATCTCTAATATTCTCCATTTTGTACTTGTTTTCTAGAAAATTGTGTCACTACACCTCAGAAATGACTTGCTTGCCACTCTGTACTTTCAGAATTTTGTCTTTGCTTAGTTCTTTCTTCAATTCTTTCTCAGAATTCTTTCTTTGTCACATTCGGTATAGTTGTCAGTCCAGTGTTTTGTCAAATCCGGTAAACTATCTACAGAAACCACTTCAGGTTTGTTGCTTCAGGTTTGTTGCACTTCACTTTCTCCCATCAGGTTTCTTTGTTCTGGGTTTTCGTGAGTGTTCAATTCTTCTTTGTAACTAGTCAGAGCACGATACAACCATTCAGGTGATCTGTATTTCTGATTCACTTTCTTTATTCTTTTTGTTTTCTGCAAGTGCTTACCACCTTGTTTTCCTTGTTCCTTTTGACTTGTTATTTCATTCACTTGTTCAGCACTCTTTCCATCCAATTTTACTATTCTGTATCTTAATTTTCTTACTTCGTTGGGCCAATTGTCTCCTTTTCTCAGCCTTTTTGCTTCACTTCCTTTTTCCTCTCTTTCTGTTTTCCAATTTCTTTTTATTGTCTCTAGTTTCTCATTTCTTTCTTCTCCACTTTCTTCTGATTCTGTTTCAATCTTTTTGTTATTTCCTCTTATTTTGAAACTAATTATTTCGCTTTCTGTTACTTGTTGTTCTTTTCTTATCTTCCTTTGTTCACCTACTTCTGTCCCTCCTCGAGGTTCTTCCGGTTTTGTGTCAGTTTTTCTATCTGCTTCTAAATTTCCCTGTTCTTGTGTTTGACTATCTGTCCCTACTGCTCCTCTGGGTTTTTCCGATTTTTCTAACTTTTGGTCTGAACCTCTCCCTTCTTCATCTATTAATATTATCTTCGAAGGAATTTTACCACAACTTGTACTTGGTTGTTCACTGTCACTGTTTTCTGGCTCAGTTTCTTCTCTTATGCTTTCAAAATTACACTTTGTCTTTGAAATTTCTTCTTCTTCTGACTGTTCTGTATCAGATTCTGAACTAGTATCAGATATTTCCAGATGTCGACTTACAGGTCGATCTTCAAATTCTGGAACTTCAGCTATTTCCTCTATTTCTTCTTCTTCTTCTATCGTTTCACTTGTAGTTGGGTCTCCCAGATGTCGACTTACAGGTCGATCTTCAAGTTCTGGCACCCTGTATGTCTCCTCTTCTCTTTCTGATGCTGAACTGTTGTCTAAGATTTCCAGATGTCGACTCACAGGTCGATCTTTAGGTTCTGGAACTCTGATGGTGTGGCTGGCATGAACCCAGTGTTTCACTCCTGCACACTTAACTGCGGTGGTCGTCACTAGGATCACTTGTCGTGGTTCGTCCCAGCGAGGAACCAAACAGTTTCTTCTCCGGTGGACTTTTATTCAAACCCAATCTCCTGGATTCAAGTCGTGAGCTGGTTTTCTTTCAAGAGTGGTCGCATCCGGTCCAACCTGATGAAACACAGAGCGCACCACATCAGCCAATCCTTTGCAATAATCCAGTACTAGATCATCAGTTATAGTCAGTAGCTTGTTGACAGGTACTTGTGCTTGTCTCATTGCTCGTCCCATGATTATCTCATGTGGACTGAGTCCAGTCTTCCTTTCCGGAATACTTCTGATTGTCATCAGAACCAATGGCAAAGCATCTGGCCATTTCAGTCCTGTAGCTTGACACATTTTTCCTAACCTGTTTTTTATTGTTCCATTCACTTGCTCTACTATTCCAGAAGCCTCTGGTCTGTATGCACAATGCAGTTTCTGTTTAATACTAAGGGCTTCACAAATCAGTTTAACTAATTCGTTTTGGAAATGTGTTCCTCTATCTGTTTCAATTGTGACTGGAAAACCATACCTCGGAATGAATTCTCGCAGCAAAAGTTTTGCTACTGTGATACTGTCATTCCTTATCTGTCATTGCAAAAGCCAAAGATGCTTTATCTGTTGTTTTCTCATTCCTCTTTGTCCATCTATTACTCCTTCTATCCACATCACCCCACTTTCTTAATAAAACAATCAGTTCTTTTATCTGTGTCAGTCTTCCTGATGTGTTCAAATTTTCTATGTCTTTCTCACAAAAATCTACTCTGTACGGTTTCTGCTACGTCCTCACTTTCACAAATTCCACTCCTAGTTCACCTGCAATCTCTTCCAATTTGTCATGTAAATTTCTAGCTCTCCATGTAAGACTTTTACACAAAAACATAATCTCATCATCCTGATCATTCTTTAGTTTTTCCGTTCCAATTGGTCCCAAAATCAACTCTTCCATGTCTATTTTTAACCTAATTACATCTAATGGTTTTTCTTCTGGTTCTTTTGCTTTTAGTGCTTTCATCCATTCATTTAGCTCTTCTGGAGTCGGACCTACAGGTGTACTATTTAATTCAATCCAATCACTGGTTCTTTCTGGTGTTCCTGATGCGGACTCTGTCACCATAGGCATTCTTCTAACCTCACTCTCATTTATCGTCAAATTTGTAGGTGGACTTGGTCTACACGTACTAGCCGAATTGTGTGCACCTTCCTTATTCAGTTCCATCCCTTCTCTTTTTCTTTGCATATGTGAATTCATGGGAATCACCAAAGAATGTTCATTTTATTTTATACCTATTCCTGCACTCCTTGGGTATCCCCCCAAGAGTTGAGACTGCGTGCCTTCGTGCATAATATATCTACTTGTTTTAATTTTTATCCCACTTGTAGCTGGGACTTTGGACTGTGTGCTTCCCTGTATAATGTATCCCCTATTGTACCCAATTGATCCCTCACCTCCTAATGCTTTGTATACCACCCTTAATCCTGTAAAGCGCTCTGATACCCTCACGGGTCTGGTTCGCGCTCTATAAAACTATAAAATAAATAAATAATAATAAATAAATATTTATTTTCTGATTTTCAAAAATTGGCATCACTGGACCTATTGTTACTGGTACAGTTACAGCTTCCATATTCTTTGTCAATTCTCTTATTTTCTCTGTCAATTCTTTTGTCGTTTTTGCTAGTTCAGTTGCATTGTCACTTTCTGTCTCATCATTTTGTGAAATTTTAAAAGTTTCTTGTGACCTATTTATTTCATTTCTTCGTTCGGGTTTTTTATTCCTCTCAGTTTCCATTTGTGGTGCATTAGGTGTCACCACTACAGAAGTCTGTTGGTATGGGGGTGGATTTCTGTTTAAAATATCTTCCAGCAATTCGTCATCCGTTTCACTACCACCATACACATACATTTCTACCACTACATGTTTCTTTTTCTCAGTACACTTTCTCTTTGCTTCTTCCTCAACCGCAAAAGCTGGAAACAAACCTCCTGCCATGTTAGCGTATCTCCAACGCTTTACTCTGTCCTCATGATTTATTCCCCACAACCTTCCTGGTATAAACTCATGATTCTTCAATCCTCTGGATCTCTCTCGTTCATACATCTCATCTTCCCATTCCGCTAAAGCTTCAAACTGTGTCGGTCTAGGTCTAGGTTCTAACATTACCATCTTTTCTCTCAAGTTCCGTAATACAGCAACATTAAATGAACCATTTTCAGGAAAAGCCAATGCTCCATCGTTCTTGGTGTATTTTGTCCAATTTTCTAACCAAATGCATGTATGATATCCATATTTCAGCATCATATGTGAAGCTGGTGACTTCGGCGGAGGAATAATTTGTCCCTCTCTTGTCACTACCTTTTTATCCTTCTTAAAGAAGTTCTTAACTTTCGACATCCAAGACGTTTTCTCTTTTCCATACTCATAGTACGACATGATTCACAACCTTTCTCTCCTACAACAATCCGCAATTCAATACTGTTCCCTATGCGTTATTTCAACCAATGCTAGCGCGACTCACACCAACGCTCCAATCACAACGATTTCTGTCTACGGCGCACTGTCCAATCCCAGCGCGGCTGTTGTCTACGTCACTTCTACTCTTGACCCCTCCTTTACAAAATTTATCGGCAATTTCTTTTTCAACAATTCTTGTTAGTTACAACATTTTATCCACATTTCCATTGTCTGATTCGCTAAACCGAAAAGATAGCTTCAACCATTCACACAAGAATTCCGTATTTTCCAGTAGGCAGCGCTTACCTCTACCCTACCAAAGAACTTTCAGTTTCGTCGATAAAGTAGCACTTCCCTCTACCTTACCCTTCTTTCAAGCAAACGATAAACCCGTTTCTCTGGGGATAAAACACATGTGGAGACTATACTGCTCCTGAGAATTAAGGCCAGAGTTTCACAAGAAAACCGATCACTATTTCACTTACACACCTTTTATACGCAAAATGTCCCTAAATAACACAACCTGTGTTATTACCAAATTGAACTCAGACAGTGTAAAATTCCATGCGACTTCTCTTGCCACACGTGTTCCACTTCCTACTTCCCGGAAGCGTGAAAACTTACATATAACATAACGCGACTCAACAAAAAGTGTTAGACATAAACTTATCAATAATCTATAATCAAAAATCAATAATCACCAAACTAATCTATAGTAACCATAACTCTGCTACCAAGAAATCTGATCCAGCGCTTACAATAAAATATTTTCTCCTACTCTGTTTTTGGGTCATCCAGGTGCAATTATTTCTCTAAAAACACACACTATATCCATAATACGGTGGGGCCCATAACACCGCATATACATTCCCTTACTCATTTATTTCCCTGGATTTTCCTCCGACATGAAACGTAGGAGAAAACGACTTGCTGGAAGGAGACGGGATACCTCTTTTATAAAGACACAATATTTCTCATTTGCTTTTAAGGTATTCCGCTCATTGGTCGATGGACCAACTAGTAGGAATCAGTTGATGGTGATTAAGACCAGCTCAATCACAATGAACTCTTCTACCTAAAACATTATTACTCATTATGCTAAAGAAAAGTCACTAAGTCATTTGTTTAAAGAATAGTAAAGTTTATATAAAGTTTTGAATGCAGGAAATTCGAGATTAATTTATTATTCAGATCATTGCGTTTATCATCAATATAAGAATAGTTATAAATTGCATGACACTTTTATTAGATCGAAAATGAAGTTATCATACTAAAGACTCTATAGATCAACCTATCTATCTCTCGGGAAATCCTAATAATTCTAATATAAATCTTGTCAAATGCTAGTTCTCCTAAAGCGGCATTTTATACTCAACTGGAAAAGGAAAATAACAGCAGCAGCATCAGCTCGTCAGCATCAGCAACCGCAAACTCTCCCATCTACAGCATCTAACTTCTTCAGCATCTCCCGCAGCAAACCGCAGCATTCTAACCCCCTCCCACTAAGAGTAGGTCTTCTTATACCCTAATTCTAGCTTACAGCATAAAATGTTTCTTCTTACATGGCGCGATTCATTCTCATTGGTCCAAAACTCAGGTCCCTATACATTCTAATCAAACTTCCTGGTCTTAACTAGTTCCTTGAGGAATGTCCATGCAAGCATCGTTTCCCACAGTTCATGCACTTGCTCATCCGTTTCGATCAGTCCAAATTGTTTCTTTTTCTGCAACAATTGTATAATAATGTTCTTTCTATTGATTCAACCAGGCTTCTCACGCTTCTTGCTGATCATCTTGGCACACATCTGCTCAGAAGGGTCACAGCAGCCTTGACCATACTTTCATCCTAGCCTCTCGGCCTCAGCACGTGATCATCCCTTTGCAACAGCCTCTCTCCTCTATCACATGGTCGCATCCGCTCCTGCGCACTCTAGTAACTCGCGGCCATTTTATATTGCTGCTCGGCAGGCCTAAGCGCACTATTTCTAAAGAAAACAAAATGTTATTAAAACAATGAAATATAAACCCTTTTGTTTCCCTCCCGTCTTTCTACGTACCCCAATTAGGTATTACCTAGCAGAAGCAACATATAAAGCTGTCCCTTACTTACCATCGCTTTGTTTTGCAACCACACATTTTATTCAAAGCACAAATCATGCATTTTATTATTATTTTAGTACGCAAAATATTATGTTATGTTAGAAACGTAAACAATTATTAGTTCATTATTTTGCACATTAAACTGCGTGTTATCCTTTTCCCAAACATACATTGTTGGTTATTTACTTGAACAAACATGTTTATTATCATTATACGAAAATATTAGGAGGTTAAAATTTTTATATTTACCCTGCTCCATCAGTGGTCATACCGAAGGTACATCCTCCCCCATCCTCCTGTGCTCAATACCGCCCTATTTCCCTCATCAACACGGAGGTCAAAGTCTATGCAACCATCCTCGCCACCCGTATAAAACAGGTGCTCCACACCCTCATCCATCCCGATCAGTGTGGCTTCATGCCATGCCGTAGTACGAGGCACTGTCTCAGGCGTGTGCAGATAGCCCTCGCCCATTACAGTCACCTGTCGCCATACCTGGCCCTAGTCCTCCTCGACTTTGAAAAGGCTTTTGACATGGTGAACTGAGGCTACATCAGGGATGTACTGGAGAGAGCGGGGTTCTGGCCCTCCTACCAAGGGATGGTCAAGGTCCTTTACTCCACTCCGTCAGCTAAAGTTCTCATAAATGGTGCGCTGTCGGATGCCTTTCTGATCGAGAGAGGGACCCGCCAGGGATGTCTGCTTTCCCCTCTCCTGTTCGCTCTTGCGATTGAACCCTTGGCGTGTCGTATCCGCACTGATGGCCAGATCCAGGGCTGGTGTTGGCAGGAATCTCATGAGGACCGAATCGCCCTCTATGCTGACGACGTTCTCCTCTATCTGTCCGACCCGGCCCAGTCAGGGCCAAGAGCTCTCCACATCCTCCACCTGTTTGAGAAGGCATCGGGGCTGCGTCTTAACCTGGCTAAATCCACAGTGGTACCACTCCATGTTTCAAGGGAATGTGTGGACTGGCAGGCAACTATTCCCTTGTGTAGGCTCTCATTCAAATATCTTGGGATCTGGGTGGCACTCCTTCCTGAATTGATCTGGTCCCTTAATCTCACTCCACTCCTCAAGCGCGTGAAGGAAGGCCTCCGTCGCTGGCAGACCCTCCCGTTAAATCCCCTAGGCAGGGTCGCACTTTTTAAGATGATGATTCTCCCCCGTCTTCTCTACATTATTCAAAACCTTCCACTCCATCTCCCTTGCAGCTGGTTCCGCAAGCTAGATGGTCTAATCACAACCTTCCTCTGGGGCGGAGCGAGATTTCGGCTGGCCCTCACAATGTGTCAACGGCCCACATACGACGGGGGGATGGGAATGACAAATCCGTTCCTGCTCTACCTGGCCACGTGCGTTTTAGTGATCCATGACTGGTACAATGGAGGGTGGTCAGACCCCACTTATCGACTGGAGCTAGAAAGCCTCGGATTCTCCCGCGTTCAGGCCATGCTCTATGGGGCCCTAATCCCGCGCGCCCTGCCACCAATCACCCGCACAGTACTCCTGGCATGGCGTTCCGCGCTGCGACATATCCAATGGGACAATAAGCTCGCATTACAAACACCATTATGGCATGGCACATTGTTACAGGAGATTGCGACTTTGCCAGGGTTCCATAAATGGGACCTCATCTACGTGACCTGCTTGGGAGACATATGGAGGGGGGAGCACCTGTCCTCATTCCAAGACCTTCAAAAGACATATTCCTTGCACTCCACCCAATTCTTTCAATATCTCCAGGTGCGACACGCCCTGACCTTTCATGTCCCCAATCACACAACCCTCCCCGAGTTTAGCCCCTTAGAGGCCAAAATCCTTATGGGGAGTTTGGGAAGGGGGGGGGGTATCCCAAATTTACCGATCCCTGGTCAACAACACCCCATCAACAATAGAGCCTCTCAGGGCCCGATGGGATCGGTGGCTTGGCCCTCTTGATGAAGAGGACTGGCGCGACGCACTGATGGCCCCCAGGACTCTCACAATCTCCGCTAAGCTTCGACTCATTCAGATCTATTATCTCCACTGTGCCTATCTTACCCCGGTGCGACTCCACAGGGCAGGTTTTTTGCCGGCCCCACGCTGCCCGCGCTGTAATGCAGACACGGCAGACTTCTACCACATGGTTTGGTCTTGTGATGTTCTCACCAAGTACTGGGCTTCCATTGTGTCTGAGTTGGGTGAGGTGCTGGGGTGGGAGGTTCCCCTTAGTCCCCGTGCCCTTCTCCTGGGAGTGATGGAGGGGCTGGATGGCTCACGGGCTGACAAGCTGTTCCTGGGGACCGCAGTTCTAGTGGCCAAGAGAGATATAGCTGCGGCCAGGAAGGACTCAGCGCCTCCCTCCTTAGCTAAATGGCGCAGAGGCGTGGATTGGTGTGTCACCCAGGAAAGAGCCGTCTATGAGGCAAGAGGGTGCCCAACTAAGCATAAACGTGTATGGGGCAAATGGCTGGGACCTCTCGACTGATTGTCCGCCGTTCGGGCAGAAGCAGATTCCATACGAACAGATTGGGGGAATCTCTTGTAACTGTATCGCAGTATTTATTGTGTCTGAATGGTGCTACGTCTATGTTGTTGCTGCTGTTTTTTCCACAAATGCCAATAAAATTGATTATCAAAAAACAAAAAAACAACAAGTGGCCAGAGTGCGGGCAGTCCTCTTCAGCATAAACATATTGTCCAACACACAATCCCGGCAAGCTGGACAGCACGTCTCCTTGGAACTAGCATCATTTTGATAACTTTTGATAATGCTGAAGTCAATAGACACTCAGAGGATCAATGCCTTACCAGATGTGGAATGTTAGATAGAAAACCATGCAGCAGAACAGGAGGCTCCTGAAATGGCCACACTGCTTCCGATGCTGAACCTCCTAGAACTAAACGGGCTGCAGGAACAATCATAAAAGATATCCCAGCGGACACCAAGACTTTAATCTTGAAGTGGAGTTCCCTGTAACAGAGGTAGCTGAGTTCTGCACTACTGGTTGTTCTACAACAATGTGGTGAGGTGACCAGAGCTGAATATCCTTCAAAGACCAAGATTTGCTGATGTGAAACTTAGCCAAGACCCATCTTTGATGAAGAAGGCCTGCAAAAGAAACATGGTTTTTCTGACTATCATCAGAGCTACTGAGGAGAAGGTGACATTTTGCATCATCTCATATATTGCATACCTTATGCTACCAATCAATGCATATATCCCTATGCTTCCTTTTTGTTCATATACATAGAAATCTCTAGTTACACACCTCAAACATATGAACCTTTGCTGTGCAAGAGAAGGTGAATTGTACATTGTAGTTAGCAGTGCTTTCAAGGACAGAGAGGCAGGCATGTTCAAGATGGATTCTACTTTGCACATTTCTGACCCCTCTCAGAAAAACAAGGCCCTGAGAGGTGGCCAAGGTATAATACGTTGGAGCATTCATGTGATGGGAGGGCCAATCAAATACCATGGAGTTAACAAAAGTCACCAAAAATAACATTCACCAGAAACAAATCCTAATAAACTAAATTCATGTACCTAAGATTTTCCCCACCACCATCAATGAGGCCTCTAAGTAGACGTGTTGAATTATGCTGTCCCATCCAAAAAGTCAAGAGTTGTTTTCTAGAATCCCTATTTTGAGGACATTGATCAGTCAGACACAGTGTTGTGATAGCTAAAAGTATGTCTATTTCCACCTGAACAGAGGTCAACATTTGGAGTAATAGTCAAAGTAGGCAGTGCAGCAGGCCTCTTTGTGCATAACCATTGGCACAATAGGATTAAGTACTTAACCAAATGTTAGCCACTCCTGGACAAGGTGAGCGGACCCTGCTCCTAACACATGACAGTACTGAGCATTACCCTTCAGCGCTTGTACGAGATGCACTAGAGGTTTCACAAAGTGCCTGGGATTTTCAACATGGCTGTTATTCGTACAACACGTTCTTGAAACTTGTAAGTCAATGTTGCATTCTACAGTTTCTTCCTTTATTGTGCCAGATTCTGGAGTTTCTTCAAATGTAACCTTGTGAGTTCAAATATCCGTAAAGAAATGCTGAATGGTAAATGATGGAGCTTTGAAGTGCACCACTTTTCTTTGTAAAACAAAAGAGCTTATCAATTCAGATGAAGACAAGTTGGCCAACACACTGACCTCTCCTGCGGTTGTCATATTTCTCTCCTCGGAAGCTTTCTGCACGTGTTACGCGCAAGCATGTCTAGAGGTGCCTGTTAATGGTCAGGAAAATTGCTTTTTAACATCTAATTTCACTCTCCTTGCGCACAGAGTGAAGCCTATTTAACTGAAAGCATTTCCCCGCTGACTGCGGTTAACCATCTTGGGTCCAGCTGGAGTCAAGATGAAGCGCAGGAGGAGAGCTTTATCGCTGCCCCACAGGGAGCTTCCTTCAGGGCTTATGTTCCGTGACGGCTTCTCCACAGGTCTCTTCAAAACATTGGTGACCCAGCTTTTGAGGAGGGTTTGAGATGGTAGTTCATCCTCTGGACGTGTCAGTGCAGACTGCTATTGTAATTGACAACATCTAGGAATAGTTTCTGACTCTTGTCATTCTCAAAATTGTGCATCCTTTTGCAAATCTGTGATTTTCAATGATGTTAGACAAATATTCAAAGTGTAACTTCCTTCTGCAAATGTGTTGGCCAGGGAGTGACCCACTACTCTATTCCTCAATCCCTTCTCCACCTCAGACCTGCTTGTATAAAGAGAGCGGTGGAAGCTCAGTGACGCTAAAAACCACAGTCATTGTCTTTGATAATGGGCCAAGGACCGTATTACACAAAGTGCCCTGGGGGCGCAACGGGCTTCTGTGCCCACTTTGTGTGCCCCAGGACACTTTGGTATTACAGAAGGGGCCGCAGATGCTTGTGCGGCCCCTTCTGTAATCCCTGCAGTGCTGGCGCACATACAGCGCCAGTGCTTTCTCAAAAAGACGTTCCCTCATTTGCTTGGGGGCGTGGCCCCAGGCAAATGAGGGAACCCCTTTGCCTCTGCGCCCGCACCGTATTATAGGCGTGGGCACAGAGGCAAAGAAGCTGTCAGGAGGCGCACTGACAGTGCGCCCCCTTATAGCAGCCCTCTGGAAGGGGGAAAGGGTTCCAAAGCAGGGGTCTTATGGACCCCTCAGACATCCCCTTGCAGGCAGGTCAGTCACTCACTGCACCCGCCTGCAAGGGGATCTATAATTCCCCTAAAAAGTGCAGGCGGGTTGCCGCCTGCACAGTGAAACACGTAGGGGCTGCTTCAAAGCTGCTTCCGTATTTCACATTAATGCGCTGCCCCCAGGCCAACACGAGTTTGCGGCTGCCCTGGGGGCAGCCCATTCAATGTAATACGGCACACTCTCCTTGTTAGCGCCGACCGCACCGTTTGAAAAGTGCACTCGGCGCTAACAAGGAGAGTGCGCCGCATTCCATAATACGGCCCTTAAAGCTCAGTCATTATGATCAGTGACCCTGCAGTCATTCTGTCACTTTAGTAACACAGCAGAAGAGCCAAATACAATGGTAGCCGGGGCCTACCTTTGCTAAGATACGCCCTGAGCGTGGGCAGAGAGAAATTTGGCGCCCTTGCTGATGGTAGTGAATTAAATGAGGCAGCAGGGAGTCCCCTTTGTGTTCACTGGCCAGTACCTGGACGAGCTGAAACTGGCCCCTGAACACAGTGGCATAACAAAAGGCCCCGCAGCCCCCGCGTTGCCCCCTTCAGCACTGGCAGGTCCCTGGCTTGAAAGCTCCGGACTGGGTCCAGAGTGTGGGGGGCCCCTTGCGTGTACTTTGCAAGGGGGCCCCTCAAGTTTCGTTATGCCACTGCCTGAATACAAACATCTCCGGATGTCCCCCAACCCACCTAAATCACTAATAGCTTAGCTGCCTCACGCAGATAATGGTTTTGTTGATGTGTGCCAGCAGGGGTCAGAGGGTGAAGGGAGGGCAAGGAAGCGGGCTAAAGGGGTGTTAAAAACAATGCCCGCCATATTATAATGAAGGACTAAAACCAGTTTAAACTGGCAAATCAGACAGAAACGAACAGGCAAGGACAAGGCTGCAGCAAGAGGAGAAGGGCGCCGCTGTTGGCATAACCTTAATGCACACAGCTCCATGCGCCCCTCACTGGCGCCCTGGGCATGGGCCCAGCCCGTCCATGCTAAAGGGCGGCCCTGATGGCAACTTTCCCAATCAATTCAATAAATAAAGATATATGTCAATGAGTTTTGAAGCCAACACCTCCGCCTAAACAGAAAATAACAAAACCAAAAAATAATAACATTTATAATAAAGACTACCGAAAATGTTTTTAATGTACCTCCTATGTTTATCACACCACATTAATCTATCTTACAGCAACCTGCCCTTGCATGCCTGTTTTTCCTTCCACAATAGCTCCTTTGCCTCCCTCCTTGCCACTGCAATTGATGAAGGTATATTCTTTATTGGAATATCTCAGTTAATGTTTCTTCTTTTTGTTGCTTAGATTTCACCGCTTTAGAAATGTGTGTTTCAATTCTAGATATAACATATACCTCTTTTCTTTAATAGATACAGTTTAATGGTTTGGAACACCTACTCTTCTTTTACGTTTGTTTTCATTTAAAGTAGAATAAAACAAGGTCTTAAGCGTTTTGAAAAATGCTCACTCAATTATTTCTCATTTATACATCATGGACGGTAGTCCTTCACGTGTGTTGCGCTAAGTGCCTAAAAGCCCAAAAAATAACTCCACCCTGGCCTTCTTCACAAACTTGCCCTAAAATATTTGAATTGATAAACTGGGGTGCAGTGAAGCCAACATCTCACCATGGGGCAGTGAATATTCAGGTTTTTAAATGCCTCAGCGTAGTTTCGGCTGCCACAGAAAGGGCCACTGAGGCCCTAGCGGTACAGGCCGGCATCATGTAAAATCCTAGCACGGGTCCGCGCGCCGCCCACAGCAGACCGGAAGCCCCCTTTAGTATGCGGCGGGCAGCGCCTGCAGCCTGACAGGGCCTCTCCACCGAGGACAGTTAATACCTGTCCGGTGCGGCTCCTTCAGGATTAGTGCTGTTCCGGCGCATTCTACAGATTATTAGAAACCAGATACGAATCAAATTGCAACTTTCCCTCTCTACCTCCTTGCTGATAAGGGGGTGAAGGCAGAAGCCGCGGGCTCCTAAATGCCGTCTCCTTGGCCTGCAGCCAGCAGACCGCGCAGAGATAAGCGCTCCTGCCCTCGGACGTGACCTCATCATACGTAATTGGTGAAAGCGCGCGCCTGGAGGCCCCGACGTGGCTGCTATGATCACGCCTGCGCGAGGAGAGCGTAAAGTTTATAGAGTTGTTTGTAGTTACTTAGCACTGCGCACCATCTGTGTCACTAAAAATTACAGCAGCAGGTCCCTTAATGAGGGGGAGCACAGCAGACAGCAACACCACGCGTGCAGTAGGCACTAGCAGCAACAGAAAAATAAAAGATGCGCTGTCGTTTCCGAGGCCGGTGCCCACCTTTACCCAGCTGAGGGGCCCGAAGAGGCGCATTACATGGGCCGTCGAGAGTGGGGGAGGGTGGGGATGTTTCAAATTCTCGGGAAATGCCATTGCATGCCAGGGATGGCTGCCGGCAATGGCAACCTCCAGTACTCCGATGGGGCAATCACATGCCCCGGAACATGAACATAGCATTAGAACAGCCACAAGGTCAGGTGCAAGCACAGCATCCCACCAGATACCGCCATCACATGTCCAGGTAGAGCCATCACATACCCATCTGCATCAGTCATGTGACCATCTACAAAGGGCTCACGTCAAATAACAGCCTCAAATGCCAATGACCAGCTATCACATGCCCAAGAACAAATATTGCATGCCGAAGTACAGCCATCAAATGCCAAATAAAAGCCACAACGTGCCCAAAAACAGCCACAGGATGCCCACCAGATACAACCATCACGTGTCCATCAATTATGTGGCATTCTACAACCATCACAAGTCACATTATGCCAACGTACAGCTATCACATGCCCAAGAACACCTGCTGCACACTAAAGTGCAGACATTGAATGTCAAATAACAGCCACAACATGCCCAAGAACAGCCACAGGATGCCCACCAGATACAACCATCAAACACCCATCTGCATCAATCATGTGGCCAACTACAGCCATCACATACCGAAAAATAGCCATAGCATGGTCAAGTACAGCCATCAAGTGACAAGTAACAGCAACATCATGCCCAAGAGCAGATTTCACGTGCCCAAGAGCGAATCAAATGCCAAAAAACAGCCACAGCTTGCCCAGGTTTGACCATTACATGCCCAAGAAGAGGCTCTGCATATGTAAAACAGTTACTGCCAACACAAGTCCAAGTACAGCCATCACATGCCCATCTGCGTCAGTCATGTGCCCACCTACAGCCTCAGATGGCCAAGAGCATCCACAGCAGCGTCAAGTTAAACCATGACATCACAAACATCAGCAGCAGCATGGCAAGTACAGCCATCAGATGCTCAAGTGCAGCCACATAATTCCCAGGTACAGCCGTCACATTGCCAAATACAGCCATCCAGTGGAGTAACAATAGCCCCTGCGGTGCGGGGGGGCCCGAGCTCCAGGGAGCCCCCTCTGGCACTGCATAGATGGCAGGCCCCTGGTCTGAGAATTCCTGACTGTCCAGACCGTGGGGGGCCTCTACACATACTTTGCAGGCGGGCCCGCTTATCTTTCTGACGCCAGGGCAGCCATCACATGTCCAAGTACAGCTATAGTATGTCCAGGCTCACACCGCATGTCCAAATACAGCGTTCACATGCCCAGCAAAAGTAACAACACGCCAAAGTACAGCCATCAACATGTTCCTTCAAGAAATTCCAGTAAAACAGTTTCCTTTCCTGGCTTAGAGGCAGTAGGCATACTCTTGGGTGCAGTACCTCTGTAGCAAACACCCAGCAGGTACTGCACAGAGAGAGTCGGCCTAAACATTCTTACCTACAGAGCTTGAAAGAGTTTCCATTTTTTCTGTACACTGCAGCTGAAGTATCAATGAAAGAGATCGAGGAGAAAACCTCATATGGGTGGGAACCCAACAGCAACGTCAGTCACCTTGAGCGGGATGAAGCCAGGGGGCTTTCTACCCCAATTAACTTCTATAGGCTGTTGTTATAGGGACACTGAGCATGGTAGGACAAGGGTGTGGGAGAGGAAGAGGCATTTTATAAGAGCATCTGAAGACTGAAGGTGATGAAGGATGAGAACCATTCCCAGGGAATGTTTGTTTATTTATTTGAGGGTGTTATATAGCGCTAGCTAGACCCGAAGGTATCAGAGCGCTGCACAACAGTAAATGTTCACATCAAAGATAACAAGTCTATACAGAGCATCTGAGTTTTAAACATTTTTATAAAACCACTTTTAAACTGCTATGTGCTCATTTATTTATTTATTCTAGTTTTATATAGCGCTAGCTGTTAAGTATGAATGATAATAACACATTTTTATACAGCAATTCATACCACACTCTGCCATTTCTAAAGGCCTGATGTTTGAAGCCATTTAGTGGTTGAAAAGCCTGCAACAGTTAAATGGCTTTTTAAAAAAAATATACTAAACACATTTTGCGATTCAGTAACAGGTTACCAAGTTGCAAAAGAATTTAGAAAGGCATGGCTAATTGTATGTGGCGTGTTTAGTGCTTCCCTTCCAAATTGCGATTCACAATGCTATCTAGCAACAATTTGAAATCTCCGTTTTGGTTGCAAACCATTGATAGGTTGCTGACTCCTCCAAGGAGGCGGTAACTCATTCACAAAGGGGACGGTGTCCCATGGGAAGTCTTTCCCTTTGTGAAAGTAAAAGAAAAATGGTTTGGATGTGGGCAGTGGTACGGGGGGGAGGGCACTCCCCCCTCTTAGACAAACCTTTCTTTAAACAAGTGGTGCAGGATAGGTTGGGACTGCTAGAGATCCTAAACGGCTGCTCTTCATTCTGCGAGACTATTAGAGGCTCACAAGAATGAAACTTACATTTACACACAGAAGACACATGAATTTTAGATAGTTCTTTGGTGCGAAAACCTGTGCTGTATAAGGGAACTCAAACTGAAAGATAAGCCTATGATGTCGTATAGCCTTAGAGCCAGACGTAGCGGGCTCTACTGGCCATTAAAGGCCCGCTCCTTCGGCTCCGACCTTTAACAAGGGAGCGGGCCTTTATTCGGTCGATAGAGCCCACTGCTATTAAAACATTCCACCCCTAGAGGGCACAATATTCTAATTTGTAAAACAAAGGCCTCACGAGCCAGAGGGGGTTGAAATCCCCTCGGCCTTCGTGAGCCCTTTGTTAAACATTGGAATGTTGACCCTCCATGCTTCTACCAGCCATTAGAAGCCCGGAGCATTCCATTGTTTTCAATGGAGTGCTCAACATTCCAATGTTCTAATATAGCCTTATAGCCCGCCCTAGCGGGCTATACCGGCTATTAAAGGCCCGCTCCAGAGTTAAAGGCACGAGCCGAAGGCGAAGGCCTTTAACAAGGGAGCAGGACTTTAATAGCCGGTATAGCCCAGCTACGAAGGGCTATAAGGCTATTAGAACATTCTGCCACTAGAGGGCAGAATGTTGTAACAAATTAAACAAAGGCCTCTCGGAGCCCGAAGGGATTGAAATCCCCTAGGGCTCCGAGAGGCCTTTGTTCAAACAACATTGGAATGTTGCTCTGCGGGCCTTTTCCGGCCCGTAGAAGCTCGGAGCATTCCATTGTATTCAATGGAGTGCTCCACATTCCAATGTTCTAATATGGGATAAAAGAAGCTGTCAATAGTGAGGCAGTGGAACTATCAGAGGGTGTGATAAAGGAGATAATTATCGACAATGGCGAGTGATAAAGAGGATGGTGTAGTCTGTATAACACTTGTGATGCCTATGTTTACCCACCTGATCGCATCTTTGCTCAGCTTGCTGTTGGAAAGGGTATATGGATTCCTCCAAGAAGGGAGAGCTGAATTATGCTGGTACCAAAATAATAACAAATGTGTTTGATAGTAGATCCAAACTTTCAAGCTGTGGGGGCTGAACATTATCAACATTTGGTGTTCTAAAGAGAGTTTTAAATTCATATGCTATTTGTTTCTTTTACTGATTGGTCTCGAAAAAAGATTTGAACTAAAATCCCTACGGGTACAAATGATGTCTTGGGTACTTCAAACTAATACACAGTTATACACATGCGTTCAAGTCAACAGGAACCAAGTAAACGTAGAGGCACGATATTAAACTTGTGTTTCAAGGTAAGATACTGAAAATGTCAAAGATGGCTGACGGCTTGCACAGGGTAACTGAACATCAACACACAATCATCAGACAACCTCCAACTAACTCTACCACAATTGTGCTTTAATTAAAAAACTGGAACTCTGAGTAAGGAACACCTGGTGTAAAATTCACTGCCAGAAATGGGAGAAACAACTACGAAGACCCGTTTTTCCACAGACTGATGGTAATATTATCACGCGATGGTCTGACACAGTCTTGGCGGGCATTGGGTTGTTCAACGACATCCATGCACTTCCAGCTCTTGCATGTCCTTAGAGTGATCCTGTGCTATAAAGTCAAGGGGACAGTTAGCTATTCCTGGACTAATGAAAGTGTTGTACAGAGTCTACCATCGGCTGCCATACACCAGCATATCATGAGGTCAATGGAGCTATTACGCTGTTTGCCGGGCTGGAGGTTTGCCCTTTGTGCAAGATTGCTGTGCCGGGAGATGTTGGCCAAGCTTGACGGGGGATTTTATTTTTAAATAAATTAAGTCAGACTATTGTCAAAGGAATGACTGAAACACCTGTGAGTTTTTACCGCTGAGAACTGCAACCAATTGCACACGCTCTATTCAAGACTTGAGTGTTTAGCCGCGGGGTGGTTGTGAAGCAACAGCTTGGCCGCCGGCACCAATGACGCATCAGTGCTGGGAGGGATCCAGTATGTACTCTAAATACATGCGGTGTAATAAGATACCTGGACAAAGAAAAATGGCGATGCCTAACCCCGTATGCACGCAAAGCACATTTTCGAAAGAATAATGAAAATGAAAAATAGAGGTCATGGATAAGCTTGTGCATAATTTTTATCACTCTAGTGTAGTCTCATGTAGATACCAATTATTGGGCTACCCATAGCTCACGTGACGGCGTGATTATCTTTTGCTTCCACAAAGCACAAAGCTTCAGCAGAAATGCCTCTTGACAGTGGACAGTAGCAAAGGAAAGGTCTGCATAAGTTTATTCTAATAAAAATAAGGTGAAAATTGGGATTTCGACAAAAAGAAACCAAAATGCCAACTCCGCTGTATTAATTGGGAGTAACTCCACTCAATTATTTAGGGATAACTCCACTGATTAAATAGAATCAAGAGTCAGACATTCTCAAAGGTTTGTTTTTTAATCTCAATTTTATGTATAATATTCCTTCAAGCATATGCGTAAATCAAAATCTTTCATATCAAGAATGACAGCTATCTCCCAATTAGATTCAAAGGGAGATGATGTTATGAATTAACATATATACACAATTACTGTGACAGAATCATTCCACTCACGCTAAAATTTCACACTCATACTCGCATCTGCCAAACCTCAGCCATACTGACACAAACACACCTCAACACATTAAAAACATAATATCACGCTTGGTAGTGTACCCAATGTTTCTCTTAGGATTTAGTGATAACAAGACTATGTACAACGATACATTAGCTATATCATTTTTTAATATACTTCTTCATAGGACCTTAGAGGCACTAATACATTGAAATATCCTCTATAATTGTAGGTCCTGGTCTCCAATCCAGGTAGTAAGTATGCGGGATGCGCGTTTCGGTGAAGCCAAAGAGTATGGCTGAGGTTTGGCAGATGTCAGTATGAGTGTGAAATTTTAGCGTGAGTGGAATGATGGGGATTCTGTCACAGTAATTGTGTATATATGTTAATTCATAACTTCACCTCCCTTTGAATCTAATTGGGAGATAGCTGGCATTCTAGATACAAAAGATTTTGATGTACGCATATGCTTGAAGGAATGTACTACGTAAATATTATACATAAAATTGAGATTAATAAACAAACCTTTGAGAATATCTGACTCTTGATTCTGTTTAATCAGTGGAGGTATACCTAAATAAATGTGTGGAGTTACACCCAATTAATAGAGTGGAGTTGGCAGTTTGGTTTCTTTTTGTACTTTTTCCCCTTGTTTGCCTTCTCTATATTTTGTTTCTACTGGGGCCCTCTTTTGTCAAGTGCGTGAAAATTGGGATTTCCCAACAAAAAACATTGTAAAAGCCATGTTTTCAAGCTGAGGCTCCCTTCACTTAGCAGAAAAAAGAGTATATGTGCTACAGGAGGAAAAAAACAAGCTGCTTTGCCCAACTCTAGTCATATTGATGACTCTTGGAAGCAACACTGCAAAAAATAGTAGTAGGGAGAGCGAAGCGAGAGAGAGAGAAAGAAAGAGAGAGGGACCCATCACTGGCAAATAAACAGGAGGCAGGCAGCAGGCACGATGAAGAGGTGATGGCAGAGAGGAAAACATGGTCAAGAAGTTTAAACAAGAAAGACGTAGAGATAAGTAAAAAATGGGGGTCAGGTAGGTAAAATTTGTGTGGATCGACCTATTGAGTGCCGTGGTTTGTGCGAACTATTGCATTTCTTGAATCACACTAGTGAATCCACGCATGCCACACATAAAAAAAGATTTAGTACAGGTTTGTAGTGAAAAGTTAGCAAATAAGACCAGATGATATAGTTGATCCGCTACATATTGAACATTAACTGTCTGCATAGTGCACACCCCAAAATGAGTTTCTTGTTGGCACTTAACTAATATGTAGTTGGTGGCAAAGTTTCCTAACTCAATGGTACTCATCTCATTCTGAAGGGATTACTCATCTCATTCTGAAAGGATGAATGGCTGAGTCAAAACTGCCACAAAGCAAGCCTGCACCCTACAGCTTTTACGTGGAATACAGGAAAAGCCACTTCAACCAACATTAAACTACTAACCTCACTAATCTCTTACTCTGCTCTCTACTATTTGCCTACCTTTCGTCCATGCTCTCCATTGCTTTTACTCTCTGTCCTGAGCTCTAGAATACCTCCACGGACACATAATCCATCATGGCCACCGGTTTGTGGCACCACTCACAATCTTCAGATCACTCTTCCATCAATTCTTCAGAGGGCGGAGCCAAGCCTGATTTGCAGAACGACTATGAAATTGATTGCCAGTTATATTTACTTATCTCTTGTAACTATCCTGAATTTATTCCATGGATCCGCTATCAATCAATCAATCAGGATTTATAAAGCGCGGCTAATCACCCGATAGGGTATTCAGGAGCTTGCAGGCCCCGGAGGCTTATTCAAACAGGCAGGTCTTGAGGGCCATTCGGAATTCCGGAAGTGAGATGATGGCATGGAGGTGCGTGGAGAGGTTGTTCCGGGTCTTTGCTGGATGTGGTAGAAGGAGCGTCCTTCACTTTTGCTTCGGTAGATGCGGGGAGTATGGGCAAGTGAAAGGGAGGCGGAATACGTGGCATTTCTTCGCGTGCACGCTCCCCACAGTGTGCTACAATAACCAGTGCCTTAGAAAGCCTGGAAAGCAGAGATCCTTGCACCTGTCACTGGATGCATACCTGCCAACTCACACGGTGCCATCGTGTGACACACGATATCGGTTCCCATCACACGGTCTCCTGGTGAGGAGCCGATATCACACGGTGGTACGGAAAACAAGCTGAAAGCAACTGTAAATAGTGGTTTTTCACCTCGTTTGCCGATGGTTTGAACTGCCGAAGTCCATTAAGGGGTGTGAAAACACTCCAGGACAATGCCACCAACTTCTGCAAGCTTTTGTTTTTTAATTTTGGGGAGGGGGCTTGAGGGCGGGGGGGGGGGGGGTCAAAAGTGCGTCCCAAGATACTTCTCGGCACGTAGCCCTGCCCCCTTCAAGGCTCTGCCCCCTTCCTCACTGGGTGAGATTGTTCCTCAAGTTGGCAGGTATGGAATGCAATGATATATTTCAAGGGATTACTGTACTACCTGTCTGAAAATGCGCTTCGGCGGCCCACAATGGGGTTTGTGGCGCTATAAATGCCACAATACAATATCTCAAGCCGAAATAAAAGGCAACTGTCAATTGCACGTCCTTCAACCACAAAAGCAGAGCATGGGAACCTGTGGGAAGGAAGGCGAGCAGCTTGTATGTGGTGAGAAGAGGGAGGACTCCCCCCATAGAAACGATGGGAAAATACTTCCCTGTGAAAACAACATCTCAAAATACAGACGGTTCTCAAACTCGCACAAAACCAGCAGCGTCTACGCTCGGCTGCTGCCTGCACAGAAAACACAGCTGCTGTTTGGCTGAATTAAAGAGGCATCTTTTGTTTGCTCGATTTCCCCGCGCAGCTCTTTAAAATGTATAAATACCCCGATAAAAGCAGAGATTCGAGCGGCAATCACACGGTACAAAGATGTCTTTTCTGAAAGGTCGCTTCACAGGCAGCCGAGGGTGGGAGGGGGCTGGGTAGCTGGGTGCCCACTGCCATCAGGCTGGTTGAGGCCTGGGAATTAGCAGGCACTCCTGGTGTGAGACTGTGGCGTGGCAAGGGTGCCATGGGCCTTAATGCAAGTCAGGAAAAGGGTTTCCTGCAACCACAAAACGGGAGTGCCACCTCTCTGACACCCAAGGGCCCTGCTAGAAATGAATTCGCTGAAACCACGATACCCACACATATGGCCTACCGGAACCTGCTGTGAGAAGGACTATAGTTTCCAATACTCTAAACTTTGGCTGCTGTCAGAGCACAGGTATATCCCTATCCAAAGTGTGCAGAAATTAATTTTTATATATCCATGTCTCTATATATATATATATATATATATATATATATATATATATATATATATATATATATATATATATATATATATATATATATATATATATATACCCAGTGCTTCGCTCTTAGATCACTGGTACTCCACCAGTGTATGTATAAGTTGATATAAGTAAAAGTGCGAAACCTGAGAAAATACACTTCTCCAATAGCCAATCCAATTGGTCGTTTATTACTCACATCAGATATCAGCAATCATTTTATTCAGAAAATGATAGAAATATGTATAAAAAGAGATGTTATCACAATTTTACCCACAGCACATTTTTTACAATTTCAAAACATCAACTGCACATTCCTAAAAAGATAATGTTGTGAATTTCTCAAAAGTACTTGGGTTGTTTTTATGAAAAATCAATTGTGATCACCATATTTAATTGATTAAAATAGTATCTGATGTGGGGATCATTGTTGGATAATAGAAATTAGGATGTAATGTATAGTTTACGAATTATTTGTGACGTTTTGTCATGCCTCATGGGTAAATTTGTGATATGGTTTTTAAATACATTTTCATTGTCTTTTGAGTGATTGTTAACATGTGAATTACTATCTGACTATGAAAGAGAATTGTTAATAATCGGTTAAGTGATTGTAATTCTATTTGTCAGCCCTGAAGAAGCGACGGGGTCATGAAACACGTGTTGGCCATGGACATTATATATATATATACAAATATATATATATGCAAAGTTAGTATAGCGCGCACTCAGGCCAAAACAATGAGTATCATTGTTTTGGCCTGAGTGCGCGCTATACTTACTATGTTTCACCGGCTTGCTCCGCCGGTTAGCGCGCCGCCTTCCACGGAACGGAGGTTCCCGGAAGGAGCATTTGTATGCATGAAGATATATATATATATATATGTGTGTATATATATATGTAAATATATATATATGTGTGTATATATATATATATATATATATATATATATATACACACTGATGCACAGTGGCGTCACTAGGGTTGGTGTCACCCAGTGCGGTTACTCCCGAGTCCGGGGGTGCGGATCGCACCGGGGCGGGTGACACCATCACATGGGGTGACACCGTGAGCCTCTGCTTCAAAGCAGAGGCTCACGGTGTCACCCCATGTGATGGTGTCACCCGGTGCGGTCCGCACCCCCGCACCCACCTAGTGACGCCACTGCTGATGCACAGAGTGTATCATGCTCATTGTTGAGTGTGGGAAGGGTCCGACTCCATGGCTCAGAAGAGTAGAAGTGAACCCTCGAATGACTCCAGATGCTCCTCCTCTCTCTCAGCACTGGTAATAAATAGCATATTACCTCCTGCACATCTGAATATATAGTTTATGCTATGTTTATGGCATTTTCGTATGTACTTGTACTTCAACAAAACCAGGGTGCAAGGGGTTGAATTTGTGCAGCTCGGTAAAATCACAATGAAGAGACCTTGTGTCTATTACAAGAGCTGTTTCCCTGTTCAAAGTAATTGTTACGTGCACTGTGTGAGGCAGTAAAAAGTGTTTTACTACTTTCAATTTTGCTGCACTGTGGTAATGAACTTCGATTTGACCTTTGCAGTGCAGCACTAAAAGTATGAATGTGCAATTACTATTAGAGCTACTATAAATAACATGTTTTATTTTATATATATATATATATATATATATACATATATATTTTTACATATATACAGTTTTACAGTTTTTATAATATCACAAAGCCTATTTTAGATATATATATATATATCTTTGTAATATTATAAAAACTGTCGTTATAAAACAAAAAAACACCGAAGTTCACCAGTTATAGTTGTCTGATCTAGCTATAACTTGCACACCGCCGTGCACTGCTTATGGCCTCACATATTACATTATTCATGACATATTCAATTAAATAATTGATGACATCAATGATGACATGATGATGGACAATATATAACAGCTAACTATTGATGTGTCAAAGCTCAGAAGTCTTAGAATGTAAAAACAAAACAAAGGTAAATGTATTCAATCGCATAATTCAACAGCTGACACGTGTTTTGATATAAAAAAACACCTTCCTCAAGGCTTCAAACCTTTAGTTTGAGGAAAAACATGGAAACAATAACTTTACTTCTGTTTGATCTTAATCCCACTTGACAAAGTAACTTCTTTATCTTATCTTTCAAACAACTTGTGAAATGATAACCATGGGTGTAGCTTAAAGTATTTGGAAGTTGTCTCACTCTAGTGAGCTTGTGCCAGAATGACTTCTGGGTGAATGAGGCCTATAGAAGAAGTCTGCAAAGAGATACTCATCCGTGAATAATAGGGGCTTGTGCCCTCATTTAGTGGCACACACACATTAGAGCTCTGTGTTAGATTTGTTTACATTCAATATTGATAGAGCTGGGTCACAATATATTTACTATCAGGCTCCTGTACTTTAAAAACTGCTTTAATGAACCTACTATGCTGAATTATTTTATGACTGGTGTTTGGGACATTAGTATTGACTGTAGATATTTGTATGCACTGTGTTGTAAATTATAAACAATTACTTTAAGAATTTCAAGCATGGACGGAGGGCAGCTCGCGAGTGAGGGAGGAAGTGACATCAGAATGTCATGGTAATGGCCTGAATACTGCAACCTCTTTATGGGAAGGGAGTGAAGGTGAAACAACTTACACAAGAGGTAGTACAGGCAAACATTCAGAGCATGGAAGTAAGCACGGTGCAACTCGTTACCCACAGATCACTCAACATTACCGTAAAGAGCACGCAAGAAGGGGGAATAATACGCACAGCAAGGCAATAACTCCAAATGATGTGTAAAGATTGTAAGTTTGAGAAAACACATATAAGCTTTTGCCTGTTGTTTTACGTTACAGGCACTAGTATCAGGTGTGTAGCTTCAGGGGTGGGGGGGTGTTCCAACCACCCTAATAAATAGATTCTCTAGTAAATAGTTGGGTACAACTACTTTACAAACACAAACCCACACACTCTTTCTCTCTCCTCTCTGTTTTGAGGTTCTAAAAACTGTTGGGTATTTTACAACAATTTGTCTTTTAAGTAACCCTAATCCGCACTGCTCTCCCTTTCCACTGCCCCTCAAGCCCCCTCATGCCCTGCTTCTCATATAATTCATTTTGCCATGATATGCCAGAGGGATTGTTGAGAAATTTGAAGTTATCCCCCCTGTCTCCCCCCCCCCACCCAATCTTGCTGACCAAGCTACGCCCCTGACTAGTATAAGACTCATACAGGCGAGGAATGCCTCGCTAAGCAGAAATGCAAGAGCCAAAAATGTTAACACTGAAAAGAAATTACCCTGACAATACCAAGGCAGCGCAGAACAATGGAAGGGAAACAAAGCAAGGGAAAAAGCAAGCTAGGAATGAGGGCAGGCGAGCTTTGTATGCAAGCCCACCTGAGGAATTCAGGAAACAGTGTGCACAGTCCAACCAGGCCTTGCAATACAGAAGCAAGACACCCTGCTTTGGCAATCAAGAACTACAATACAGGGGCAGAGGTCATCAGAGACCAGCCCCTGGTCACAAAGGAAACTCACCACTTCCCCTAAACAGTGCATGACAACTTTTAATTCTTGGGTAGGATTCTCATACATCTCACCAATACTACACAACAAACTCACATATCCACCCCTCAAATTAATTTCATATCTCCCTATCTTAATTTATCACTAATCCTTTTTGGGTTCCGGAGTAGCATGCTACTCTCCGAAAAAGCTCTTCAATACCTCATCAGGGGTAGTAAGCGCTATATAAATGCAATTACAATTACATCCTGAGCCAGGCTGCTGTTCATGAATGGGATAGTTTGTAGTTTAGCAGTTCTGATTGCATGTCACGACAAGAGGATTAAATGATGTGAATTGTCTATTTAATTCTACTCCTGAACCAGCAATAGAATGGAATTAAAACACAATCTTTCAAACGTAAGATGCCACTAAAAACACACCCTCTTTTACTGCTGGCACTCTGACAGCTGGGGCTGGCTTATCTTGTTTGATAAACCCATTGGACACAAGGCCCATGCCTGATGTCTGGGATCACCACGTGCCATGGAAATTATCCCGACTTAACCCGAACTCTCCAAACAAAATCCAAGCAGCCAGTAGTGTTATAGAGCCATTGCCAACTTACCCATCGTCCATGGACCAAAATATCCTGAAAAAAACTTGTAATGGCAGAATTAAAATCATTCTGGAAGCCATTATTTTTCTGTATGCAATCGCGCTAATCAACTTTGTATCCTACAGAAGACACTAAACTGCCCATGTGGCATTCTAGGCCAGTGGTTCTTAACCTGTGTTCCGGGGACCTATGGGGTCCGCAACACCTACTTAGGGTGTCCGCGACAGCTTAGAAAATTAAATAATATTAACAGATTAATAAAGTGTATATAAATAAACAAGCAAAATGTCAAATTTAAATTTGTAAATGTTAATGTTCTGACTCCAGAATTCGACATCTTTACATTGGGCTGAAAGCAAGGATCCGCTGTTGCGGTTCCCTTCCAGGCCCCATAACTATCTCTCGAGGTACTAGGCAGGGGTGCCCTCTCTCCACTCAGCTATTTGCATTATGATTATATGTAGAGCCCTTCATCGAACACCTGAGATTGTCAGAGCCTATTCAGGCACTGAGGATACATTGGCATGAGGTTAAACCTCTGGAATATCCAGATGATTTGGCTATTTTAACCCTCACTCTGGTCAGAGGTTTAGAGGCAGTGCTGGCAGCTGCTCACACATCCGGGAATGTCTCTGGATATAACCTTAACAGAGATAAGACGCAGGTCTTGTCCAATGTTACTCCCCCTGGTCGAGACAAAAGATGGGTCGGACAGTTGTATATTTAGGGGTCATTTTATCGCTACACATGGCTGACATTGTTGAGAATAATTACGGGAAACTTTAGCAACATTCGGCCAACACTTTTACTTAATGGAACCGTCTCCATTTAGGTTTGATTGGATGTTGCAATCTCATCAAAATGATTATCCTCCTGAGGTACCTTTATTTGTTTTGTTGTATCTCGCTTTTTCTTCTGGTAATCCGCTTTAACAGGATTGAGGCTTTATGGCAAGAGGTTTATCTGGTTCTATAGGAAACCTTGATGTTAGAGTCAGCTTCTTCAACAACCCAAGGAAGATGGCGGGATCTCACTTCCGGTTTTGTCGTTTTATTATTTTGCCTCATCCTTTTCACGACTCCGTTTGGTCCTGGGTTGGGGGACGTGGTCACAAGGGCGTATGTTCACTGACTTCTTGCCTTTGGGGGAACCAGTCATTCCAGGGGTTTGGATCATCAATACAATGTATATAAAACTGATCCGATTTAAAACCGTCTTATTTGGGTTTCCTTAAAACAAATATTTTCCGATCTCACCCGGCTTAATCAGTTTACCTAGCTTAGTTACAATCACAACCTACCCTCTTGTGTGCATGAATGCTTTTGTGCTAACTGAGAGAGGACAAAACACTTCACCCTGGGTCAACTATTTGAGGGCGGAGTTCTTCTCTCCTTTGAGAGTTTGCAGCAGCAGCATTCTCTTCCCCATACTTGTTTCTACAGGTATCTCCAAGCTCGACACTTTATATTTAGTCTCAATGAAGAGGAGATTTGGTGCTCGGATAATTCTTTACTAGAGCTGGTAGCGAAGGCTCCAGCAAAAAGAAATGTTGGCCTGGTATATAAGACAATTTAACTGCCCTCTCGCGACCACATGGAGGATACGTTTCAGGACAGGGCCAACAAATGGAGCCGACTTCTTAATACAGCGGTGATGGCAGGCGACTTGAGGCGTAGTAACTTTCTGGCGCAGTCGGCTCTTAACGTGGCACGTGTTAAAGTGCATCATTTTAAATTCATCAATGACTTTTATTATACTCCACATCGCCTCTTTGTTATGAAGCTTCAGGCGGACGATTGTTGTTTCCAGTGTGGTCTCGGGGGCGCTAACACAGTTCATATCTTTGTCTCTTGTCCCGTCCTGCGTTTATATTGGGACTTCGTTATTGGTAAAATGTATAGTATTTCAAATCACCGGGTGAAGATGGATCCGAAACGGATTATCCTGGGACATTCGCCGGCTATTCCTCCTCATTTAGCGGGTTTATATTTTTTTGTAGTCTCTCTGGCCAGACGTGTGCTGGCACACTCCTGGCTCTCTAGTGAGTTCCCCGATCCTTGGAACTGGTGGCGCAAATTTCTGAATATCAGCACATTGGAGATAATACTAGTAGAGCATGCACCGCGGAGGTGGTGGCCGAGGCGTAAATGGGATCGAATTTGGTCTTGGATGAAGATCCACTCGCTGGCCCAGACACTCAAGATTAGCTCTTAAAACTCAGTTTTTCTCCACACTTCTTCCCTATACACCGAATAATGTATTTTTTATCTTGTTAATGACCACTTTGCTTCTTCCCATAGAATGCATTTTGCTTTGATATTGTTTTCGTCGTGTGCCATGATTTGGTATTTATTCTGTTCCCTGACGCTGATGTATGTATGTTTCTCATAACTTCATAAAAATGATTTAAAAAAAAAAAAGAAATGCCCCCCTAAAACCTACCAGGATGCAGAGAGTCAATGACCCCGGTGACACTGCACCCACTGCACTCTGTATGTGGCGCCTCTGTATGTGTATCCCGGTCCAGGGAAGACATGGCTTGGCAGTTCGGGCTGGACTGTTCCCATGAGGCACAGGGTCAGACTGATTTGCATATGGCCATGTCTGAACTGGGGTGGTGGAGTGAGCTAAAGAATGATGATGGATTAAACCCAGATCAGTTGACTGGGGGTGAGTGTTTGATTGGCTCAAACGTTCCGTCCATCATCCCCTTTTGTATCGCTTTGGTCGCCCTAAGTTGGCGGGGGTATGCCCAGACGTGGGTCCCTTGCTCACTTTGCCACTGGATTCAAGCAAGCCTGGCTGATGACGGCTGAAATGCCAGAAACCGGTCCTAGGATGCTTGTTTCCGGTCCAGGGAAGACATGGCTTGGCAGTTCGGGCTGGACTGTTCCCATGAGGCACAGGGTCAGACTGATTTGCATATGGCCATGTCTGAACTGGGGTGGTGGAGTGAGCTAAAGAATGATGATGGATTAAACCCAGATCAGTTGACTGGGGGTGAGTGTTTGATTGGCTCAAACGTTCCGTCCATCATCCCCTTTTGTATCGCTCTGTATGTGTGAGGCAGTACTCTGCTGCCCCCATCCAGGAATAAGTGGTATTAATATTCTGACTGCTGCTTTACATACTGCCAATCTATCTGTGTATTGTTCTGTTGTACTGTGCATCGGTATTGATCTGTCATGCATCCGTTCCTTGATTTGTTATACACACTGGCGGCTCCTCGAGGAAGTGCTGCGGGGGAGGGGCAGGGTGGGGGGTAGTAAACTCCGGCATACGGCCGAATGGAGTTAAGTAAAGAAAAAAAAAACGAATTACATTGCGCGCACTGCATCGCCGTTTGGCGATGCAGCGCGCGTAATGTAATTCGTTTTATTTCTTTATTTCTTTACTTAACTCCGTTCGGCCGTATGCCGGAGTTTAGTACCCCCCACCCTGCCCCTCCCCCGCCCCGCAGCACTCCCTCGAGGACCCGCCACTGGTTATACACATACAGCTCTGTGCGGCTATTGGCTGATTTGATTATCGAGTGTTCATGTATTGGCCTATAGGATCCATGCTGGTCTCCTAAACAGCCAGTTGTAAGTCATTACTAGAGTGGGTCATCGTTTAAGGAAACTGTGTCCTCTAAGCCCCCTTCTGGATACTTCTTACTGAGGGCAACAGGTGTGAAAGCTGCACGGAATGCACAGAAATGGAGCAGCATGGACCACACAGCTTTACTGAGAGCAGTAGTGCAGGGTGCACTTCTACCAATTAAAATAAAAAAATATTAAATGTTAAGTAAATGTGAAGGAATTTCCAATTGGAGGCTAAAAGGAAGTTGGTACTCTCAGATTTATTTGTGGGAGCACTGCAAATACATCAAACCGAATATAGCATGGATGATGGAGGGGGCTTAGTAGAATTAGAAAAGCCCCAACCTTTCCATCAAAATAAACATTCAGTTTTTTAATATTTCTTTGCAAATTAAATAAAATATTTCATCATTTGTGCATTTGTTTGGTGAATGCTTGTTTCTGTATTTTTGTGTATTGTTTTGAGGTTCAAGTCTTCAAAATTGCTTAAGATGGGGTCCCCGGCTTCCAGTAATGATTTTGGGGTGGTCCCCGGATTCCAATAATGATTGAGTGGGGTTCCCTGAATTCCAATAATGATTCAGTGGGGGTCCCAGAATTCCAGTAATGACTAAGTGGGTTCCACAGAAGTCAAAAGGTTAAGAACCACTGTTCTGGACCACTTGCTTGGACAATAACCCCTTAGCCACACACATCCACCTAAACCCATACATTGCTTAAGACACGGTCTACCACCAGAAGCTAATCTAAATATTTCCCGAGGCCAGCTCTAAAATGGCTGAGACCTTCCCTGAGAAAATTGAAACAGTGCATTGAAATGGGTCCTACTTCTTGCTGTGTTTGTCCCTCATCATCCATGTTAGAACTGGGAGTCTCTAGTTGGCAAGGGTTTGCAGCTTTGTCCAAGTAGGAACCCTTCTTCCTAGTCAGGGTAAGAGGGACAGTACTAAAATAACCCCTGCTCACCCCCTTGGTAGCTTGGCACGAGCAGACAGGCTTATCTCAGAGGCAGTGTGTAAAGCATTTGTGAACACATACAGTAATACAGTGAAAACACTACAAATGGACACCACACCAGTTTAGAAAAATAAGTAATCTTTATAGAAACCAAAACAAGACCAAAGCGACAAAAACCCACAATACAGTACTAAAATTATGATTCTTAAAAGGTAGAAACAGTTCTGTTCTGAGAAAACGTTGGATGTGTCACTTTTACATAAAGTCTCTTGAATGCGTCCAAAATGCAGGCAAAAAGGATCGCAGGGAAGGTGATGCGTCGGTTCTTTACACTCAGCGAAGGCGATGCGTCCTTTTCATTGTTCCAGGGGAGGTTCCTTACTGCTGCACAGGGGAGGTGAAACGTCGGTTCCTTACCGCAGAGAAGGTGGTGCGTCGGTTTCTTACTGCGTAGGGAGGTGATGCGTCGGTTTCTTACTGCATCCCCCAACGATGCGACAGACTTGGTGCTTCGATGCGATGCGTGAGGATCCGATCTAATGGGATGCGCTGCGATGACTTCAGCCACGTCCCCTCGATGCGTCGGTTCTTCCACAGTAGGGCCTGCATCAGAATCGGTGCGGTGATCTCGGATGTCGAAGATTGGTGCACAGGATTCGTCGCATGGCAGACACTTCAGCCGCGAGCAGGCGCTGCATCGATTCTTCGGCAGTGACGATGCGTCTGAAAATTCTTCTTGCATCCCTGTGATGAGTCGGAAACAGGCGATGCGTCGATTTTCACAGTTCTTGCAGTTCCAGTCCCAAAACAACCTCCAGAGGTCCAGAACACTGGTGGGCACCTCTCAGCAGGTCAGAACTCCCAGCAAAGGAGTTCAGGGGGGACTGGGGGTGAAGTCTTTGTGTCCCTGAGACTTCAGAACAGGAGGCAAGCTCTAGTTCAAGCCCTTGGAGATCTTCCTCAAGCAGGAGACACAGCACATAGCAAAGTCCTTCTCCTTTCCTTGGCAGAAAGTAGCCACTGCAGGCCAACCCCAGACAGCAAACAGCACAAGGGCAGTATTCCTCCTCAGTTTCTCCACCTCTTCTCCTTGGCAAAGGTTCCTCTTGATTCCCAGAAGTGATCTAAAAGTCTGAGTTCTGGGCCCCTCTTTTTTTAATACAAAATCATTTGTTCTCTTTGGCAGAGAAGCTCTTTGCCCAGCCAAAACCAGTTCTGTCTTCTCTGGTGGAGCTTCCTGGCAGGAGGTGGAGGCAGCATTGTCCTTGGCAGAACAGGCCCATTCAGGTGTAAAAGAAATCTCCTCCTTCTACTCTGAATGCAGCCCAGGTCTATTTAGCCTAGCCCTGACTCACCCTGGAAAGGCAGGACACACCTAACCCCCCAAAGTGGCTGTCTGAACAGAATGCACATCCCCAGCCCCTGCCACACCAAAGCCAGACAGTCAATACACAACCTAGCAGAGGCACACTGGATGGTTTGGCAAGAAAATACCTACTTTCTAAAAGTGGTAGTTTCAAACCCAGAATATAAAAATCACCCTCACTAAAAGATACATCTTAACATTCTGAGTTCAGGCATATCAAACTTTATTTTCCTATCTTGTTCCCATGGGCAGTTATGCTTATAAGATGTTATAAGCAAACTCCCCATTCTATCCTATGGGACAGGTAGCCTTTCAATAGTGAAAAACGAAATTGGCAGTATTTCACTATCAGGACATGCCACACACATCAGGGCATGTCCTACCTTTCACATACACTGCACCCTGCCCACAGGGGTACCTTGGGCCTACCTTAGGGGTGACTAACATGTGAGAAAAGGGAAGGTTAGGGCCTGGCAAGTGAGTGCACTTGCCAGGTCGACATGGCAGTACCAAACTGCGCACAGACACTGCAGTGGCAGGTCTGAGTTACATTTACAGGCTGCTGATGTGGGTGGCACAAACAGTGCTGCAGGCCCACTAGCAGCATTTGATTTACAGGTCCTGTGCACACACAGTGCACTGTACTAGGGACTGACTAGTAAATCAAATATGCCAATCATGGAATCACCAATCCATAACAACAATTTACAGGGAGCACTTGCACTCTGGCACTGAACAGCAGTGGCAAAGTGCTCAAAGCATCTTGACCAGCAAAAACGAAGGCCAACACACAGCAACATAACAGGAGGCAAAGGCACAAATACAAGGGAAACCCACGCCAATGATGCCAGACCTAACAATCCACAACCCCCCTTAAAAATCCAGTCACTTATCCGTTTCGGTATGAGCACGCGTCCGCCCACGAGGGTAATTCTAGGCCTTAATCTTGATCTTCACAACAGCCAAGTCTACCTTGAGATCTGTGGTGCACAAAAACAGCCCTTCCTCTTCTCCGAGGGTCTGGCCATCCTTGAAAAGTAAGAAGTGATCTAACCTCACCAAACCAAGGGACAGGCACTCTGGCCGGGGTTACTATGAATGCTCAACTCCTCCACCCACTGCTTAATCACCCTCTCTTTTTTAAGCTACTCATTCGCATTTGATTCCTTGACCAAAATCCCAAAACCTAGAAGTCTGTGTAGACAGCGATCTAATTATACCCTGAAATTAATGCAGTGGGCTAAAATGTGTAAGTCAATCGCCTTTATTCAGTTTTATACATTAAAACCTTAACAGTACACAATCACATAAATTGCTAACTAATACCAAAAAATACAAACAAGATTTAAAATACTTTGTTTTACAAATCAGCTTAATTTAGTAGTAACAGTTAAACTCTTATTTAAAACACTAATACATAACTCTTTCTTATGTGAATCGCATGCCCGATATAGGTTGAAACTCTAAGACAGAAACCATCTCAATTTAGTTGTTGTAAAAAAAAAAACAGGGCTTAAATACAGTAACTTATGTTATTCTCTCTTAAGATAGGTTTGATAAAATGTATTCTAGGAGCAGCAAAAAAAAGACAGAAAAACATAAAGTGAAGCGTGTCTTGTTGGGCAGTGCTATCACAAGGGCAGGGTTCTAAGGACCTCGACCTATTGCTTCAGGGGGAATGAAATGATAGGATGAACCTCTAGTGATTTTTTGTTAATCAGAAAATTGAAAAAGACTCTCTCCAGCATAACCCCCTAGCGACATTCTGTTGGTTGGTATGGTCCATCGTCAATTGACATAAGTCTGTGATAGGTACAAATCTGTGCAGAAAGGCTTCAAACTGGCATAATAATATAACAATGTGACACTTGGCCTTTAAAAACGAAACTGATTCCTGATAAAGGTCAAGATGACAGTCAAGGCCCTCTGCCCCATCTATAACTGCATAGTCGGAGAAGCCCATTACTGTGACTACACAAATCACACCCCTCTTACACCACACAAATCTACCTGCTGCACCCCCATTTCAAAACTCCATTCAAACTTGTGGCCAAGAGAGGCAGACGTTTTGATGTGAAAAACTACATTCTCTTCAACTGACCCACAGTTAGGGGCGTAGCTTCGGGGGGGGGTGTTTGGGGTGTTACACCCCCCTAACGAATGTATTATTTATTAAATAGTTGGGTACAGGAGCTTTCAGTCGGGTATGGTAAGATGTCTGTTCGATTTCACAAGTGATTTTTAATTACTCACTCAGACAAAAACACACACAAACATGGTGATTTTACAAAATACTATGTTTTAAGAACCATTCACAACAGGCACTTCTTTTCCTTTCAAAGCAAACACAAGAAGATGATTGATGGAGCGCTGAAACTTTTCACACACTCACCCCCAGTCCCAGATCTGGGCTGAATCCATCATAGTTCTTTAGCTCACTTCGCCACCCCAGGTCAGACCCAGCCATATGCAAATCAGTCTTGACCCTGTTCCTCGTGGGAACAGTCCAGCTCGAACTGTCAAGCCAGGTCTTCCCTGGACCGGAAACATGCATCCTGGGACCGGATTTGGGGTAACACCCCTCATCAGCCAGGCTAGCTTGAATCCAGTGACAAAGTGAGCAAGGGACCCACGTCTGGGTATACCCTGCCAACTTAGGGCGAATAAAGCAAACACAAGGAGATGATGGACGAAGCACTGAAACTTTTCAGTCACTCACCCCCAGTCACAGATCTGGGCTGAACCCATCATCGTTCTTTAGCTCACTTCGCCACCCCAGGTCAGACCCAGCCATATGCAAATCAGTCTTGACCCTGTTCCTCATGGGAACAGTCCAGCCCGAACTGCCAAGCCAGGTCTTCCCTGGATCGGAAGCAAGCATCTTGGGACCGGTTTCGGGGTAACACCCCTCATCGGCCAGGGTAGCTTGAATCCAGTGCCAAAGTGAGCCAGGGACCACGTCTGGGCATACCCTGCCAACTTAGGGCGAATAAAGCAAACACAAGGAGATGATGGACGGAGCGCTGAAACTTTTCAGACACTCACCCCCAGCCACAGATCTGGGCTGAATCCATCATCGTTCTTTAGCTCACTCCGCCACCCCAGTTCAGACCCAGCAATATGCAACTCAGTCTTGACCCTGTTCCACTCCTTTTCCTTTCCTTTTTTTTAATTAAATATTTATTAATCTTCTCATTTCAACACCATCATTAAGTATACAAATAGTTCATGATGAAGTTTCCACATAAGTTAAAGAAAAAAAAAGAGGAGCAATAAATACCATACAGTATTACATAATAAAAGGATCCTAGAAGAGAGTAACAGCAGCATATTGTTATATAAATATTAAATTCATAGCAGCCATTAGATGGTTTCCACAGAGAGAGGCATTAAATACATAAGATAGAGTATTACTTAATAAATAATACATAATAATATATCCGTAAAAAAATTAACAGACCAATAGTTATAAACACCCAGCAGTTTGTTATAATACTTGAAGATAAAACCCTAAAGAGCAGCATTTATCAGATGATTGGCTAGGATCTATTGTCCGGTCTTTCTTCCTTCCATCTATAGATTGGGTCCCAGATAGACTGGCCAAGTCATCTTGCCCTCCTCCCCTTTCTTTCATCCACCCCTTTTTCTAGATTGAAAATGGCTAATGTTGTGCTTGCAGTCCAGCTGAGCACAGGATGGTCTGCCCTAGTTCCAAAGACTCAAAAAATCTACCCTGATCTATATTAAGCTTGTTCGCCCATTTTCCCCCTTGTTTCTCAAGATTATCCTGTTTCAACTGGACAGTTCTGGGTAAATATGTCTGATGGTACATCTCTCATTACCCCAGACCACCTCAATGATATGTACTTCACTAAATCCATTCAATCCCCCTTTCTTCGCTGCTAAGAAGCTGCGTATTTGTAAATATTTGAAAAAATCTCTTCTATCAACTCCAAATTTAGCTTGCACATCTTTAAATGGCTGAATTCCATCCGGCCCCAAAAGGTCTCCTACCTTCCGGATTCCCAACCCCTCCCACCTTGCCATTGTATTATCTTGAAAGATTTCTGGGAATGTCAGATTTTTAAAAAACGGTGTGTAAAAGTTTACTCTCCCAAGCCCCGTTTTCCTTTTAAAAGCTACCCAGATCTGCCAAAGTTTTAAATCTATTTTTTGTATAATAGCTGGGTTCGCTATATTTCAGCAAGCAGTCCCCGGCCTCATCTCCCAATAATAATTCATATATATCTGGTGACCCTACTCTGCTCCAACGGTCTTCTACATTAGCTCCCATTTATCCTCCCATATATTGTAGAGCAGCGGCCCAATAATACATTCTGAGATCCGGCACTGCCCAACCTCCTCTCTCTCTTGTTAGTGTCATGTATCTCAAGGCTCTCCTGGTCTTCCCATGAGACCAGATCAACCTATTCAGCATATTTTCAAGCACCTTGAACCATTGTTTCCCAAATTCTAGAGGTATAGCCCTGAAAAGATAAAGCACTTTGGGTAGGAAGACCATCTTAATAATATTACACCGGCCTACAATGGATAGATGAAGGTTATGCATTCTATCAAAATCCTTCTTTGCTTTTTGAATAACTGGAGCTCTATTTACCTCCACCAATTACCCCAGCTCGGAGGTAATATATATACCTATATAAGTGGCTGCCTGCATCACCCAAGGATCATCCAGATCAGATGTCCTATTCGTAACTATCTGCGT
This sequence comes from Calotriton arnoldi, assembly GCA_963921515.1. NCBI lineage: Eukaryota > Metazoa > Chordata > Amphibia > Caudata > Salamandridae > Calotriton > Calotriton arnoldi. The sequence goes on along the minus strand of CAWUFW010013657.1, from coordinate 293,523 downwards.
CTTCTGCTGATTAAGTAAGTACCCTGAGATCGTTCCAAATACCTGGGCTCCCTCCTCAATTGCCGCAAGTGCTGTTTGGGGATCGGGGGTCACCACGGCCACATCATCGGCGTAGGCCAAGACATTGGTTTCTTGCCCTTGAAACCTCATTGGCCTTATATCCTTGTTGGCGTCAATCTTCCGGATGAGGGGGTCAATATATAAGGCAAAGAGAAGAGGAGGGCACGGGCATCCCTGCCTAGTACCCCGTGTGATCGATAATGATTCTGTATACCCCCCATTCAATCTTAATCGAGATACTGGGGCCTTATATAAGCCATGGATTGCATTAATGAAGCTCTCCCCAATACCGAACCATGCAAGGACCACCCATAGGTAGTCCCAGGAGACCCTATCAAATGCTTTCCCGGCGTCCAATAAAATCAGGGCCTTAGGGTCTCATAAGACTGCCGCCGCATCAAACAATGTTATGACTCTACGAATATGATCCGTGGTGCCCCTCCCAGGTGTAAATCCATGCTGGTGGGGGTAAATCACTTTACCGATTATATAGCTTAAACGTGTCGCTAAGGCCTTCCAGAATATTTTTGCATCACTATTCATAAGGGTAATATGTCTATAAGAGCCAGCTTCTCTAGATGGCTTCCCCTTTTTTTTTTTTTATTGTGATGGGTGCCCCAGCCCATGATTCAGGAACGGAACTCCCCTGCTGTGCCTGGCAGATTGTCCTAACCAGATCTGGCCCTATGGTGGTAAGGGAGGTTTGGTAGAATTCAAGGGGTATCTGATCGTGTCCCACTGCCTTACCAGAGGGGAGGTCCCTAAGTGCCCCGTAGACCTCCTCCTCAGTAAGTCGGACCTCCAAAGATTCCGCATCTGCGGGGGTTAATTGCTCTATTTCAATACTACTTAGATATTTCCTTTCCACTGGTCCTTAAAAACCATATAATGATTAGCATAATATCCAGCTTGATTGACAGAAAAATTTAAAGCTCACACCCCCCCAGTCTTACTGACCAAGCTGCGCCCCTGCCCACAGTGAATCAAATCCCTCTCAACCCTCGTCTCTTCAGGGAGGTCTCTAAAAGCATTCTTTGTCACCATCCTAAAGGCCCATTAACATGTCAGCGCAGTGTGTGGCCGGGGACAGCTCCATGGCAAGACAATGCTAGAAGGACATCCAGAGTGCCACCACAAAGGGCGCTTGATTGCCGCAAGAATCACTAAATGCAGTCCCATTGTCAAGAAACAGAGTTGGAAAATCTAAATTCACCTGAATTTCGCAAGCAAAAGGCATGTTATTGTAAGTAGACCTGAGGAATCTTCATGATGGAATGAAACAAAGAAAGCACAATGTAACAAAGCGCACATAATATGCTCATTGTAGATCTCCGCTACTGGACAGCACGGCTAGCTGACAGTGGGCTTAGAGCCCGTCCATTGCTTACCATTGGTTGACTTCATTGTTGCACTCATTTGCTTGCTTCTCATTTGTTAGTGTGTGTGGACTTTCCTTTCTTTTCTTGGGTTTGTCCTTCCCTGGAGCTGGGTGCATTGCTGTTTGCATCCTTTGCTAGCTTTTTCAGGCGGTACTTTTTTTCTTTTTGTTTAAGCACTCCATGAAACTGCATGTGTTTTCCAGCAGTCTCCCTAGGGTGCTTCTTTTCCCCTCACCACGCATCTGTCTGTCGCCCATGTGGTTCCCCATGACAATCTCCATGATGCGCTCACCCTCATGTTTCCCCTCATCGTTTTCTCATCCTTGGGCTTCTCACCTCCCCCGCTCCACCTGCCTCTCTCCATCTCACCTGTTGGCTCTTCTCTCCCGTTCTCCGCACTCCATTTTGCTCTCACTCTCACCCATTTGCTCTCCCCTGCCCTCCGTGTTGTTTCCCCCCACCCGCACCATCTGTGTTGATTCCAGCCTCCGTGTTGCTTCAGCCCCCACTTTTCCCTGTGATTTCTTCTGCCCCCCCACCCGTATTGATATGGGGCTTTGCCCTGTGTTACTTCGCCTGTCTGCGTTGTTTTCCCCCTCTGACTCCCCCTCCCAAAAATGTCTTTTGCACCTTGTTTTCTTTTTATTTACCGATCCGAGCTGGATCAGCAAATAAAAAGAAACAAAAAATGGCACCATAATTTTGTACACCTACAAAATAAAACAATAGGTTTTTTTTTCTCATTTAACCATGCTGCACAGCATCAGTAATGCCGTATAGCATAGCCAGTGGCGGCTGCTGACTATTCAAAGTGGTAGGGCATAAAAACTTGGGACAAAGGAGGGAGTGAAGTGAGAATGCCAAACTGATATAAGGGTGGTTCAGCGTGGTTCTGCCCCGAGAAAATTTAGAAAAATAGGAGGGGCAAGTGGCACATTTTAAAGCTTTTTTTATAAAGAATTTGTAGAAAAAGCAATAAGGTTTAGAAACCAGCTCTAAAAGAGTAGTCTTGAAATAAAACCTGAAAGAGTTGAGATTTCAGGCGAAAACCTGAAAGAGTGATCTTTATCATGCAGTATGAAATATTTTCAACAGTTACACCCTGCCTGTGCTTTTCTGCAGGTTCGTTACCTGTCTTTGCTATTTAATGACTAATCAAAGATGTGAGTGGACTGCACACATCTCTCCAGCAAGCGCGTTAATCCCCATTGGTACTTCACCGCTGTTACTGGGTGGAACAACCATGCAGGGTCCACAGGGTTCTCTGTAGCAGATGCCTTAATCCCATTGAATCTTTTAAAATGCATTCTGTGGGTTACCGGTAAATTAATCCAGAACAGAATTGCTATCACATTTGTCCTTGTTACAAATTAGGCCAGTGCCCTGTCAGTGAAGTCCACTTCACCCCACTCTGGGCTGATCCCACAAACTACTCTGCCAGTCCACCTTAACCCGGACCCTGATAACTGCACTATTCTAAAAGTACACGTCTAGGCACAAGAAGAAATTCAGTTCACGATGTATATTATAGATTCAGAAAAACATAACCTGTGATTTAACATAGGCGTTCAATAAATATTTTGTTTTCAATTTGTAAGTGCCATGTTTTACGGGGCGTTTCCTGGGCCATTTACATGCTAAATGTCTTAATGGCTCAGCTCCCCTTTTCATTTTCTTGGTTTGTCCATATCTATCCCCTATGTTGGAGCCGCTGCGTTCTCTATGTACATTTTCTAAACATTAAGACTATTCCAGCAGCTGTGACAGTGAGCCGGAGAAGGTTCAAAAGCTTTCCTCAGCGCGCTGCAGCCATGAAAGTAGATTGAAAGTAATTGTAAAGGTGTTTACAGAGGTGGGGTGGGACAGATCTAAGACAGGAGTTCCTGCTACATACCAAGCAGAGAAACTGCAGTTAATTAAATCCAGTCAAACTAAGCAGTGACACGGCACAATATCAATGTATAGCTGCTCTGGCTCGCTTTATATTTCAGCAGTTAAAGCGCCGAAGAAGTGTTAGAAGGAACCTGCTGTGCAGCTTTGAACCTATCTTTGGGGTGTGCACAGGGACCCGTACTTTTGTGTCCGGAGCGACGGTGAGGAGAGCACTGAGCCGTGAGTCCCAACCAGGTACCGACAGGGAGCAAAGTGTAAGACTGGGACACACACAGGCTTCTTTTTTCCGTAACATTCAATTTCTGGGTAGGTGTCTGCACTGTAGAACAAGTGGCCGAGGAAAGCAGCCAAGTTAAAGCTTAAGGTATGGGCCCACAGCTGTTGCTGTCTCAGGTCAAAAGTAACTCACCCAGCAAATCTAAGGCAGCCATGGCCCACGCGCCACTTCAATGCACAATAAAATCAAGCCTCCTTCACGCTCACCCCTCAACTGATAAAAACGAATTTCATTCTTACCAGCCACCATTGCCACAAAAAAGAACTGAAGTCATTGAGCGTATTCAGTGGCCCAGAGAAAAACTGGCCTTCCCTACCTCCCGCAGCAGGGCCTACAAACGTGCTCGCAGGTAGGAGATGAACAACGAAGAGTGACTGCTCTCTTCCAATCCCTTCCTGCGTAATGCTGTCATCGGCGCTGTGCATGAGGAGACAAGTGCAGGGAACAGAAACATGGCCAATCACTTTGTGTCTTCAAAATAAGGTCACTCAGTGGTTGGCCATGTTCTGTAACTCTCCCGCCCATGCGCTGCTATGTAAGCAGGGGCCAACCACCATCACCCAAACTAATCCATACGTTGCTTTCATGTTTTTTATAATTAAGGCTCCCAGTTTTCTGTTTTTACAGATTTTTATAAATAAATACAGACAGAAACCAGTGTGTTTACCAGTAGCGGCGGCTACAGGAAGGGGGTGGTGGGGCGGGGCGGGGCGTTAATTAACAAACAAAAAAAAACACCTTCGAACGGCCGGCCAGCCGCCGCCTCCCCTGCGTCCTCTACCTTTCTGCAGTCCAGCAGGAAGCAGGAAGCTTCGGCACACAGGCTCCCCTGAGCCAATCACAATGCTGCAATGCAGCGTTGTGATTGATCTGAGCGCCGTTGATGGGCACTCAAGCTCGTACAGGGAGCCTGTGCATGTTCCTCACCAGGTTGTGTAATGCAGCCTGGTAGGAACATGCAAAGTGCACATGAACTGTTTGGTCGGCCCAAGAGGGCCGGCCAAACAGTTCATGCGCACTTTGGGAGTGCAAACCACTCCTCCCCTCCCCTGCTCTGGCCAGCCCCGGCCCACACTGCACACAGGCTACTGACTGCATGCAATAGGAAAAATAAAATAACAATAACGATACGTTATTGTCATTTTATTTTTCCTTTTTGCGCAGTGGGGCAACGCTCCTCTGCCTTGGCGGAGGAGCCGCCACTGGTGTTTACTGTCTGTCTGTATTTATTTTTAAATGCGGAAAAATACAGAAAATTGTCCCTTTGTGAGAGACTCTCCATGCTGTCCTTTATGGATTCCATGCCAACCGCTTAGCAGATAGATGGCTTGGGGAGTTAATAACAGGACGATATTTCCTTAAATACAGGCTTATGGTAATATATATTTGTAGTAATATGCTAATAGTTATCTGTGGGTGTAGTGCTTTGTTATTATATCTGACTGCTTTATTTGCTAAAATGCGACAGGCATCATAGTTTGAGTGCATGTTTATTAGTTAAATAAATATGGAAATATATAATTTCACTACTCCATTAATGCGTAAAACACTAAATAAATATGGATAATACCAATTAGATGGCCCAAAAAGAAATATGGATAAATACATACGGAAATGTTAAAAAAAATGAAATACCATAACACCGGAAGCCCTATTTATAATATTAAACAGCATGATGGCAGTGCATTGATTGGTTAAAGCAGGGCACCCTGGGGCCCAATAGGAGACAGAGGGGCTGTGCTGTGCTCCCGCCAACTCCCCAAACAAGTGCAGATTGGAAGGGACTGAAGTACGCATGTCGGACTGGACAAAGCAAGAGAGTTGTGCAACCCAACATGTGCAATTGATTTAAAATCATACAAGTCATCCCCGGGCCCTGCGGCTGCCAATCAATAGAATTTGCCCCTCCTGCTCTGACGCTCTTGTCAAACTCACGCCTTGAATTTCTGTGGTCGGGGCAGAGAGCAAGCAGATGTGCAAACATAATGGTGATTTTCAGATTGGCTATGTGGCGGCTCATGGTGGTTTCCTGCACGGGGGCAACGCTCCACTACCCCAATGGACGCACCACCCCTTTGGAGCTTGGGAACCAGGTTCGAGTCTTGGCATCGGTCCAACATCCTGTGCATGCCGGACTGGCAACAGCAACCAGCCCGGGTGCTAGTGAGAAGCACCGCTCCCGCTTTTGTTACAGGGGGGCGATATTGCAGCACTGTTGCAAGACCACCCCAGTAACAAAACCGGCCCCCACCCCTCCGGTCCACCGGGGAAACGCCTGGTGCCTGCTACGGCCAGTCGGACCCTGATCCTGTGATTCTGGGCAAATCACTTAATCTCCCCGTGCTTACCAAAAATTAATGTGTCCTTGGGTAATGTAGCTAGTGCTCATGTAAAGCGCTCCACTACGTTAGGGTCGTGTTCGCACTATACAAAACGGAAAAACCCCCACAAATGAGACTATGGGTTTGCCAATGCTTGTTTTTGTGTTTTTTGTTTGTTTGTTGTAATCTGCTTCTCGTATAATCGCTCTAATGACATTTGGCCAACCGTATTGTATATAACATCAGAAACCTATGCCGCAGTCCTCAAAGTTTTAACGTCATACCTTGAGATGCCCACAGCCCCCCTCCATGGCTGAAGACGCCCCCCAGAGTCAGGAGTCGGTGTATTCTTTACGCTACGGTGACCCACGCACAGTGACAGCTTTGGAAACGGTCTCTCTTAATTGCAGCCGTTAATTCCATTTCACGGCGCGCGGCGGCGCAGGCCTTAAACGCTGCGCACATTACAGGCACGCTGAAGTGTATCCGATTCCAAACATTAAATTTAGGGGGAGATGTAAAACCTGACAGAGGACATCACAGCTCCAGCGAGAAGGAGAGAAGCTGTAAATGGAGCCAGCGCGCGCTGGAGAAACAAACCGGACGAGCAAATTACTGGCGGCTTAATGCGGTGTTACGTGTAAACAGAGCCGCGCGCAAACATGCCTAAAATCAACAACGGAGGGAGGGCTGCGTGCGCCGGGATCCCCCCGCCGCTCCCGGAGAAAAATACTGGGCACTGGGGGCAGGGGCGTGATGCTTAAATAGGAATTTATGTAAAATAACCAGTAAGGGTCTGTAATGGCAGGGGTGGGATGCTTAAATCGGAATTTATGTATAATCTGTAAGCTTCTGGAAGGGCAGGGGTGGGATGCTTACATAGGAATTTATGTATCATCAGTAAGAATCTGTAAGAGCAGGGGTGGGGGCGGTTCTGGTGGCCCAGTGACCAATGCGCCCTCCGCAGAGGCCTGCGCTTGACCCCATAGTCACAGGCTCAAATCCCGGAGGATGACTCAGCCCTTCATCCCCTTGAGCTCGATAAAATGAGTACCATTGAGTTGGGTAACAATAAAATCTGTTATTCGGCACCAAGATACCCTTCTGGGTGAATGTGGACTTTACAAATACATGTTATGTTACTTAGTAATTTATGTAAAATCCTCCGTATTTCTAACATGGCTCTTCTGTCTATATTTACTTTAATTATCACAGACCAATTGAGCAGCCTTAGGACGCTTTCTAAAGCATTTTCTTCTTGCATTTGGTTTTTTAACTATGTACTGATAAGGCTGAAAAATTCCGTTTTTTTCACCCGCCACAGCAGAAAAACATTGGTCATGGTGATAAAAACCTGTTCAGGTGGAAATCCTTTGCTTACGAAAACCTGGAACAATAATATTGCGGCCCGTCTACTACAGACTCATCATGCAGGCAGCGTAACAAGAATTGACCAAGCCCTGGACCAGTGCCGGATAAACCCCGTGGAGGCCCCTAGGCAGTTGAAATTTCGGGGTCCGCCCCCCCTCGCAAATTGTCTCCTAATACGTTTTTGATTTTACCAACCAACAATTTTAATAAACCAATTTTATTACACAAAACTAAACATGAACAATTATTGTTATTACACAAACATTTTAAAAAAAATTTAACAAACCAACAAAACTTTAAATATTCACTTTCCTCAATTTGTTTGTGGTGAAATCTTTCAGGATATCTTGGAAGTCTACCTTTTGCAAGACGTCGTATTCATTGGAGTCTTTAATGTAAAGTTTTCGTTTCTTTGGGTTTATTCTTTTTTTTGATCTTTTGGAAACAATTTAAGAAAACTTGATTGCAATTTTCTTTCACGATCAAATCAATATTATTTTGATCCATTGTCGCGGGGCCCCTAAAAAGAGTGGGGCCCATAGGCCTGTGCCTACTTTGGCTATTTGGTAATCTGGAACTGCCCTGGACCAGGGTGTGCAAGGTGGCTAAGCAGGCCTGCCAACCTTTGACATGTTTCACCTTGTGAGAGGAGTGGGCGGGGTCAGGACAGGGGAGAGGTCATGGATCCCTCACTGTCTCAACAGACATGGCTGGCCCAAGGAAAGGGGTGGGGTTTAGAGGCTGCATTGCCTAAGCGGAGGCTAATGTAGAAAGTGAGACCTGGTCACCCGGCATTTTGTGTATTTATCTGCTAAGGGATTTTATACAACACCACACATCACCATGGTAACGTCACTGGGGTAGGAGAAAACGCACGGAACAAGTATCAGCAAACCCAGTGGACCTAGCTTCAGTGTCTTAATGCATGCAAAGACAGGCATGCACAAATAATATTTGCATGCCACACATCAACAAATGCTGTTTAGGATGTTGAAGGTAGACTTATTGGCTTTGGTAATGCTGGGGGAAAGTATAAAAAAAAGACTGATTTCTGTATAGAATGCACAAAGAAGATGAAGAATAGAATGTGACTGACTATGTGATAATTGGGGGAACATTATAGACATAAAATAATCCTTCATGCATTTCAATGGAAGCACTTCCAAAAGGGTGGAATGATACATCAAACCGCGAATATACTGAGGTGAAATGATACTCCAAATAGCCAATAGCCTGAGGTGAGAGAGAAATACTCCTCTGGGTGAAACCAGTGACCACACTAAATATTTTTTAAATAACTGGATGCAATAGGTGACGTAGACCTGCTGAAAAGAGGAAGAAAGACAAGGCGGTTAGATGGCTGATGGATGCAAGAGTGGGCCTAGATCCAGCATTATTCAGTCACTCCCCTTGATCAGGCAGACACATAGGGGCCGATTACGATCTCGTTAGGAAGGCCTCCAGACGGGTTCCGGAACAAGCAAACCCGATTCGGAGCCTATGTTTTCGACCGAATCTTCCCCCATTCCGAACGAGCAAGTACGATGCGAAGATCTCGTCCCCGTTGACCGAATCGTTTCCGAACCCGATCCTGTCAGTCCGACTCGTTCGCAGCCGAATCGTGCCACGCAATGGAGCTGGCTTCCGAACGAGCGAGTATGATGCACGATTCGGACAGCTGTATCGACTCGGTCTCAGCGAGACAAAACGGCTGTGGGAATCGGACTTTGGGGGCTGTAGCGGGCCCCCCTTCATCCGGGGACCTCTGAATCGGTCCCGTGTGGGCACCCATGGGTCCCCCCTTCCATGCATGCACAGTGTGGCCGGCACCATAGGGTGCCCGCCACAGGGTGTACGCTTTTCCCCAGCCACCCCTTTTTGCTATGGGAGCCTGTGTACGCGTTCAGTATACAGGCTCCCATAGAGTTCAATGGGAGTCCAAGCGAACCGAGTCTGTCACCATACGGGTGCATCGGAATCGGTCTCTCGGACTCGCAGAGCGCAACTAGCTAGGAAGGCCCTCCGGATCCGAGTCGTACGGAGGGCTTTCCTAGCGAGATCAGAATCGGCCCCTTAGTCTGAAGCTGATCTGAATAGTTTTTTGAGAATGTATTGAATTTAAGATGACTGGATAGAGATTGGACATTTATGGAGTAAAGGTCTTTGATTCCTGAAAGATCTGCCTCCATGCTTTACTCTTTCGAAGGAGCCTTGGAAGATTATTTAGGAGATGTCTGGAGGCAATAGACGGAGAGCACACATACCCTCCGAAGGGGCTTCGAAGACACATATCCCAACCACCCTTCTCCCCTATAGGGACCAACGCTCACAACAGTATCTGAATGGACAGCGAGATCCTCTGCAAGGGCTAGAATCACAGCAGTGGCACGAGGCAGCTGCACCGAGACATACGCGGGTACCAGTTATAAGTCCAATTGTATTATTTGCGGCTAAGCTCACAGTAATTTCCCTCACTGATAACAGGAAGTTGTCATTGAACAACCTTATCCAGAATGCACTGTTGCTCGAAATTTGTGTCCCCAGCAGCAGCTCGGAATAATGATAATCAGTTCTTTCTGAAATGAAGCGAACAAAAAAAAAAATTGCAGATACTTGACTAGGGCAGTCGTCATGGTCACCCACAAGCCCTTTCAGTAGTTCCTGAAAATCTGCCTTCTTATAGCTGTCATAGAAATCCTGGAGCAACATTTACAGCATCCTGCATGACGAACCAGGATGATGCTGTGCTCCCTGAAGCCCTAGTACCCAGCAGAATATGTACTCCCCCCATCTATTAGTAAGAAGGTGTATGAGAGGTTTGACTGTAGTTTGTGGAGTGGAGTGGAAGAGGCATGCTGGTACTTGTAGTTTTCCCTATTAAAGTAAAAGCTTAAAAATCCCAGCAGGAGGGGTAGGCTAAAAGCTCACGGCCAGCTGAATGTGTTAAATATGGAATCGAGCCGCATAACATCTACGCTTGTAAATTTATTTAACTATGTGAAACAAAAGGCTCCAGGATCAGCTCTTAACACTTAGGCAGTGCTTAATTTGAGCCAGTGGTTTCCAGAGCTCAGCACCAGCACTTAATTGTCAACACAGGCACTTATGACAGCTGCCACATGGTGGCGGTGTTTGTGTAATTTAAAGATGAGCAGAACAGCAGTTATTTATTAATTTATTATACATTAAACACAACTAATACCTGCTGCTAAAGCCATTCTTATAGCTTTGGGGACCTCAAACAGTCTGAATTGTCACAGTTGTAGGAGTACGATGGTTAGTAGTTGTGTTGGTTCTGTCATTGGCAATGTTGGCAGGGCCAATGGTTGGTGCAAGATGCGGTGGCCTCTTGACGATGGCCCAAGCACTTATTTTTTGACAAATTAAGCATTGCACTTAGGGAAGGAAAAACTGAATCAGGCATTGCCGTTTGTGGAATAATCCAAAACGGATTGTATTTTAAAATAAATGCATCAGTAAATTCCAAGAATTACTAACTGCTGCTGCGGTATTTGGTATTCCAGTGTCCACGCTTTAATTTAAAATATTCCGATTTACAAATGGCTGGCACATGCATCGTCCTCAGAATCACATTGGGGCCGAGATGCGCTTCCAAGGCGAAGGGAAAATCCGAAGTATAAGTGTAGCGCAGGCAGAGCCGTGGGCAGAATGTGGATCCATAATCATCACTCTTTCTAATTGCAGCCTTGCAATGGAAATTGGATTTAGGAGATAATTACAGTGAAACACGCAAAAAAAAGATATGAGAACAAAGCCAAGGAGAAATGAAATTGAATGAGTCCTTTATGAGTTCATATAAATTTTAATATTTAAAACGCTATTAAGAGGTTCCGAGACAGGGAGGGAAACTCTTGAAATTCTTCATTTTTTATTAAAAAACAATAACAATAAAACACTGCCATTGTGCCTCCTCTGTTTTTGCTTTCAAGAATCAGCCCAGGCAAGCCAACAAAAAGTTAAACATCATTCAAAACCCGACACTGCCATTTTCTTTGCCATTTCCCAGACCTATAAAGTATTCTCATAGTGGTTCTTCCAAATTAACAGCTGATGGGTCAGGCGTAAGGAGGAAGAGATGTTTCCACTCAAGATCACACATAGTGTCTGTATGAAGACATGTTCCCTATGCATGGAATCTGTTAGAGGGTGCTGGGCATGCAAGGACACAGATATCCATTTTTTAAAGAAAATCTCCCCAATTCAAAGTCTAAAACTGTTTATTAACAAAAGAAAATAAATCTGAGAATCACAGATTGAGGCAACAAGGATGTCCACCAGCACCCCAAATAAGCATTAGCTGCTCAAATGGTGGTCATGTGATGAAACTAAAAGGCGTTACACATGTGAAGGGTATTAAATTCATGAGGTTTTGAATGACCTTCAAATAGGTAATGAAATGTAGACTGTAGCTGCCGAGCAACCTAATGAGAAATTTCTCACCTATTGCACCGGGTCTGAAAATGAGGCTTTGCGCATCACAGACGGGCACAACTTGAATGCAGAGTTAGCACTGAGTAGAACATGTCTGCAGCAGTTAGTTACACTAAGGCTAAAATTGTTAAAATCTCACACCTTAATATGCGGAAGATCTCGTCTGGTAGTGGCATCGACAGCCGAAAGAGTTGCCTCTCCAACTTTCATGAACGAATATGGAGAAAATGTCTGAAGCTGAATTCTACTTGGCAGTGACAACAAACAATATCACACTCAAAAATAGTTAAAGCACTCAATCTCCATGGATTCACCCTTCCACAGTTGGACAATTCCAACATTCTCAGATTCCACCGCAACATGCATCTCTGTGCTATGATGTACATTGTCGAGAAGACTGAGACAGGTCCATATCTGGTCTCCCTCCTTCTCAGCGTCAAGCTGCCCAAGTGTTGGTTAAATTCTGCGTAGGTTTAAGAAAAGCCCATCCTCGCCAGCATCCCAGACGCTGACTTAATCTCCACTCAGCACCAAGACTGATAGAAGGACTGAAAAAATTTGATCCGATCACCCGCACAGTTCAGAAAGTATAGCGGCTCCCCTGCCCAGTGGTATCAAGTACAAAAGATGGTCCATCGTGTTCACCGTGGTTACCTCCAACACACCTCGCTAGCTGGCAGGTAAAGATATTAATAGCAGCATCGTCAGCAGCATCGACAGACCAAGAAGTGCAAACTTCTTGTCCCATCCTGCCCCCTGGTTTGAAACTCTAACTCTAAAGACATCTGTTAAGCTCCATCTCTCTTTTAGTTCCAGAAGGAACCCAAGGCATGTCTCTTCAAGTAACCCTGACAAGGCGTCAAATCGCTTTTCGGTGAGTAGCACGCTAGTCCGTAACCCAAAAAGAATTTGTGGTGGATTAGTATAGTGAACTTTGAGTTAATTCGAGCCATGAGCATGTGAGTCTCTAATTTGGATTGATAGGATAATGGGGGAATAGAAGAGGGAAGAGTCTAGAACGTGTTTATTGGGAGATCTTAGTAGTAAGATGAGGTTTGGGATGAGTATAAGAAGAGATGGAGGAGGGAAGAGTCTCTAGAAATGGATTAGGGAGATCATTGTAGTAAAATGAGTTTTGGGATGAGTCAAAGGAGGGATAGGCGAGGCAAGAATTTAGAAGGGTTGATTGGGAGATCTTAGTATTAAAATGAGGTTTGGGGTTATCCAAGGAGGCATAGAGGAGGGAAGAGTCTAGAAATTGTTATTTTGGAGACAATAGTAGTATAATGAGGTTTGGGATGAGTCAGAGAGTGGGAAAGAGGATATATTGAGAGAGGTATAGGGTGAACTATAGGGTAGTGCATTGGAGAAAGTGTGTATTTTTATAGTAGGAGTATCGTAATAAATATCTAGATACATAGGTATATATATATATATATATATCAAGAAATATACATATCTAGATGCATACATATGATCAGATTAAATGTTTATATACACAGGGATATGCTGCAAATTTATGTTTGAGAATGGTGATTATGTCGGAAAGAGCCAACTCGAGTAGTCTTCTGAAGATAAGATAGTATCTGTTGATCTTATGCTTGGGGGTAATGAATTCCATAGTTTGGATGCTTGGCTAGAGAAAGATGTGCCACCTATGTTTTTTTTCTTGTCTGGTGGGATTTTGAGGTGGGGTACCAATCTGGAGTGGAGGTTCCTTTGTTGAATGTATTTGGTGATTTTATTCCTGATGAAGAGCGGTCCCGTTCCATGTCTCGCTTTGTGGGTGATGCAAAGCAGCTTGATTGTGGATCTTGTGGCAACCAGTACCCAATGTAGGGCCTTCAAGGCAGGGGAGATGTGGGCTTATGGGTTTACATGTAGGAGTAGTCTGCCAGCATAGTTTTGAATCTGTTGTAGTCTTTTCATAGTTGACAAAGATGATCCATGGTAGAGGCCATTGGCTTAATCAAGTTTAGACAGTACAAGAGAGATAGTAGCTTGGACCTTGTGTGGAAATCTTAGGTGGGGTGCAATTCATCGCAGAGTTTCATAGTAATGAAGCTTGATCTTGCTAATTTGTTCACTTGGGCTTTCATTAATAACTTGGATTCCATGGTAATTCCAAGGTTCCTTACTTCCTTAGATATTTTAGGAGGTTGTCCCAGATCGTCAGGCCAGGTGCAAAGTGGGTAATCCTTTTTTCAGTCATCACATGTGAGGCTTTTCGTTTTGGAAGCATTCAGTTTGAGATGGCTCCATGTCATCCACTGATCAACGGCTCTGCGGCAACTGAAGGTTTACAATGTCTTTGGGGCTTTCCAGTTTAAGGTGTATTTGTGTGTCATCAGCATAGTTACAACATGTGAGCAGAAATTAATTGATGATTGCCCTTAATGGCTTCATGTAGATGTTGAAAAGCATGGGTGAGACGATAGAGCCGTGAGGGACCCCTGCTTTTGTGCAGTTCGGTTTGGATGAGAGAGGGGAAGAATTGATGACATTTGTTCTGTTTTGAAGGTAGGATGTCGCACTATGCCAGCTTCGGAGAGTCTTTGGATTAGAGTGTCAGGCACATGCAACCTCAGCTATTGCACTCCTCACAAGGGCTATTTGAAAGATGACCCAAAATATGTATGTTTTAGCCCCGCCCCATATTGTGTTTTACATCTAAAATTGCCCTATTTAGTCACAAATTCACAGAAGCACATTTTCACTAAGCTGTTCATTACCTGACCAGGGCGGTAAACTGCTCTTTGCCCGCGGCGTTTTTACCACTCCATGTAGAGCGCAGAGTTCCGAAAAAACTAAGCAGAGTGGCATGCAGCGGAGTTTTTCATCTCTCGCAGCTCGCCAACGTTAACGCAGAAGGCTTCCGCTTGCGCTGCATTTTGCATGCTGATTATGGTGTAATTGGTTGTGTTTGATGTTTCTGAGATCTGCATAGCATGTACCTTGTGCGTTAGAATGTGAGTGCTTTGTTCATCCATTTTATTCAACATGGTGAGGGCTCAAATGAACATTTAGCGCTTTTTTTGTTATTTGAAAGTTTGAACATTTAGGACATTTGGGATTCGACTCTCAGGTGCAAACTTTGCTAAATCATCTGTTTACAGAGCACATTAGCAAGGATCACTGCTAAATCTTGACTGAGGTCTAATGCACACTTGAGAGTGCTAATAATGACCCATGGTTCGTGAAGATGAATTCTGTAAGGTGAATGCACTGTGTACTGTTTTGTATTATTAATTGATTTTCTAAATTGTGAAAACAATAACATTTGATGTAGAAATAAAATCTGGAGCAGAACAATAAACGCTTTTTCATATCTAGAGTCTGCAGAAACCTATGCTTTGCAGGACGCAGCCCACACATATTAACCCTTCCTCGCTTTGATATGGACAGTACCATCTCACCAACCATAGAGGATGACACGTAGTCAAACATCAACATCACGACAGCAATACCACTATTCCTAAACCGAAAAGCAATGTGCTTTCTAGTTCATGTCATCATGCTGTGGCATTTACATGCATCATTCGACAATCTTATTTCTGCCAAATCTTAAACCAAGAGATACATGCCTGTGAAATGTCATGTCATGTTATGCATAGCAAAACCAAAGGGGATGATGGACGGAGTGTTGAACATTGCAAGCACTCACCCCCAGTCAACTGATCTGGGTTTAATCCATCATCATTCTTTAGCTCACTCCGCCACCCCAGTTCAGACATGGCCATATGCAAATCAGTCTGACCCTGTGCCTCATGGGAACAGTCCAGCCCGAACTGCCAAGCCATGTCTTCCGGTCCAGGGAAGAGGAGTGGCCAAAGAAGAATAAGTAACAATCCTTTCCAAAAGGTGCGGTATAAAACATATGAAATACGGTCTTGAGCGTCACAATGCCTGCCCGCTGAGTGGTGTTTGGGTGTCTCGCTGTGAGTTTTCTGTTGTTGCATCCAGACCAGGGGCGACTCCTCCATTTCAGCGGAGGAGCGGCGCCCCACAAGCCCCGGAGCTGAACAATAAAATAGTAATACATTTTATATATTACCATTTTATTTTTCAGCAATCCGTCACGAACTGAGTGTCAGGACAGGGCAGGGCTATTGCTGCCGAATGGCAGCAGGGAGCTGTGCCCTAAAGTTTGAAATGTGCATGGCTCTTTCGCTGGCCGTCTTGTGACGGCCAGCTAGACATGCTCAATTTAAACCTCTCTAACCCACAGGCCTTCAGTGCTCTTGAGAGTATTGAATGAGGCCGTTCCCTCCAGTCCTGGCGCCTCTCTCTTGCTGGTCAACGGCATGAGAGCTGTGCAGGATTGGTTGAGGGAGCTGGCTGGGTCCCGCGTTGAAGCATGCCTCGAGTAGAGAAGACCCGAGCGAGGAGGACGTTGCGCGGCGAGCCAGTAAGTCTATTTTATTTTTATTCTTTTTTTTGTGCCGCCATCCCACTTCCCTCAGAACATGCCAGCCGCCACTGGTCTAGACATATCACACAACGGTTAATCACATGCCCAAGACAAGGCAGATCTATTGTTTTTAACAATGCTTGTTAACAGGTGTGGATAAAGGAGTAAGAACAATGATTTTGTTGCAAATAATTAGAACTGAGAATTTTTCAATTCTGAAAATATTGAACTGTGAGTGAAGCATTACTAAGGCCTGTGGAAGGAGTAGTGGTTTTCAATGTCTCTATTATTCCCCTTCTCCATTTTACACCATTTTACTGTTATTCTCCCAGCATCTTTTTGAAAACCTCCTTAAGTATCTCTCACACATCATCTAACTTGCTTTTCATCGCTGTCTTTTCACTCTGTCCTTCTGCAAGTCACCTCTCTTTCATCATGCACTCTCTTTCTCCTACACTCTCACAACCCACTCTCCTACTCTGTCATCTGTAATCGTAGTATTTTCTTTTCCTTTGGTGCTGACAATATTTCAACAGCTGTCTATGCCTCCTTTACACACATTTTTATACAACATGGTAATTACAATTGGCACTTAAGTGACCATCAGTCTGTCGCTTTGCAGAGAGGACAAGCATTGGATGAGCATACCGTTTGAACAACTTTATGAGCCGCGGACAGGCACTGTGAGAAACTCGCACTGCCTTCAGTCTCACACACTCCCAACCTGAACTCACCCAGACACCTAGAGTCCACTCAGGATATAAAAATGCACTACAGAAGAGTCCCGTGTTACATGACAAAAAACTACAGAAACACAAAGGGCCCGATTCACAGACGTAATCTGAGACGAAAGTCTAACTTTACGACTTTCGATATTCACAAAGGGCAGTTACGAGTAGTAAAGTTAGACTTTTGGTCTAAGTTTAGACCAAAAGTCTAACTTAGACCAAAAGTCTAAATTTACTACTACTAAAGTGGTCTAACTTAGACCAAAAGTCTAACTTTAGTAGTAGTAAAGTTAGACTTTTGGTCTAAGTTAGACTTTTGGTCTAAACTTAGACCAAAAGTCTAACTTTACTACTCGTAACTGTCCTTTGTGAATATCGAAAGTCGTAAAGTTAGATTTTCGTCTCAGATTACTTCTGTGAATTGGGCCCAAAATCTGTAAACAAGCAAATATTTTTAAGGAAAGCTTAAACAGGAAGTGCCTTACGCACGTGGATTACTTTAAGCATTTTCGCAGTCATTGATGAATAAATGATCAGCGTTTTTTGCCCATAAAGTCAAGGACATGAACAGAAGGCACTAGTAGGGATCAGTTTCATGGTCCGTTTGTAATTACTGCTGGTGCTGAGGACTGGTAAGACCTGCCCCACTGGAAGTCCTGGTGCAGGGCAAGGGTTGGAGGAGCAGGAGGGATCGCCCTAGCTTCTCTCAACAGTTGCTGCTGTTGCAGTACGGCTGTCCATGAGCTCCTAACTCTCCTGTTGCAACAAGAAGAGTGCGGTGTAAATCCTGCACAAGTGTAATATTGCTGCACTGTATTACCAGTGACTCTACATTATCTTCTGCTCAGTCGGCACTTAACTGTAAATACTGTGTTTGCAATGCATTGAGAAAATCTGGTAGTGGTGCAAGTGCATTGCAGTACTTCTCCCAGTTTTGTAAGCGAACTGAACAAGGGGCCAAAGCGCAAGATCGCAGGCTCCGGAGACAGGTGTGGGCGAAATTGGAATGGTCAAGGGGAGTGGCCAACGGTGGTCATGTTTTGAATTTCACGGTCCCACACAGTGAGCAACCTATGGTTGCCACATGATCGTCGGGGTCGCCTGGGTGATCGTCAGGGGTGGCAGGATAGGTTAAATCATGGGCAAGGTTACCTGATTGCACATCGCTGCCTGATTGCCCCTGACAATGGCCGACACGATCCATGCCCTTTCAGCACAAGAGTTCTTCCCCTTCCCGTCCCTGTATTAATTCCACTGGGAGGGTGCCTTTGATCATCATTGGTGGCGGGTAGGGGCAGCGGAGGAGTCAATTTTGGCCACAAAACAGGTAGACAATGTTGGCATCAAGAATATAATTGTAGGTGAATTCAAGATGGAATTGGATTTTAAGCCTTTAGCTCAAGCCGGGAAAGGGATACTATGGCCTCTACTCGAAGGCTGAGGATGCCCGCTGCAGCGATTGTCCGTAGCCGACCAGGGTACTCCATTACTCGGCCCTGGGGATACTGGGGGATGGCGGCTGCACTAGGGGACCAAGGTATGGCCCGGTTACCAAGGCCCATCTCCCAACAGGTGCCGAGGGGATCCCCGTATTGGGTACAGTTGTTTGGGGAATCAGCTGTTATGCTAGGCCCAAGCTCCCTCTGTCTTTAGGGGGCAGGTGAGTTTGCCTTATAGAGGACAACTTATTGAGGGACCAGCACGGTTTTGTCCTGGGTCCAAGTCAATCGTATCAGTCGATGCGGCAAGGGCCTGAGCGGTGGTCAACCATGACTCCTTTGGAGTATTTGTTAGGAAAATTCATGTATTAGTTATGGAGTATTGGCTAGGAAATTTAATGTATTAGTTATGCCCATGTGATAATCACAATGCTGTTCTCTACATATTGTAACTTTATATGGCAACTGAAATTTTGTCGTGTTTATGAGGTGTAATAAATACCACCAGAGAATGGTATATTCTCATATGCAAGCATGGTGGCTTGCATTGGGTCCTTTTCTCAGAATCAGCTATATGCTTATTGGTGTGTAATGTCTGTCTGCTTTGATACAGAGCCAGTCTTGCTGCTGTCCCTCATCTGTCTAAAGGATGTTTTAAGGATGGTGTGGTCTAATACTACTAGGATGTCTCACAGCGGCCACTCAATGAGAGGGGACGGGGATCTCTTCCTTAGCTCTGACACGCTCGATGGCCCTGATTCCAAGATGTGCAGAATAGTATTGACTGTTCCTGATAAATCTCATCACATGCTTTGTGGTATCTACCCGGAGGGTTAAATACCTGATGGTCAACTTGGAAATGAAGCTCAACATGCTGAATCGGTATTTAAAATACCAAAGTCCACAATCTGTCTTTTTTACCGGGCTTTTCACCAGATAAACTCCCCGAAGTTTAACTTACCAGAATCTATCAAGGAAAAACTGTGAGGGTGTGATAATTATAACAAAACTTGTCACTCAGATCCTTGTGCAAACTCCTCCTTGCTCAGGGATCTTTTTAAGTCTTGAACTTTTAATCAGGGTCTTTGTCTCAATGGCAGCGAAGCACCTCTTGTTCTTATGCACAACAGTCAGCCTGCATAACTGGGAGCATAACGTCGAGTTCCCAGCAAAATGAGGGGGAGTGAAAGCAACATGACTCACCCTTGAAGTCTCGACAACGTCACAGGTTCACCCTCTGCCCATTATGGCTCATCACTGGTCGCCTATTGAGGCTATGGGTAGGGTAAATTCAAGGAGTGCAAATGACAGAAATCCATCAGGGCTCCTTCGTGAAGCCTCGTTTACTGTCTGCACCTGCCACCCCGCCCCATCCGGGCCCACATGACCAAAGATAACCAGGGTGTGCCAGGGACAGCAACTGCTACTCCTCACCACCCCCAATTCACCCCATCTGCGGCCTTGTGTTATACTTGTATAACTTTGTACCCACTTAATGATGTATTGTTCAACTATGACTCTTATGAACCACATAACATGTAAAGCGCTCTGATACCTTCGAGTCTAGCTAGCGCTATATAAACTCTCCCCGATGGTGTTCTTCAATGCGCCCTTGTGTTATTCTTGTGTGACTTTATTACCACGTAATGCTGTATTGTTCAACTGTGACTCTTATGAATCCCCTCATGTACCTCTTGTAAACGTTATCACATAACAGTTAAAGCACTCCGATACCTTCGGTTCTCGCTAGCGCTGTATAAACTGTCCCCGATCCCATTCGTCAATGCGTCCTTGTGTTATACTTGTGTGACTTTATAACCTCAGTCAAAAAGAAACCCCCTTTGGGTACCCTAATAACCCAAACCACATACAATCGTACACTTAATCAAATCACCAGAACATTACACCACCACCATCAAAGGCCAAGTGCTAAGCAAATACAAGTATTTTATTAGGTAATAAAAAAACATGTAAAAAAGAGGTTAAAAACACTATATGGCAAATATAGAAGGTAAGTAAAAGGGTTTTCGCTGTTTATAGCTCGTTAGGCTACTTATGTAACTTAAGATACCGGGTAATGTCATTTCGGGAAGAGCAAAGGGTTTTAGATTTTAAGCGTTTCATATTGATACCCGCTCTAACTGGTATTTCGGGTAGTGCAAACTATGCAGCTGTAACGAGATTGAGCTATAAAATGGATTTTGTCCCCAATGTGGGGAGGTTTATTATCGAGCATGCGGTAGGCGTCAATTACTAGTATAATAATAGATTGGTGGTTAACATTTTTGCGAATTATCCACGAAATATGGAGAAAGAGCGTGTAATTTAAGGTCTTATAGGCAAAATTTCAGGAAAGACACTGCAGTATTATCAATTACGTTTTTGTTTAAATATGCACTAAATATGTAAGGAGGATGCTTTAGTGAGGACAGTATAGGCAGAATCTTAGTGATAATGCCTTAGAATTGTATTTTATGTTCCAGATCGATTGTGACCTGCTAGGACGAGAAACTAATATTTGAGGGAATCATACAACAGTTTGAAACCCCAAATAAGGAGGAAAAACAAGCATTGGCATAGCCAATAGGTCTCGCCTTTGGGACCTTTTAAGTGTTTAGCCATGCAACAGTTGTTGTTGCACCAAGAATATTGTGCTGCATAACTAAATACTTAGAAGGTCCCAAAAGCGAGACCTATTGGATATGCCAATGCTTGTTTTTTTGTGGCAGTCATCTCTTTTGCCCCTTCTGACATGACATTTAGAATCATGTTATGCCTATTATTTTTGGTGCGTTGGTTGTCTTGAGTTTGGTAGCTTTCTACAGCACTGGTGGAAAGGAAACCTTGGGGGTGAATGATCGCCGAACAAAAGACACATCACACATTGCCGTCAGGAGTCGGTGGTCACGGTAGCCTGTATTAAGGCCGGTTCCTTCCACAGCCTGAATAACTGCTGTGTGTGTGCTGCAGCCTGCTCTTGACTGATATTCTAAAAGTGAAGGGTTGAGTTGGTTGTGCAACAAAGTGTTGCTAGCTAGATGCAGCAGCGTAACTTGTGTTATAAGATTTTATCAATGAATCCTGCATCTCGGTCGGGGTTTGGCAGACTGTTTCAATGACAGTTCTGTGGCGGAAGATGATGTCTCGATACAGCTCAGGAAGAGCACAGGGTGAAAGAGAGCAAGTGAACGAGAAAGACCAAGAGACCCAGAGAAAGAGAGCGAGAGGCAGGAGAAAGATGGAGACAGGAGAAGAGAGAGGGAGAAGGGACCGACAGATGAGAGGGGGGCCGGAGGGAAAGAGATGGCGATAAAAGACTAATCGATAAAGAATGCAGGGTGGTGCGCGCGCGTTAATGGAAATGGAGCCCGCGAGTGGTATGTTAGACAAGCGCGCGCGCCTCGCGCTGCAAGTTAAAAAAAAAAAAGGAGGCACGTCTGGCAAGTGGTGTGCGATGTGCACGCACCATGACGAGAGAGGAAAGCCAGATGGCGCCTCTGCTCGTAACTGTGCGCGTAACCGCACGCTCTAGGCCACACAAAAAGCTGTGGTCGGCTTTTTAAAGCCCACTCACTAAATGTCTCGCCAGAGCAGCGCATGCGCTGGCTCAGGCGAGACCTAAAAAGGGGTCTCCAAATTGGGCCCGTGAATTCATTTGAAAGGTAATAAGAATGATATATATACACAATTAATAAGCACTAAAAAGTTGTTTACATATCTTCTTACAGAGGTATTTATCGGCCCTATCTCCTTCCACCATTTGGTGTAAGAATTACAAGTTTTGGAGGTGATGTCTCTGCAAGTGTTCCTAAAATTGAAAATACCCTGGTTGAGAGTTACTGTTGAGTGTTTATACAAAAGGTCATTTTGGTTTACTTTTCAGAAAACTTTTCCGAGACAATAGGGGTGACTAATCGAGAGTGAGGTTCACTAACCCCTCCCTATGTGACTACAAAAGGATACCTGGAGTTGATACTGTTCAGATACCCTGAATTCAGAACAGGTACTTGTGATGGACTCTTGGATGTATGATTGTTAAGGGAATGGTCTCTCTAAAATGTATGGGTGTGATTGGTATGCACTAATTGGATGGAAGGAGGGATGTGTCCCCGACCTCTTTAACTTTAATATGTGTCTATGTGGTTTGGATGAAAGGAATGTGTGGTGTATCACCAGGATATAAACACTGTTCTAATACACGCCTATCAATGGTTAACTGTTTTTTAAATAGTTTTTTATTCTTTTTTATGTCTTTGTCTATGTGATTATGTACAGATTCATATTGTGTTCTGGGAGATATCGTCCTCTGTCCTGAAGAAGGTGGTTAAGCAGCAATACCCACCGAAACGCGTCGACGCTTTTTGTTAACAGGCATACTGTAGACTGTGAAAGACATTTGTTATTACTGTCAAGTTTACTGCACGAAAATCAAATGTCAGAATAATGAATTTGGTCTGATGTATTGGCCTGTTTAAATGATTAGAAACAATTTTTCTTGCAGGTTCTCCCAGTATTGTATTAATTTGTTTGGTTTTTCTAAATTTGTGGGCAATATTTGCCATATAGTGTTTTTAACCACTTTTTTACATGTTTTTTTATTACCTAATAAAATTCTTGTATTTTCTTAGCACTTGGCCTTTGATGGTGGTGGTGTTATGTTCTGGTGATTTGATTAAGTGTATGATTGTATGTGGTTTGGTTTATTAGGGTACCCAAAGGGGGTTTCTTTTTGACTGAGGTCTATTAGGTGCCCTACTCCTTTGGTGGTAAAGGGGCCCCTCTCATTCTTTTTTAAGATTACTTTATAACCACCTAATGCTGTATTGTTCAACTGTGACTCTTATGAATCCCCTCATGTACCTCTTGTAAACGTTATCACATAACAGGTAAAGCGCTCCGATACCTGCTGGTCTAGCTAGCGCTGTATAAAACTCAAAATAATAATAAAAATAACTCTCCTGTCCACTCACTCCTTCCTCTCTTATTTCCAGCACGTGAGAGGAGCCATGATGGAGCCTTCCTTATGAATGACTATACAGCAGGCGCTCTGTCACTGAGTTCTATTCCCAAGTTGACAACTTCCCCACTGACTGAGTTCACTCTGAAGCTCCCCATGGGACACAGCTTGAAAGGCAGAGGTCAGGGAGGACGTCGATGACATTTATCTTAAAATATCACGGAGAGACGCCGCGGTTCCCGGAAGCCGCGCGCGTGGACGGCTGGGCACGAGGACGGTGTCAGCTCTCTGTAAAGGATGTCGCTAGCGATCCGTGCCCTGGCAGCTGGCGGGCTTTAATTATATTTGTCACTTTGATATCTCTCTGATCTGCCTTAATTATACCCTTTGCACGGCTCGATCTCAGTGCTACAGGAGCTCATTGTTCGCCCCTTCCTGTCTCCATCCTCATAAACCCTGGACCACTCACCCCCACCCTTCGAGACGTCTGAAATTGGATGTTTTTCAGTCTCTCTGATTTCATTCTTGCTCTCTGACACATGTATTTATTTCTTTAGGAGCTTGTTAAAGCCCTGACTGGCAACTTACAATAACTTTGGATGCGCAGGTTCTTACAGTTTTTTTAATGTTTTTTATGCAGTTTTATCTAGCGCTAACTCAAGCCGAAGGTATTGCAGCACTTTACATGAGGCACCAGTTACATTACACAAGGACACATTAATTTTTGGTAATCACGGGGAGATTAAATAATTTGCCCAGAATCACAGGATGCTGAGCCAAGGCTGAGACTCCAACCTGGTTCCCCATCTCCAAAGTCGGCAGCCCTAGCCGTTACGCCACATCCTCTCCCCGAAGATGCTCAGTACAGTGGGATAAAACCCTGGCAGATAAAGCCTCGCGGTACAGGGTACCAAAACATGTTCTGGCCTGCAATGGCACATGAGTCAGTGCAAACAGAAGCTATCAATAGCACAGAACCATAGAACATTTCACAGCATTGATGTGCAAGTATTAGCTGAAGTCAAACACCCCCAGCCGCGCACACAGACCTGCTTAAACCACACGCCCTTTGCTGTGTTATGAACCGAAGCGCTTCGCTGTCCCTTCTCACCTTAAACCCCCCAATTTGCTCTTTTTGCCTCCTTACTACATTATAAGTAGGGGTGTGCAAATTTTGCATAATTTGCTGTCAAGTAATTGCGTGAAATTCCGCAACAATTACTGAAATTACGCGAACGGTAAACCTGCCATTTAGCGTGATATTTTTGCAAAAATGTATCCTTGCATCCATTCTGAACGTGAGAATACATTTTACGTTAAAAAAAATGCGCAAAAAGCACAAGTGGCGCGAGTAACAGCCATTCGTGTTCTGGTCATTCAAACTGTTCCCACGCTCCTGCGCCAACATTTTGCCACGTAATTTTGCCACATGGCATAATGGCATCAGTCGTGGCTCGCAATTCTCGCGGGTGGGGGCCACGTGGGGGTTACCGCGAGGTGGGGGGTAAAATTAAAATTAAAATAAAACTTACCTGACCGGTCCCGCGCCGCCTCTGCTCCTGGGCCGGGTCTGCATTTTCCTGCTTCTGAACAGGAACAGGCATGCTCCCTCCCCTCCTGTAAGCCAATCACAACGCTGCAATGGCAGCGTTGTGATTGGTGCAGAGTCCAGGACAGCGCCCAGCCGGGCACCTGTAGGGAGGCAATTTTCTCTATGTAGGCTGCATGCAGCCTACATAGAGAAAATGTAGAGTGCGCATGACTGCTTTGGTCGGCCCCAGGGCCGACCAAACAGTCAGGGCACTCAGAGTGGTGCACGCCACTCCTACCCGACCCGTCCACCCGCCCGCCCCCAACCAGGCATACGCTCCCACCCGCCCCCAACCAGGCATACCCCTGCATTCTGCTTTCTCGCTGCGCGAGAAGCAGAAAATAGAATGGTATTTAAAATACCATTTTATTTAGTGCTTCTCGCACTGCAAGAAAGCAGTGAGGCGGCGCTCCTCCGCCCTAATGGAGGAGCCGCCTGTGAATGGGATAATTTGGGGAATTTCAAATACCCTCTCTTAAGAGGCACAAAGTTGCCTTTTACAAAATCAGTCTTCGAGTCCCCAGAGGAGGCTCTGATGACCACTTTGAATACAATTAGCTCATTAAATGGCCGTCCTTCGCTGGAGGCTCCGACAGATTTTTTTGATATCCAATTTCAATAATTGTATGGGTTTTTGTAAACAAGTTAAAATGTGAAATAAGGAGCACGTCCTAGCATTGATAGACAGATAGAATTTTGTGCAATTATTTAAAATCATTACAATAACAATCGTGAGTACATTCGTACAAGTCAACAGTATAACCGAACTTGCAGGGCCTGTAGGAACCTGAGCACTGAAATAAAGCTAAAAATTGCTAAAATTCTGAAAAAAATATGATTAAAACTGTCACTATACCTTTTAGAAACACATAAATCTAAAGTGCAAGTATTAAAGTGCATAGAGAGACTAAAGTGCCATTTTTGCCCCTAGATAGCACATCCGAGCGTTGGTTAACTCGGCCTCCCCAGATCAAAGTAACCTGTTTCTTCTAATTGCACTCTAAGAAAATGCCTTTTTCTTCTGTTTGTTTCTCCCTGATTAAAAATACCATAGTAGAAGTTTTTGTATGCTCCAGACTCAACTACAGTAATATCTTTTGACTGTGCTCTCATTCTCCCCCTTCCAATGGCTACAGGAACAGAGTGTGGTGGTGTTTAGTCTTCAGCATCCCCACTGATATGTGACACCTTAGCTGGCCTATCCTCACGCCTTACACTCCCTGCAGCTAAATGAATTCAATTCAGCTGAAATGTACCTCATGCCATCAACTACAGATATATTTTTTCCGGACTCAGCAATTCCCTCAATACATTCTCATCAGGCTACCCAAGCTATCTAACACCTGTGAGTTGCCACTCACATGTAGTCCATCCTTAGTGGTCCTACCATTTGTAGGTCTTGCAGAACAGTGTGCATGCGCTGTTGCTGCGAGGGGTATGGTATACAGTAAAGGGCTTGGAGCCCGCCCATTACTTATCATTTGCTGGCTTGATTGTCAATCTTTTTAGCTCCCTCCTAATTGATCACCATATGCCTCACTGAACTTCCTTATATTTCTCTGGAGCATTGACCAAGTACTAACTGATTTCGTGCTCATGCAGTTTTTCAGGGTATTTACAAAATTTCTGTCCATTTTTCTGCTTCCCATGCTTCAGCTTTGGGTTGCTTTCAACTTCGGTCCTACGGTTTTTGTTTTTTTTGCCTTAATTTGTTTGGAATTTGCCGCTTCCTTTTACAGCACAAAACAATGATACAGAATAGTGATTTTTTTTAAGTGCCTCAATTTTGGGCAGCACTGCAGTTAATCAATTTCTCCTTAAAACCTGTGTCTTCTGGCTTGTATGTATTCCACCTCTTCTGTGCGCGTACAAAGTATGTGTCTGTTTAAAGTGCTTCAGTTTTCTGTAGCGCAGCAACTACTCCATTTCTCCTTAAAACCTCTGCCTAAATCCTCATTCGCATAATTCTTCCACCAAAAGTGCTTTCAGGCACCCTATGTTCATATGCACTTAGGTACAAGAGATGTACCCTAACAGCCACATCTCCACTCCACTGCATTCCACTCCACCCCAATCTACCCCACTCCACTCCAGTCTACCCCACTCCACTTCAATCTACCCCACTCCACTACATTCCAATCTACATTAATCTACCCCACTCTACTCCAATCTACCCCAATCCATTCCACTCCAATATACCTCACACAACCCTAATCTCCCCCAATCTACCCACTCCCCACAAATCTACCAAAATCCACCCCACTCTATTCTACCCCAATCCACTCCAATCTACCCCACCCTACTCCATTCTACCCCATTCCATTCCAGTCTACCCACTCCACTCCAGCCTACCCCACTCCACTGCAGTCTACTCCACTCCAACCTACCGCAATCTACCCCATCTCCACTCCTATCTACCCCACATCACTCCACTGTGCCCCAATCCGCCCCTCCACTTCACTGTACCCCAATCCACCCCACTCCACTCTACCCCAATCCAATCCACCCCACTCCATTCCAATCCACCCCACTCCACTCCACTCTACCCCAATCCAATCCACCCCACTCCATTCCAATCTACCCCACTTCACTCCAATATACGCCAATCTACCTTACTCCAATCTACTGCACTACACCCACTCTAAACTACCCAAATGACCCCACTCCACTCTACCTCAATCTACCCCACTCCACTCTACCCCACTCCTCTCCAATTTACCTCAATCCACTCCACTCTAACCCAATCTACTCCACTCTGCCCCAAACTACTCACTCCACCCCAATGCACCCTAATTTACCTCACTCCAATCTACCCCACTTCACTTCAATATACCCCATTATAACCCACTCCACTCCAAAATACCCCATTCTAATCCACTCCACTCCAATCTACACCACTCCACTCCAATTTACCTCACTCCACTCCACTCCAATCTACCCCACACGGCTCCAGTGTACTCCACTCCACTCCAATCTACCCACTCCACTCCAATTTACCTCACTTCACTCCAGTCTACCTCACTCCGCTCCAATCTAGCCCAATCTACCCACTCCAATCTAGCCCAATCTACACCACCGCAATCTACCCTACTCCACCCCAATCTACTGACTCCACTCCAATCTACCCCACTCCATTTCACTCCAATCTACTACACTCCACTGTACCCCAGTCTAGCCCACTCCACTTCAGTCTGCCCCAATCCACTCTAAACCAATCCACCCCACACGTCTCCACTCCACACCAATATACCCCAATCTACCCCACTCCAATCTACTCTACTCCAAACTGCCCCACTCCACTCCAATCTACTCCAGTCTAACTCACTCCACTCCAATCTACCCCACTCCACTCTACCCTGATCTACCCCACTCCACCCCAATCTGCTGAAATTTACCCCAATTCACTCCAATCTGCGCCAATCTACCCCACTCCACCCCACTCCACTTCAATCTACCCCACTTCACTCTATTCAAATCTACCCCAATGTAACCCACTCAACTACAATCTACCCCACTCCATTCCCATCTACCCCAATCTACTCAACTTTACCCAACGGACCCCACTCCAGTCTTCCTCAGTATACCCCACTCTATCAAACGCTACACCACTCCACTCGACCCCAATCTACCGCACTCGACTCTACCCTCTCTACCCCACTCCAATATAACCCACTCCAATCTACCCCACCCCACTCCAATCTACCCCACCCCACCCCACTCCACCTCCCCAACCCACTCCACCTTACTAAGTTTTAGCCATGCTGAACAGCAGCCACACTGGTGTAGAACATGGCTAAAACACATTGCCAAAGCCAATAGCTCTCACCTAGGCAAGACCTATTGGCTTTTGCAATGCTTGTTGTCTTTGCATCCTTTTGTTTCCTTTGAATTCTCTCCCTCTCTCGATCAGTGACACAGATTAGAACCTTGTTTTCAGTAAGTCACCATTTAACGGCTTCACTCTTCGTGGTTATTCTGTGAGGCGGTTACTTGTACGTCTTCTGTACCCTTTACTTGCCTACATGGTGATTCTTGCTCGTGGTACTTAGACACTGTGTAATCAAATATTATAAGGAAGAAGCCCCTCTTACTAATTTCTCACTCAGAAGGTAGATTCAGGTGACTATATTGTAAGAATTTAGGAGACAGGCCACCAAGTTCAACAACGATGACTTGTAACAACGTACCTTTGTGTTCTGAAGCGAAGGACCCATCTGACTCGGAAACTTAAGTTGACACTTGACTGAAAGGTGAAGGTCTTCATAAAACACCAGTCTCACTGAAGAATGTGCAATTAACAGAATATGGTGCTTCCACATTACAGGAACTCCGCCCCTTCCTAACCCACGAAGCCATTGTATGAAAAACAAAAACAATCCTGTGACCATTCTACATTTCAGAACCCAAAATCCAGCATACTATATAT
The DNA here is from genome assembly GCA_963921515.1 of Calotriton arnoldi. Lineage (NCBI taxonomy): Eukaryota > Metazoa > Chordata > Amphibia > Caudata > Salamandridae > Calotriton > Calotriton arnoldi. The sequence goes on along the minus strand of CAWUFW010013657.1, from coordinate 264,218 downwards.
ATATATATATATATATATATTGTAAACAATAATACAACATGGACTTAATCTATGGTCACATGCCACTGCAGATCTGCCAACCTGTAAACAAATTTCATAGTGTGAGGAGGGGGCGGGCCTTGGAGGGGGCATACCCCCATGTCGAGAGCAAGCTAAGGAGCACTCGACCCTCCACCAAGCCTACCACCCTTCCCCACTCCCAAAAAATCCACTATATGTAGTGGTTTCCAGCTCACCTTGTCTGCCATGGTGTGATTTCAGCACCTTACAGGGGGACTGTGTGAAAGAAGCCGAAACTGGGTGACACATGGTGGCACCGTGTGAGTTGGCACGTCTGCACCAGCATTGGCTTTACTTCTGCCCCAATTTATGGCGAGAAAGCAAAAGACACACAATTGATGGACGGAATGCAGAACAAATCAAAACATTCACCCCCAGTCAAGAGATCTGGGTTAAATCCATCATTCTTTTGCTCACCATGCCACCCCAGTTTAGACCTGGCCATATGCAAATCAGTCTTGACCCTGTGCCTCATGGGAACAGTCCAGCCCGAACTGCCAAGCCAGGTCGTCCCTGGACCGGAAACAAGCATCCTAGGACCGGTTTCGGGGTTTCACCCCTCTTCAGCCAGGATAGCTTGATTCCAGTGGCACAGTGAGCCCAGGACCCACGTCTGGGCATACCTGGCGCACTTAGGGCGAGAAAGCAAAAGACACACAATTGATGGACGGAATGCAGAACAAATCAAAACATTCACCCCCAGTCAAGAGATCTGGGTTAAATCCATCATTCTTTTGCTCACCATGCCACCCCAGTTTAGACCTGGCCATATGCAAATCATTCTTGACCCTGTGCCTCATGGGAACAGTCCAGCCCAAACTGCCAAGCCAGGTCCTCCCTGGACCGGAAACAAGCATCCTAGGACCGGTTTCGGGGTTTCACCCCTCTTCAGCCAGGATTTATGGAGCAGTATGTGTACAACAACTGTAACCTGGGGCAGTGGCGACTCCTCTGCTAAGGCGCAGGAGCGTCGCCCATTGCTTCACAGCAGTGAAGTAAAGGAAACATAAAATGTAATGTTATGTTATGTTACTGAGAATTTCTAAAGCGCACGTTCACCAGACGGTCTCTTGGCGCTAGGTAGCTGATTCGACAGTGCGCCATCGTTATTGGTAGGCCTGTTTAAAGAGCAATGTTTTCAGTAATTGTCTAAATATAGCATAGTTAGTAGTGGTCCTAAGTTCCAGTGGCAATGAATTCCATGCTCGGTGAGCAATGACGGAGAACCTACGCCCTCCTGTCCTTTTTTTTTTGCATGAGGGGATGACTATATAGTGTAGGTGACTGGATCTAAGTTCTCTGGTAGGGCAGTATTTAATAACTCAAGATTTAACAAAGGCGGAACAGTTCATATACAAGGCCTTAAATACTGTACAGCACACCGTGAACATTATTCTCTGTACGACCGGCAACCAGTGGAGGTTCATAGTTACCTGAGAGATGCGACCATATTTGGGTAGATGATATATCAGCTGGGCAACCTGGTTTTGAATTAGCTGAAGCCTACGCAGGAAGAATTTGGGTAGACCCAAATAGAGAGAGTTGGTGTAGTCAATTCTAGACATGACTAATGCTATTATGACTTGGGTCACGGCATCCCTAGTAAGGAATTTCTATATCTTCTTTATGCGTCGGAGTTGACAGAAGCTGGCAGAAGTCACTGCACCAACCTGCTGCTTGAATAATAACTCCTCATCAATGATGATACTGAGGCTTTTTATCGACTTTTTGGGCAGAGGAGGAGAGCCCATCTCACTGGGCCAGAAGGAGGGATTCCAGCGATCCACCTTATTTTTTGTGATAACTATCTCTGGCTTATCGGAGTTTAGCTTCAGGTGGTTGCTGTTCATCCAGTCCCGGATGAACAGCATAGTGTCTTGAAACTGCTGTCGGGACGTGGGGCTATCATTGATAGTAAATAATAAATGCATGTCGTCTGCATAGTTTAAGATATTGACTTTCTTGTTTTTAAGAGAGTTGACCAGGGGGCGTATGTAGATATTAAAGAGGTGGGGAGAAAGAGAGGAGCCCTGTGGCACCCCACACTTTAATTCTACCTCTGCTGAATTAAAAGGGGATAATCTAACCGACTGAGATCTATCTCTCAGAAATGAAATGATCCAGTTGAAGGCTGAATCCCGTAGGCCTGCGGCCCTGACCCGGTCAGCCAAAAGAGAATGGTTGACCGTGTCAAACGCCGCAGACAGATCAAGGAGCACCAAAGCTTGCGTATTGCCACTGTCAACTTCCTTTCGCATATCATCTACTACTGACATGATCACTGCTTCTGTGGAGTGTGCCACATTATTATCATTTTATGTTTCCTTCTGCTGCGGCAGCTTTCGGGGCGGGGCGGGGCTGCTCTGACTACAGAGGAGCAGGGGAGGAGTGGTTTGCCCACTCCTAAATGCACATGACAGTTTGACCGGTCACATCTTCTCCATGCAAGCTGCATTACAGCCTGCGTGGAGAACATGTCCAGGCCCCCACTCCCTGGCTGAGCGCCGATCCACGGCATTGCAGGTTGTGATTGGCTACGGGAGGTTGGGAGGATGCTTCCTGCTGCTTCCTGCATCCTGCTGCTGACCAGAGACAGGAAGAAGAGGATTGTGGAAAGGCAGCGGCCTGCTGGCCACTACAGGTAAGTGTTTTTTTTTTTTACTTTTTTCGTCCATCCCACCCAGTGCCCCCGGCCCACCACCCGGGTCCGGGAGCAGCTGCTACTGACCTGGGGTGTTTGGACCTAAGCACATTCTCCTTAAGAAACCAAAGTGTTCATCGCTCTGCCGTCTTGGAATATACTTAGAAGACCTTCACTGTTCCTGAAGCCTCAGTGCTAACTGCCCAGCTGCCGGTGGAGTAAAATAGGCTCCCACAGTGCAGGAGGGCTCGAGCTCCATGGGGCCCCGTCAGCACAGTACCCTGGCCTGAGAGCTCCTGATTGAATCCAGAGAGGGGCCCTTCCCTGTACCTTGCATGGGAGCCCCTCAAGTTTCGTTACGCCATTTCCAGCTGCCACAGAAACGCATGCATAGGCCATGGCAAATGCAGAACTAGAAATTTGAGAAAAGCTGTTGGATCACAGAGATGCTCTGTTGCTCTCTTCAAATGCTTCTATCCTTTAGCTTTAAGCTCAATGGCTTTTGTCACTGTTTGAAACTGTTCTTCGGATGGGCATATCCACACCAGATTTGTGTTAAAAATGATACCATAGGAGGTTGGCGGACGACACGGAGCAAGGTGGGCCTTCTTTCAGCTGACACCATATCTGAGGTGATGAAACAGATCTGTAGTCAAGAAAAGACACATGAAAATGAACTTGTCAGATGTGGCTCTGCTGAACAATTTATTCATGTATGTATAAACATGTCTGTGACTACAGAGAGTATGAGGAACGAAGCCTTAAATGTGAGTCCGTCAAGTCTTGTGGGTAGAAGAGATGGAATATTTGATCTAGTGCAGGAGGTCGACCACACCAGGTAAAAAAGTGATAACAATACTATTAGAGCGTGGAGAGTAGTTGGTTGAGATGGGTACATAGGAGTGGGTGGGAGGAAAGCAGCACAGAGTTGTGCTCAGCACTTGAAGCGTGAACAGTGGAGGAGTTAGAATGACGCACATTTGATCCTGAGCTAGACTGTATTCAGCAAATTGAAGAAGAAAGGCCTACACTAAGAGGTTCCAAAAAGAGCAGGTCTGTTAATATTGATGGTGGGCATGACAGGATAGGTGAGTGTAGGTCCAGAAGGAAGCTTGCACCAAGCTGGGGAGAGCTGCATGTGAGCTATACTAGACCCTCTCTAAGCTCGATTTAAGAGGGTCAGTGTTGGTTGGTATTGATTTGCAATATGGAATCACCTTTCGACTGAGTGAATCCTAATCTGTCCCCGCTGCCATTCCTCAATGCGCCCTTGTGTTATTGTTGTGTGACGTTATAACCACTTAATGCTGTATTGTTCAACTATGACTCTTATGAACCACATAACATGTAAAGCGCTCTGATACATTCGGGTCTCACTAGCGCTATATGAACTGTCCCCAGTGCCAATCTTAAATGCGTCCTTGTGTTACACTTGTGTGACTTTATAACTCTTAATGCTGAATTGTTCATTTATGACTCTTATGAATCCCCTCATGTACCTCTTGTAAACATTATCACTTAACATGTAAAGTGCTCTGATACCTTCAGGTCTAGCTAGCGCTATATAAACTGTCCCCGATGCCATTCCTCAATGCGTCCTTGTGTTATACTTGTGTGACTTTATAACCACTTAATGCTGTATTTGTCAACTATTACTCTTATGAATCCCCTCATGTACCTCTTGCAAACGTTATCACATAACATGTAAAGCGCTCTGATACCTTCGGGTCTCGCTAGCGCTATATGAACTGTCCCCAGTGCCAATCTTAAATGCGTCCTTGTGTTACACTTGTGTGACTTTATAACTCTTAATGCTGTATTGTTCAACTATGACTCTTATGAATCCCCTCATGTACCTCTTGTAAACATTATCACATATCATGTAAAGCGCTCTGATACCTTCGGGTCTCGCTAGCGCTATATAAAACTCAAAATAATAATAATTCTCCTATCTTGGCAGCGTGTTGTTTTATTTCTCATTACAGCATTTCTAATGGCTCTGATGACTAATTCGAGGACTAGGAGTCCGGGTAAAAGTTTTTTTCCCCAGTTATGACATTTCAGGAGCCTTGGGCACTGCTAACTGTCGCTGAACTAAATCTTTCAATCACTTTGTAGGCCAGCCGCAGCTTCTTGGGAATTTCTTTGTACTCTGCTCTTTCTTACTTTAAACCTTTCTTCCGTTCAGTTAATGATTTATATTTAGCAAGGTACTTGTAAAAGAATTGAACACAGAACAAGTATTTTCTTGCTTGAAAAGTACTCTTCACCAAACATTTCTGGAGCGCGGTAATTGCTGCTAATTGCCCTGTGCAGCAGCTTACAAGAGACTGCAGTTCAATTTCAAAAGCATAAAAAAAGTTTCTCTTGTGCGAATATAAAACTCCACTGAGACATAAGGAGAAACAGATGTTTATGTATGTAATTCAAAAGAACTAGGCGTGGACATATTTCCAACTACATTAATTTTACTTAGACATAATTCAGAAATATTTCAGAGAGACAAATGTTTTGTGAACTGGGCAGAGAAAATACGAAGCACAGGCAATAAACCACGGAATTTAAAAAAATGCAGCTACTGGAAATGCATTTGAGAAAAGGAGAGAGATTTGCAGACTGCTAATGTTTATGCAGACGCTATTGTGAAAAGCTGAACATACGGACATAGCTTGGTCAGTAAGATTGGGGGGGTCTGAGCTTCAGATTTCCAAACAATCACGCTGGAACATACGGATCTATTTACCAAATTCTCACGCAGCGCAGCAGCCAAAAATGCTGCGCTGTGTGAGGAGAGAGCAGGAGAGCGCCATATTTACAGAGATATGGCACTCTCCTCCCCTCTCCCTAGCGCCGGTGCACAATCAGGCAGCCGTGCGCCACACACACACATTTGCACCATAGTGCAAGGGTGTCTGCGTGAGTCTAAAATAGGTTTTGTACTGGAAGGGCAGTGCTTAATTTGAGGGGGTGGTTTCCGGTGCTCGGCACCGGCACTTATGTCAGCTGCCACATGGTGGGCTGTTTGTCTGATTTGGAGTAAGCACAACAACAGTTGTTTACACATTCAATGTACATAAAAAATGACTATTACCTGCCGCCCATGCTAATCTTATAGCTTTGGAGGTGTGGAATAGTCCTAATTGTCACACTTGTAGGAGTGTGATGCTTAGTAGCTGGTTTGGTACTGACATTTGTAGCGCTGGCAGGGGCACGGGTGGTGTAGGCTGCAGTGGCCTCCTGATGTGAGCCCTGGCACTTTTTTTTTTTTTAACAAATTAACGGTACCCTTCCAGAACAAAATACAATGTTTAGATTAACTTTAAAAGATTTACCACTTTGTATGTGTGCTGCACAGTGCAGCACACATGCAAAGTCGGAAAAGAAAGGAGAAATAAAACCATTTCTCCTTCTTAGTGCCTATTTGAAATGGGTGTTATATTTTGACGCAAAACTCTGTCTACTTTTTTTAGTATATAGGGTTGTGCGTCAAAAGACATGGATAGTCGCATGGGAAAGCCCCATGGAATGCCGCTTGATGCTCAGCAATCCAAAACAGCCCTATGCGCTGCTTTGCATTACTTTCAAGTGAATTTTCAGCACAAAATTAGTTTTGCGCTGGAAAGTAAATTGGGAAAAAAAAAATTTGCGTCGATTTGTGTCACTTTTGTGAAGCAAACACAGTACAAAATCTTAGTAAATATACCCCATAATGTTAAAATACATTATACAACAAACAGGTGGAAGGGAGAGGAATGCGGATTGGTAGGGGGTACCAAGTGAGAAAACACATTATTTTGTGAAATAACCCAAAACATTTTTATTCTCTTTCCAAACAGAGAGAGGGAGAGTGTGTGTGTGTGTACCTTTTTAGTCTGTAAAAATGTCTGATGAAATCCGACAGGCACCTCACGATACCTGACTGAAAGCACCTGTACCCAACTATTTATCACAAAATACATTTATTAGGGGGGGTGTAACACCAGTGGCGGCTCCTCCGTTAAGGAGAAGGAGCGTTGCCCCACTGCTCAAATGGAAAAATAAAATGATAATAATGTATCGTTATTATCATTTTATTTTTCCTATTGCAGTCAGTGGCGGGCGGGGCTGGCCAGAGCGGGGGAGGGGAGGAGTGCACTCCCTAAGTGTGCATGACTGTTTGGCTGGCCCTCTTGGGCCGACCAAACATTTCATGCGGACATTGCATGTTCCCCACTGGGCTGCATTCCACAGCCTGGTGAAGAACATGCACAGGCTCCCTGTCCCCGTCCGAGCGCCGAACCACGACACTCAAACCAATCACAATGCTGCCTTGGAGCATTGTGATTGGCTCAGGGGAGCCTGTGTGCCCGGGGGCTTCCTGTTGCCGGCCGGGACTGAAGACAGGAAGAAGGAAGTGGATGGAGGAGAGGCGGCGGCCAGCCGTACCAGGTATGTCCTTCTTTTTTCATTCTCCGGCACCCCACCACCCCAGTCCGGTAGCAGCCGCTACTGGGTAACACCCCTAACACCCCTCCTGAAGCTATGCCCCTGGCTAAAAAGTTAAAACAAATGTAAGATAACTTCCTTATTTTCTGAATGGAAAGCTGCACTCTGGTGCCTGATACGCTTCCCCACATGCGCTCCCCCACATTGCACAGGGAACAATATTCAGCAAGATAAATAAGCAAGGTGAGTATGCATGGGTCTTAAGATCTTGATTGATCACAAAAAAATCATACTGTAGGTTACCCAAAAGTCTGAGTGTCCCTGGCCACTACTATAAGCTGTGGCTTGTAGAACCAAGTCAGCACTTTCAGATTTTGTAGCCCAGAGGGGATCTTGGCCCATTATCTGGCAATGCCTTCTACTCAGCGGCCTTCTATGGTGGACCCCTACTTCTCAGCTTGTAGGCGTGCGATCAGCGACTGCATAACAGCATACTGAGATCACTGAAGACTGAATATGCCAGAATTGAGCTCTCTCTGTACAGGAACCTCAAAAAAGAGGGGAACAGGGAAATGACCTCCCTAATTCAAGCAAACATTCTACATTGCTTCATTGTCCATCATCATATGTCTGAGCAACAATTATATATATATACATATAGAAAGGTAAATCTGTTAGCCTCTTGTGTGTCTGGAAAAGCTTTAACCGAAACCTTTTCTGTGACGTGATAGCTTGAGCCACGTTTCAATGATCAAATGCACAACCCCAATGGTGTCCAAATGGCCTACTTTTGATTGCCTCATATTAAGAGAGCTAAACCCATTTGCTTTGAAGGAAACTATTCTTAAAATGTCTTGAACTTTTGAGATATTTTCTCATCTCATCCCTTCAAATTCCATTAGCAAGAGTTGAATCTGCTTGACTGTGAGTTTTGATTGTCAGACTCTGCTCAGGCAGCCTTGACATTGGAAGTGTCAGTGCAGAGCACACTGACATGAAATAGAAGAAATTAATGTCTTTGATGGGGAACTGCTAGACTGTCTCTTGGGATGAAGGTCACTGTCCCCAGGGGTCAAAGGGACCATGGTATTGTCTGGTCTGGCTTCTTAGTCTAGCAGCCTAATGCTCTCCAAACAGGCCATGCATAAGAGGGCCAATTATGGCCCCTGCTGGAGTGATGGGTAAACAACACAAGGTGCAGCAGGAGGGTTAGATCTCTTTGTGGATGCTTTCTCTGAGATTGCTCTGTTTCTTTCTCTAAAAGCCTTCAGAAACCCAGCACCACAATGTCAGCACTCATCTTTGGGGTAATCATAGGGCAAAAAAACAAGAAAATAGCATTCGCCCGAAAATGCCACTATTGCTTTACAGCAAGTACATTCTTTACTTCGATATGTCTTATCAAATATGACAGTTTGGGCAAAATTAGCCTAATAACCTTTATTTTGATGTGTGCATTCTTATTGTTCTGGTCCCCATAGAGGTCTCAGCGGGTGTGATGCTTTGAAATATAGAGATTTACAAAAGTAATCATATAAAGAAAACAGAAATTGCAAAATAAAAAAGAGCCACAAAAGTAAGAAAATGCTAAGATGCTGAAAACTACTGAAATCAGGACAAAAATCTCCTAATCTACAAAAAAAAAAAACTGGCAAAGTTAGTGTACAGCAAGATGTGCAAAATGGGTGAAAATTAACTGAACAGCGTCAGATAGTGCAACACTAAGTATGGGAGACTTCCATGTCTGCATAGCTTTGAATGTTTTTTAAAAGACATGATTCTGCTGAGGTCTGAAATCTCACTTGCAGCTAACAGGAGAGTTCGTAAATTTTCCAGGATCCCCATCAATTGCAGAATAGTCTAGAATGGGAATCTAAAAAGATATGTACTCACAAAAAGCCTGCATGTTTAATTATCAGTAAAACAGAGGGTGTCTTTAGAAAAAATATCTATTCATGGACGTGCCAATCAGCTCAGAAATAGACTACTGCCCCTTTCCTATCATATTGCCAAAATAGACCGCTGCTGAGTACATTTGACACATTTTCTATTTTTTTCCTTAAAATACATGGGTTGAGGACAATCCATGCCTTTAGGTTATTAGGCATATTTAACTTGCCAAATGTCAAAATGAAAATCTACATTTCTGCCATACATATTGCAATAGTCACCACAACCTGCATAAACACCCCAGATAAAAACACAACTTTATGTAAGTATCCAAACTTTATGACATTACTTACATATTTACTTATGCCTATTAACCCTCTTGGGATATAGGCCGTTAACCAGGACTCTCCAGCCTCCTCTGTCCCGGGCTTTTCTTCAATATGACTCCAGGTGTAACCCATCTCCTTGCCCTCAGCCTCAAAGTCTGACGTTTCTTGGCCTTCCTCGTTTCCTTTTCCCTTGAGGCCTACAGGACAGGACTTGCCTGGTGGTGTTTGATGCGGGCTTGCGGAGAGCATGTCCTATCCAACCCCAGTGTCATTTCATGATTTCTTCATGAGCAGGGAGTTGGAAAGTCTGCTGCAATCGGTTGTTATTGCTGATGGTGTTTGGCCGACGGATTTGGAGGATTATCCTCAGAGAGGTGTTAGGAAAGGTCTGGACTTTGTTGGTGGTGGTCACTGTTGTCCTGCAAGTTTTTGTTCCACACAGAAGGACTGATTTGACATTGGTGTTAAAAAAATCTGATGTTGGTTTGCAGCGTTAAAGCAAAAGACACACAATTGATGGACGGAATGCAGAACAAATCAAAACATTCACCCCCAGTCAAGAGATCTGGGTTAAATCCATCATTCTTTTGCTCACCATGCCACCCCAGTTTAGACCTGGCCATATGCAAATCAGTTTTGACCCTGTGCCTCATGGGAACAGTCCAGCCCGAACTGCCAAGCCAGGTCCTTCCTGGACCGGAAACAAGCATCCTAGGACCGGTTTCGGGGTTTCACCCCTCATCAGCCAGGATAGCTTGATTCCAGTGGCACAGTGAGCCCAGGACCCACGTCTGGGCATACCTGGTGCACTTAGGGCGAGAAAGCAAAAGACACATAATTGATGGACGGAATGCAGAACAAATCAAAACATTCACCCCCAGTCAAGAGATCTGGGTTAAATCCATCATTCTTTTGCTCACCATGCCACCCCAGTTTAGACCTGGCCATATGCAAATCAGTCTTGACCCTGTGCCTCATGGGAACAGTCCAGCCCGAACTGCCAAGCCAGGTCCTCCCTGGACCGGAAACAAGCATCCTAGGACCGGTTTCGGGGTTTCACCCCTCATCAGCCAGATTAGCTTGATTCCAGTGGCACAGTGAGCCCAGGACCCACGTCTGGGCAGACCTGGCGCACTTAGGACGAGAAAGCAAAAGACACACAATTGATGGACGGAATGCAGAACAAATCAAAACATTCACCCCCAGTCAAGAGATCTGGGTTAAATCCATCATTCTTTTGCTCACCATGCCACTCCAGTTTAGACCTGGCCATATGCAAATCAGTCTTGACCCTGTGCCTCATGGGAACAGTCCAGCCCGAACTGCCAAGCCAGGTCCTCCCTGGACCGGAAACAAGCATCCTAGGACCGGTTTCGGGGTTTCACCCCTCATCAGCCAGGATAGCTTGATTCCAGGGGCACAGTGAGCCCAGGACCCACGTTGGATGGATTTAGGCCCAGATCTCTGTACTGGGGTGAATGTATGACATTGTTCTGCATTCTGTTCATCAATTGTTCTTTTTGCATTTGTCACCCAGAGTGGGAAGGGTATGCCCAGACATGGGTCCCGTGCTCTCCATGCCACTGGAATCAAGCTATCCTGGCTGATGAGGGCTGAAAGCCCGAAACCGGTCCTAGGATGCTTGTTTCCAGTCCAGGGAGGACCTGGCCTAGTAGTTCGGGCTGGACTGTTCCCATTGGGCGCAGGGTCAAGACTGATTTGCATATGGCTGGGTCCAAACTGGAATGGCATGGTGAGCAAAAAAACGATGGATTTAGGCCCAGATCTCTGTACTGGGGTGAATGTCCGACATTGTTCTGCATTCTGCCCATCAATTGTTCTTTTTGGTTTGCAGCGTTAGGCACTTGGAGCTCCAGATCTTCTTTAGCTGAATGAAAGCAGTCCTTGCTTTGCCGATTCTTGCTTTGACGTAGGCGTTTGTGCCACCCTGCCTGTCTATGACACTTCCCAGGTAGACAAAGGGCTCATTCTCTTTCAGTGCATCGCCTGCAAGAGTAACTGCAGTTGTGCTGGCCATGTTTGCCTTCAGGATTTTGGTTTTTCCCCTGTGGATGTTGAGGATAAGTTGTGCTGATGTTGCTGCCACATTGTCGGTCTTCACTTAAATCTGCAGATGGGTTTGGGAGAATAGGGCCAGCGTCAGGAGTCCACTGGATCCCATTTCTTCTCCTTGCTGTGGATGTCTTCATGACTGATGATTCAGTCTATGGCCAGCAAGAAGAGAAAGGGCAAGAGCAAACAACCCTGGCAGACTCCGGTCCTCACTTGGAAGGCTTCCGTGAGTAGTCCTCCTCCAGGGACTACCTTGCAGGTCTTTCCCTCATAAGAGTTCCGATGATTCTTACAAGTTTATCCAGCACACCGTAGTGGTGGAGGAGTTTCCAAAGGGTCTCTCTGCCCACTCTGTTGTGTGCCTTCTCATAACCGATTAAGTTGAATAGAGATGGAAGTTCCATTCCATCGACTGCTCAATGATGATGTGCAGTGTTGTAATTTTCTCTGTGCAGGATCTACCTTTGAGGAAGCCAGCTTGCTGGTCTCGCAACTGAGCGTCGACTTGTTCCTTCATTCTGTTCAGGGTGACTCTGTTCAACACTTTGCCTGGGGTTGATAGGGATCTCGATGGGATATTCCACTTTCCAGTCTGATGGCACCTTTTCCTCATCCCAGATTCTTCCAAACATGGGGTGGAGTATGTCTACTGATGTTTCAATGTCTGCCTTCGATGCCTCTACAGAAATGTTGTCAGGTCCTGTGGACTTCCCATTTCTCAGATGTTTTATGGATTGCCGTATTTCTTCCTTGGTTGGTCTGCTGCAGTCGATTGCAAGTCCTTGTCAGATGGCTGCATGTCTGGTGGATACTGGGGTACGGGCTGGTTCAGCAGTTCTTTAAAGTGCTCCACCCATCTTGATTGTTGGCCTTCATTACCCATGAATGTCTTCTCAGCTTTGTCTTTAACAGGCCTTTCTGGCTTGCTGTATCTGCCGGAGAGTTTCCTTGTTATGTCATAGAGTTCTTTCACGTTTCCAGGGCTTGCTACTTCCTGGGCTTCTGTGGCAAGACCATTGATTAATCTTTGCTTGTCTGCTCTTAAGCTTCTCTATGCTTCCTTGTTGGCTTTGGCGTATTCACCTTGAGCTTTTGCTTTTTTTTTGTTGCTCCTGTTCGGCTGGTGACATTATGACACTGTGAATCAACAAACATTGAACTACGGTTGTATGGTCCATACACTGACCCTGAAAAAATTGCCTACCTTCTGACAGGTTACCAGGACTCTTTCACAAGAACTCTGCCCCTGAGCTCAATAATCTCCCATCAGATATAAATGATGATGATGGGCATACAAGCTCTTTTGATGCTAAACCTATTCCTGTGTGGAGGGATCTCCATAGGTGCAGGCGAATTCCATTGGTCTCAACAGCCTATTTAAGCACCACGATGACCACCCTCCAATGTGTCCCGCACAGCTGTAGGTGTGCGTCTGCTGAAAAACATAAAATCGTGATTGCCAACTCTATCCTAGATGTGGACCTGGATCTTATGATCCTGATGGAAACCTGGCTCAATTAAGTCTCTCTGTCGGTCATGGACGCTCTAGTCCCACCAAACTCTGACATTATACGCCTTGACAGGGCAAGCAAAAATTGTGGGAGTTGCGATGATTTGCAGACAATCCAAAGCTTATAAACTAATTGTCACAGAGTCTTCCCTAACCTTTCAATGCCTTATAGAAGATATTAAATCCACTGCAGCAAGAGCTACCTGGTTTAGCATAATTTACCAACCTCCAGGGGACAACAAAAGAACAATGTACTGACTTCATTACATCCCAACCACTACTGTCCAGTCGTCGCTGTATTTTCATGGGAAACTTCAACCTGAACTGGAGAGATCGCAAAGACAACCATTTCCTAACTGAACTGACCCAGCACCTTGAAACCTACCTTCATCAAGGAGGACACGCTGGAACTGCTAATTTCTGGCTATAATCTAATACACACTGCTGACCCGATTGCTGTAGTCTGGTCCAACCACAACCAAATACCCTTTAAGTTTTTCTTCTCCAAATCCACATCCCAAAACCAAACCAAACGCCCCAAATTCCTTCCAAGTTACACCAGAAACTCAATGATGATATCCTAAAGACATACCTAACCAACAGACTTGCACTCCCCACTAGACCCATCTGGTGTAAACACAGCTGCTAACCACCTCAACCACACTTTGACAGCAATCCTAGATGATGTAGTGACTCTCAGAGGAAAAAGGGTTAAGGTGAATTTCTTCGGGATCCTACAAAAATCATGTCTTTGATGCCAAACCCCTGTCTATTAGATCACAGATTGAATGGGCTGATTCCAAACCTAGAAAGCTCTTTGAAGTAGTCAAAGCAGAGACAAAGCTTCAGATCGCTCTCAATGTTTTGGAGCCGGGGAGGAAATGTGAGGAATTTGCATGCTTCTTTGATGCCAAGATCAGTAGGATCGAAGATTCCCTATCTGAACCTGCAATCAATTCCTGTTCGAAGCACCTAAAAGGAAATCCACCAACATCTGGCCTCACTTCAAGGACCTATCTAGGATCGAACTACGTAATATCATCTCCAAGTCTAATCCTTTTTATCACCTTCTAGATGCACTGCCTCCTAACCTAGTGAAAGACGTGTGTGATACTGTAATTCTGCATTTGGTCTAACATTATGAACCTCTCACTTCAACAAGACATCCTCAAAAATGCTTGAAAATAGGGAAAATATCCCTTCACTAAAAAAAATGAATGATGATCGCGAGGACCCTAGCAACCATTTTTCGATCTAAGGGCTTCAATTCCTAGCAAAAACCTTGGACAGCTGTTTCAACGTCGAACTAAAACAATTTGTAAAGGACAATAAGCTCTTTGATGAGTTCCAATCCGGCTTTAGAAAGGGTCTGAGCACAGACACTGCCATGCTACAAATCACTGATAAAGCTGTCAGAATTATGGATAATGGAGATTCCTGCCTGCTCCTCCTTCTTGATCTCTCAGCGGCCTTGGATACAGCTAACTATGACAACCTACTCTCCATTTTAAACATCTGCATGGGCTTTGAAGAGAAAGGTCAGGAATGGTTCAAGTCCTACCTAGAAAACCCCTCCCAAGTTACCAAAGTGGAACATTCTTTGTCTAATCACTCAGCAGTCTCCTGAGGTGTCTCCCAAGGCTTTGTCTTAGCTCGTGTCCAGTTCAGCCTCTACCTTGGGGCAATCTCATCAAGGGGTCTGATATTTCCTATCACCAATTCACGGATGACACTCAGCTCTATGAAAAAATCTCCTCTCTTGCAGACATCTCCTGACGTGTTTCCACTATCGACAAAATCCAGCCCTAGATGACCTGGCGCCACTGCAAGCACAACCCCCATAAGACCGAGTTCCTTCTATTCTCACCAAAGTCACCTTTCACTTTAGCCTAAAAATGGTTTCCCTCTACTAGTATTCTAGGCTGCCCTGCAACTTGCATTGATTATGCCAAATCCCTAGATTTCAGCCCTCAAAAAAGCCTTAATTTCCTTAATCACATCAACACAGCCTTGAAAGATTCAAACTACGAACTTAAATTTATTTCAGGAATCAAACACTTCCTATCTGCTCATGACCTGAAAGCAGTGCTTAATTTGTAAAACATCAAGTACCAGGGCCCTCATCAGGAGGCTACTGCAGTCTACACCATCCATTGCCCCTGCTACTGCTACCAATGACAGTACCAAACCAGCTACTAACCATCACACACTACTGTGACAATTTAGACTATTCCAGGCCCCCAAAACTATGAGATTCGCATGGGCGGCAGGTAATAGTCATTTTTAACCTATGTTGAATTAGTAAACAAACGTTTTTGTGCTTATTCTAAATCAGACAAACAGCCCACCATGTGGCAGACTGTCATAAGTGCCGGTGCTGCCAATTAAGTGCCGGTGCTGAGCAGCAGAAACCACCGGCTCAAATTAAGCAGTGCCTGAAAGTGATATTCCAAGCCGTATCCCTATTTAGACTTGTCTATGGAAACACCATCCTAGCTGGAATTCCCAAAACACACCTTGCACAAATGAAGGCCTCACTGCACACGGCTGCTCATCTGGCCTCAGGATCTCCCAATTTGACTGTGTCATTCTCATCTTATCTTCACTTAGATGGCTGCCTATTGAAGGAAGATCTATGTTCAAAGTTGCCTGCCTAGTTTACAAAATCATTCACTCTAATCAATTACAATATCTTGCCAAAAATGAAAACTTTGTGGTGGCTCCTGGCAACTTCAGAGCACGTGCTCCTTATTACACAAAATCCCAGCTTTCAAGAAAAAACGGACCCTGAACCAATGATTCTCAAAAAGTGTCCCAGAATTTGGAACTCTATCCTGTCTGAAATACGGACCCTGACCTCCCTACCAGCTTTATAAAAATTAACTCAAAGACTTTCTCCTCAATATTATTGAATAAATACCGATTCACACGTGTGTGTGTGTGTGTGCGTACGTGCGCGTGCGGGCATGTGTGTGTATAGAGCAAGGATAGGTCCAGACCCTGCGAAAGGGCAGGACACAGACATGGATGAGGGGACACAGGTGTTGAGGGGGGTGGAGCAAGAATGGCAGGCGGAGACAGGTTCCAGGTAGGAGGATGGCATGGGTGGTTGGTGTCACAGAGAGACCAGGGAGTTAGAGGAGAAGTGGGGGCATAGTGGTAGAGGGAGTATGGGGGTGAGCAAGAGTGGGTGGAGAGTAGGGGTCATAGGAGGAGCATAAATGGGGCCAGCTGCTGGCAATCAAGCAGTGCCCACCCCTAGCACACAGATGGGGTGATTACAAAGGATGGGGATATGGTGGCGAACCCCATCAGTTTTTACTGACCCCTCCTCACTCTCTGAGTTATGGCAGGGGGTAATCAAATTTTGGAGCAGTGTTAAAATTGGTGTTGGGGTGTATTTTGAAAGGGGTGTTAGGAGGCACCAAATGATGTGGCCTATTTTGTTTTTTGGGGTGCTACCCATATTTTTGTTTATTGCTCCTTTTCATGGGGGTAGGGGCATCCCAAAAAGTTAGGGGCAACAGGGAGGACGTGGGGTTCAGGCTTGTGGCAGTTTCTATTGCCAACCAAAAGAGTGCATCGCACAGGCCTTCTGTCGTTATGGTACTGAAAGGGGCAACAAGGAATATGTGGTGGGATTCTTGGGTGGCTGAGCTCCACATGATTTTATTGCCCCATCGCAGGACATGTTATAAGGTCTCTTGGGATGGTTGTATTGAAAACTGATGTATAGGCACTGAAAGGAGGGGGGCATGTTGAGAAGTTTGTCCTTCATTGTTTATTGCCCACCCTAGGGAGACCCTCAAAAAGGGGTGCTGCAATTGACAGTATAGAAAGGGGTCCTACGGGGTGTAGAAGGATTGGGAGTATGGGGGCAATTTCTTGTGCAATACCCACTTGTTTATTCACACACCACAAGGGGCGCACCCAAAAGATGACATTTGGTGTGGTGGTACTGAAAGGGGTTATATAAGGTAGAGAAGGAAGGAGTGCATAGAGTGACACTTGGGGAGTGGACATCTGAGCACAGATGGGCTACTCACAGAGACAGGGAAAAGTCGGCGGAGTTGCCCACTACGGCATCTGAGAGCACTAATATTCGGCTGTAGCCGAATGAGGTAGGGAGAGGATATGTGTGGCAATTGGTTGGATGGGGCGTAGAGAATAATCATGACATACTAATAGGCAGACGTGCACAGATTGGCAGCATCTGCAGAGAGTTGTGAGTTCCCGCCAAATGATTTGTTCTCCTTAGAATGGGCATATGTACCACAGAGTAAAGGCCAGGGCTTGTTGTGAGGCAGATTATGGATACGGGCATGAAAGAAGTGTAGTCTGGGTGTGCTGAGATGGGCTGCATAGAGTGGTAAGTGCCTGGAGCGACCAGTAATGTGCATTCAACCAGTCAATGGAGAATAAACAGTGGCAGAAGCTCCTAGCTTACTGAGAGAAGGCAAATTGAGGGCAAAGAGGAAGGGTGCTTGGTCACTGTGGGTGCTTATGGTCACTCAAAGGCTTGAAAATGGGTTGGTGCACGACCAAAGGTTGGGTACTAGGAGGGAATATTTGAAGGGGCAATAGGATGGGTATATTGAGAAGTCAGAAAAGGTTCAAAAGGCACAGATGTATGGGGATCCAGGTCCCACAGTGTGGTGGTCAAAAGTCGCTGCTAGAGTTTTTCTTTACCACCCTGACCATTTTTTGTGCAGCCTGGCTCCCTCTGTAATTTATCTCCAGTGTCTTTCTATCCTGCAGATGATTGGAGCAAGCTTCCCAAAGTTTTTCTTGACCTCATACCCCTAAAGGAGTGCCTGGCATGTCAACGCTACGGATACTCCCAAAGAGTGTGCTGATGATATTCTGGGAAGAGCCTCACCAACTGTGCATATTGATGCACCAAACATGGCCAATCCTTCAGACTGCAAAGCATCTAATCACACATGGAAGCTTTGAGACGCTATAAGTGTTTTCATTTTAGGGGAATTATTCTTCCTTGCTTTTCCCACCTGAGGACTTTGGAGCTGGTTTCCTTCTTTCACATGTCCCTTCAAAGAGACAGATGACACACTCACTCAATATCTCAGCAAACATCAATGCTTTGACACTTTCGTCTTGCTGTTTTTCTTCCAAATCCCCCCACACAGGCCACTCATTCTTCATTACTCATTCACTCAGTCATTACAGTTCTCAACACTGTAGGCCCATCAAAGACCCACATGAACAAGAGGTATTTCAGCAAGCAGATTTAAAACCTCTCTGCACCCTTATGTTCACACCACTGCACTCTAGTAATGCTACATGTCAAATGCAGCATAATAATGGGATTGAGAAGAGAGCTGTCCTATGCAAATATTGTCCTCCCATGTTTACTTTGGTCTGAGAAAGTTGCCGGTTTCCGCTGTGAAACGGCCTACAACCTATGGTCTTCAGCAGAATTCTAAAGCTGCAAACCTGTCTTAGGCTAAGGATTCTACCATTCAAAGGCTGCAGATATGGATGCCACCCTCATTTAGCAGGGTCCAGTATTGCCTGCAGTCATCCACTATACAGAACCTGGGCGTTCATGGGCTTACTGCACAGGCTACTGACTGAGACTGGGCTGCATAAATTCCCAGAGCCAGGGCATGCCAGGCCAGATGAGGGCATGCCAGGCCAAGCCAAATGCTCCAGCCCTACACCTGCTGCATCATGCATGTTGAAGACCTGTTGAACCAAAGGCCTGACTTTGCCCATTTCTAGCTCTTGAATTATGCACGTCTAGCTTATGATTGCAGCTAATAAAGGGAGTTTCACCTGCCCAGAACTCTACCCAGCATTTCATGAGCAAGAGCTCTTATGCCTAGCCAACCGGACTTTCATAATCCACCCAATCTGAAAGCTTGGCTCACACCAAAATGAAAAACCAACACCATTCAATCTATTGTGTTATCTGTATGGCACCCTCCTCTCATACTAGAGCACAGTTATGCCCACCTTGGCAAGATTTGTGTTCTCCAAAACACCACATTTTAAGAATAAATGAATACACTGATGAATGAGAATAGGGCATTGCCCTTATTTTACCTCCTTGAGCAAAAGGAGGGAGCGGGGTTGAAAGGGTCAAGGTTTGTAATTTGGGCGGCACTAGTGCAAAAAAATACTTGCTCAAATTGCTCCTCTGTGTTTTTAAGTAAAAATAATATTCCAAAATGAAAAAAATAATGCTGAAAATGTTGCCACCTAAAGATTCTTTAACAGCATTGTCTGGATTCTAGCCCGTTTGCTGGGGGAGCTTGTTTCAAAGAAAGCACAAGACCTTGCATTGAGCTATAGCTCCTTGATGGTGTGCTGCAATGCCGGAGACACTATCAGCAACAGACAGCCTTGGTGTCACTGCCTATGGCTGCCACTGCACGTGAAAAAGGATCGCCATGATATTGGGATGTTCTGACAGATTAGAGCTAGTGTGGTTAGTGGGTAAGTTCCTTACTTCCAGCCAGACAAACAGGGTTTGAACCCTGGGGTTGCCAACAGATGAGAAATGTTGGCAAAGCAGGGGGCGCTAGGTGGCGCACGAGCGGAATGGCCGAACTTGCGTAAGGCTCCCGCAGTCCGGTGCTATTATCCTGCAAAAAGATCCTAATTCAGTGGTTGTAAGCTCACACAGACGGCTGCCAGATGCTGATAAGAGACTGAAGAGACGGCAGCCCAGTTTTGAGAGGAATTCGTGCCGGACTTCGCCCTCAATTGACATCCGGGTGGCTCAGCGCTACGTGGCTTGAGAGGAGTGGAACTGGCAAGCGGCGCCGGAGACAACGCGAGCGCCGCGGTCCCCCTCGTGGAATACAGGCCTTGGGATCAGAGCGAACAGAAATTGATGGCGCAGTGAGTGCACTGCATGCGAGACAATGCTCCGAGATTAGGGAGCCTGAAATAACACAGAAAAGGGAATCGCTGACCTCGGAAGCGGTGAGTGCACTGAACGCGCGGCATTGCTGAGAAATTGGGGGACCCGGCGCAGCACGGCAGGGTGAGTCGCTAACCGCGGGAGACGAGAGATAGCTAAATACACGGGATAACGGTTGCAAGCTGAGGCCGAAGACAAGACCCGCCGCGTGGATGGCAACTGGCCTCCAAGAATAGACTGCTCGGAGCACCTGCATGGTGCACAACATGAGGGAGGAGGTGCCGCAAATAATGTGCTGAGCGCCGATCCGAACGATCTACGGGCGCGTATTGGCGGCAGTAGGAGCAACGCACCCAGCTTCTGGGGGTGGCTGCCGGGCAACAGAGGCACGCATAGAGACTGGGTCTGTGCGAGGCGTGCGCCTTCTTCCCCTAGGGCGAGCAGTAGGGAAACACGCACAAGACTGAGGCTGCAAGCATGAGGGGCATCCTTGTTTAAATCGACGCCACGCGCTAGAACTGAGCGTGAGCAGCGGCGGATCTGCGTTGAAGGCGCATCACACGGCCTTGTGCGCGACGGAACAGGCAATTCCCTGGGGAACGACAGGGGAAAGCGCCAAGAGTGAATGGTGAAGGGCACATCTGCAAGTGGCCCGAGGCATAGATTCATCTAACAGGCCTCCAAACAGCATTGTGCAAACGTGGCGAGGAGCACACCAGCCCTGCGAGTGGTGGGGGAAACGGCAACTAAGCGGACACAGGAGCCCTGAGCAAATAAGAGAAGCCACTAATCCTTCACTAGAGGGCGCCCCCAGGGATGACTGGGTAAACAACAGACTTTCTGCGCGAATTCGTTGTGTGGCCCCCGCTGTCTCACACTGCGGGGCTCGCCCACTATATGGGGGCTGCCCTCCCACGGAACTTAACCAGGCCCCGCACTCCACAGCTGACAATCCCACACAAGAACGAGCATAAGTAAGTGGCAGATAGGGATGGGGAAACCGGACGCAAAACAACCGCGCTTCCATTTTGAGACAAAGAAAACCACTCGCTCTCAACAGTCAGAAATGGAACATGGAACGGAATCCTTAATGGCTGAGGCCAATACATCATCAGGAGACGACATGAAAGCACTCATGCTCGAGGTGCGACAAGGTCTGGCTTCCTTAGCGGACAAAATGGATGCCATGAACACACGCATGGACCATGTTGTCCAAATAATGGAAAAACATGATGAGCGCTTAAAAGAAGCGGAACACCGCATTTCTGACAATGAGGACGCTACGACGTGCCTTCAGGGTAATGTGGCTCAAATGGACAAACTTTTGAAAATAATAGCAGCAAAAAACGAGGACATTGAAGCCAGGAGCCGGAGGAACAACATAAGAGTCCTGGGGATACCAGAGAGTGCCAACACCGGGGAAAATGGAACTGTACATAGAGAAGATGCTGCTTGAGGTAATGGGTGCGGAAGCTCTATCCCCTCACTTCATAGTAGAAAGAGCGCACCGAGCATTGGGTCTGAGACCCCCACCTGGCACTACACCACGCCCAATCATAGCCCGGCTCCTAAATTACAGGGACCGTGATGCTGCCCTGCGTATAGCCCGGGAGAAGAAACAGTTGCACTATGAAGGGGTGCCCTTCACCATATATCCTGACTTTACAGCCACTGTGCAGGAGGACAGACGACGCTTCCTTCCCGTAAAACAAAAACTGAGACAAGCGCAAATAGAATACGCACTTCTCTACCCGGCACGACTGCGGATAACACACCAAGGCAAGCAAGTGATATATACCAAACCCCAACAAGTGGAAGAATTCCTAAAACAACTGAAGAAACAAAAGGAGACAAGACCGGCTTCTGATGACACGCGAAACATGGACTCACCAGAAATAGGCCGCCAGCAGAATGAATGACATCCCTATAGGCGGCAAGGAGACCTACAGTACAGGCCAGAAGCACAGCATCTGAATAACCGTGCTTAAACCTTCCGAACGGCAGAAGATAAGATAGCACCGATATATCGGCATAAGAAAGGTAACACTAGATAAATATCACCGGACACCTGCCGGCCCCTGCAGCGGCTGACAGACCCAGCTTGTCACCTGGGGGCAGGAGGAATACCGATGTGCCACCTACATAAGGCCCCCAAACGGGAGATCCCCTTATTGACTTACGAAGCATTGTATTGTTAGCTGAAAATAACTCGCCCCCTTGTGGGGAGGTACAAGTTGGGAGCAAGGGAGGGGGAGGGAAGGGATTCTTTGGCATGATTGGGATGCCTCAGTGGGGGGGGGGGGTGGGTTGGGCGTTGACTGTTAAGAATATTGGTCAGAATATGTATCAGCAAGAAGGACAGGCAAACGAGCAATCTAGTATTATACAGATGACAGGAATACACGGGCGAGTGGATTATTACGGGCTCAATGGGGACTATGGGTGAAACAACACACGCACAACAGGTGGGGATAATAACATGGAACGTCAGAGGACTGGGAGACCCACGGAAACGTAGGCAGATTCTAGGATACCTCGACCGACATCACATACAGGTAGCCATGCTACAAGAAACTCACATTAACCCACAACAACCCTCCACATTTGCACACAAATGGGCTGATCATAGGATCTTCTCCTCGTATTCTACGTATGCGAGGGGCGCAGCGATCATTATAAAAAAACACACCCCATTCATTCTCGTGGGAACACAGACGGATCCCCAAGGCAGATACGTACTGGTATGGGGACGCTTGGGCACAGACTCAGTCACACTAGCGTGTTGCTATGGCCCTAATGTAGATGCGCCTGAATTCTTCGCTACACTATGGGGGAAAATACTAGCAATCGGCTCTACTCACGTCATATGGGGGGGAGACTTTAATGTTGCACTGAATCCAGCCATTGATCGATCGAATACTGCGTTGCATCACTATACCAGAGCACAAACCACAATGCAGGAGATTCTGGGGGAGGGGAATCTCATAGATACCTGGCGACAGCACCATCCCACTACTCGGGAAGGAACACACTTTAACACCCAGGCTGCAACATGGGCCAGAATAGACTACTGCCTACTCTCGAAAGGGCTGGGGCCGACTATACAAAATGTTATGCATTTAGCAAGGACATACTCGGATAATTCGCCGGTGAAGCTTCAGATTCTACCACCAGGTTATAACATGCCCAGGCGTAATTGGAGACTACAACCCACTGCGTTATTAGATGAAGTATTTCATACCGAACTAGGAGAGGAGATCAGAGATTTCTTTCGAAGGAACAGAGACTCAGTAGACTCGGTAGAGACCAAATGGGAGGCCTTTAAGGTAACTATCAGAGGGTTTTGTATCTCCAAAAGTTTTGGGATTCTCAGGGATATACAAAGGTCCCTACAGAAATTAGAGAGGGAGCTCAGGACGCTGGAGGCTAGTCTGGCCAATGGGGGTACAGAGCGGACACACATAGAAATCAGAGAGAAACTGACAGAATACATGGAAACTGCAGCAAGAGAGGTAAAGTTCAAAGGGAAATACTGGAAAGCCCGGAAATACGGGAGGGTGAGAGACCCGGGAAGACCTTAGCGGACATGATTAGGAAACCACACTGCACACAATATGTCATAGAAATAGAGGGGGCTGAGGGAGAGACATACAGAGACACGGCAGATGTCTTGACAGCATTCACGGCACACTATTCCATGTTATACACATCTCAACGACAGGTCGGCTTAGAATTGGATAGTTTCCTGGGAGACGTGGCGCTGGGGTGGTTGGAAGACAATCAGCTGGAGTTTCTCAGCGCCCCACTTGAAATTGATGAAATTCGGGAGGCCCTAATGCAACAAAAATCTAGTAAAGCCCCAGGATTGGACGGCCTATCGGCGGAATTTTATAAAACCTATATAGATATTATGGCCCCAGTGCTGAAGGAAGTATTTGAGGAATCCCTAGAACGCGGAGTGCTTCCCCCATCAATGAGAGAGGCCCTGATCACATCCTTGCTTAAACCCGGCAAAGCCCCCACTTCATGTGACTCATATAGACCACTATCACTTTTAAACTGCGACACGAAAATACTTGCTAAGGTCATAGCCAATAGATTAATCCTACTAATAGACAAATTGGTGCTGCCGGATCAATCAGGTTTTGTACCCGGGCGCGCAACAACACATAATCTACGTACCTTATTTTCAGTACTCCAAAATGTTTCGCCTGAGCTTCCTATGGCAGCAGTGTTTTTAGATGCCACCAAGGCATTCGACTCAATAGAATGGGACTACCTTATAGCCATATTACAACGCATGGGATTTCCTGCTATGTTTGTGGCTTGGATTAAATTATTGTATCAACACCCCACAGCTAAGGTGCTATTAAATGGGCATATGTCGACAATGATCCCCATCTCGAGAGGCACTAGACAAGGTTGCCCATTATCACCTTTGTTATTTGCACTCGCGATCGAACCGCTGGCATGTAAATTGAGACAGCATCACCAGGAGAGAGCATTGAGATGTAACTTACCTGATCCTGATATCCCTCTATGCGGATGATATGACGCTGTACGTCAGAGACCCTTAAAACAATATTAATCCAGTGCTAAGAGAATTTATAATATTCGGGCATCTCTCCGGTGTAGACATTAATTGGGCAAAATCGCAACTATTCCCACTCACGCCTGCGGTTACAAGATTTGCCCTAGATTACCCATTAGAGTGGTGCGATACCGATCTGCGATACCTAGGGGTCCAAATTGGAGGTAACAGAGAAGAGATAATCCGCCTCAATTATGGTACGGCCATTGAGCGCCTCGCTAGTAATATCATGCGATGGATCTCTTTGCCAATATCTATGGCTGGTAGGGCATCCTTAATAAAAATGGTAATACTTCCTCAATTTTTATACCTGTTTATGAACATCCCATACAACCCTGGGCGCCAATTTTTTAAAACACTGCGTACAGAACTGCTAAAATTGTTCTGGGGGGGTAAACAACCCCGACTAAAATGGTCAGTGCTAACTAAACCGTATGGTCAAGGGGGGTTTGATATACCGGATTTTGAATTGTACTTTGATTGTGCACAGGCGTACTATGCCTATTTCTGGATTAGCCCTCCTAAATACATGCCACAGATTGCGGCGGAACACTGGCTGGCTGACCCGCTGCCACTCGATGGGATGCTATATACACTACCCCGGACTAGAAATGTAGAACCCACAACAATCACTAGCACGGTCGAAGCTTGGCATAGACTAAGCAACCGTCTGGGGAAGCAAATCATATACTCGCCATTACTGCCCCTCTCCTATCACCCACAGATGCCGTTACTCCAAGAGAGAGGGTTCCGCAGATTATGCGAAAAAGTGAAAATCACTAAATGGGGGGATCTCTTTAGGAGTGGCATGTTCTGCTCAGCGGATCAATTCTTTCAAGGCTCACAGTCTACCCCATTAGATCTATTTTTGTACATACGGCTGAGACAGGGAATGCGCTCCATTATACCAGAGTTCCCTAAAGAACCCGCATACTTGGTGCCCCTCCACAATATGCTGGGAACTACAAGACTAGGGCACCTAGTCTCTGCACTATATCATGGCACTCGCGCGCAACAACCTGACCCAGAACACAATGCACTAATACACTGGAACACAGACTTGGGTATTGAACTAACACCTGAACAATGGAAATTTTGTTGCCTACAAACTGCACGTATATCTGCTAGTTGCAGACTTCGCATTATACACTATAAATTTGTTCAAAGGTTATACTGCACTCCTGTTAAGTTGTGCCGGTTTAAACTAAGGGAAACAGATAATTGCGATAGATGTGGCAGCCCGGGGGCTGGGTTTATACATTTGGCTTGGGAATGCCCGCGAGTGTTGGAATACTGGACACAGGTATTCGAGGCCTTAACGCAGATGACATCTACCACGGTAGAGTGCAATCCACTACTAGCATTACTGGGATACACTGAGCAGATCCCGAAGCCATACTGTCGATATGTTACACTCTCCCTGCTGTTGGCTAAGCGCAGAGTGGCGTGCAGATGGGGCAGAGGACGTGCCCCCAAATTTAAGGACTGGCTAGAGGACTTAATATACTGTCAGGAACAGGTTAATATATACGCAGAGACATTGCCGCGTAACTCACGGCCTAAAGACATATGGAGCCCTCTCACACATTACTTATTCATGCGCACTGATGAAGAGGCGTCAAAAACACTACCTGAGGTTGGGGAGTGAATCAGCTCATACCGCAACAAATACTACCCATGGGTTACAACATGATACTTATGGTAATGTAATAGGGTAGAGAATAGTGGAAACCATGGCCAGGTGATTAATTGTATTCTTAATGCAGCATAAAATGGTCTAGATGGATTTGTTTAGCGATAAGAGAATAAAGATATCACTGCCCCACTGTCTGAACCAAACATGTCCCCGATGCTGTAGAAGGCACAGCTTAAGACATGATAGACCCTCCCTAGTGCCAGTCGCCTGATAATGACTCTAGCTGTAGTAAGCACAATGCCCAGGATGGAACCTGAGATGAAATGAACATCTGGTATAATGTAACATGATTTGTTAATTGCCTATCGAAACATGCAATCCTTGTTATGTATATGGAAAATTCAATAAAAAAAAGAAATGTTGGCAAAGCATGGGTAAGTTGGAGATGGCTGATGAATTGGTAAATAAAGTGTGTCTTTACGGTGTGTGTTTTTATTTGCACTTCTCGGCTGGATTTGAGATCTACCCCGTCTCTAGTCCTATGCTCCCATGATGTAACTGCACTGCCTTCTCTTTTTTGGCTACTTCCCCTTCCTTAACTATTAGCATGTTTGCTTGTTTTGCATATGTTATGCTATATCTTGTAAGGCACTTTTATGCTCTTGGACCTTATACGCGCTATATAAAAACGTAGAAATAAATCAGTACACTAATGCAGGAAGCCCTCTTGCCCATTCATGCTGAGGAGGGATGGCGCAATTGTGTATGACACGTTGATCTGCTATCGCCTGCCAAGGAAAGAATGGTACCCCTTTCACTCCTCTCCGAAGAGCTGTATCCGTCTGCAATGCCTATGGCATTCCTTTTTGAATACTATATGTCCATATGTGCCTCTAGGCTGGCAGGATTGACTGCCTGGTGTCACTCTGCCCCAAGGGTGGAATGGCACATACAAACTCAGTCCCTACAAACATTTGACATTGTTAGCGCACTAGCCGTGTGTTATATATAACACAGGAGTTATAGCCTTATAATGGTACAAAGACTGGACAGGCACACTCCATGCTGGACCGCCTTCTTGCCAACTGCTACATAGCATGTAAAACGCCCTTGTATGTATACTGCGTATCTCGTAAAGTAGTGAAATCCCACATCACTGTTGCACAGAACTTTTCCTCGACCACATGTTGGTGCAAGAACTAAAACAAAATATATTATCTTAGTTATAGCCGTCTGAATGTTTCTGCCCTTTTTCAAGCTCCAGTGAATGATTATGCGATTAATCTTGTTAAAGGCCTCCCTCCGAGATGTGTGTCCAGAGAAGATATTCAATTACCGCGAAGAGTGAAAGTCTGCTCAATGTCCATCAGATTGCTCAGTGACATCTAGAGATTCAGCGTTGGTTCTATGACCCATCTGTCCTGGGGCTTTGTTGACAGAAGAGGCAATCGCTGAAGTAACACTGCACATTATAAGACCCATAGACTCATGCAGTTCATTAGGTGAGACAGGTCTTCAGTGGCTGCAATATTAGGTCATTGTGATCCGCTAGTTTCCAACTTAGCCCAATTTAAAGGACTAAACCCTACATTACGCCTACACTCTCCCAATCAGCGGTTTCTAAAACCAGCTCTGGTGGTGGTGCTTGGACTTTGAGCTTCAACCTGTTTCCAAGGACTGCATGCTGGTGGCTACTTGATTCTGGACACCAGATGACACAGCCACATCAGTATTGTAATTGTAATTGCATTTATACAGCCCTTACTACCCCTGACGAGGCGTGGAAGTGCTTTTTCGGCGAGTAGCACGCTACTTCAGAACCCATAAAGGATTAGTGGTGAATTAGTATATGGAAATATAAAATGAATTTGAGCGGTGGACATGTTAGTCTGTTATTTGAATTGAAAAGGATAGTGGAGGGATAGAAGAGGGAAGGGTTTGCATTTATATAGCGCTTACTACCCCTGATGAGGTGTTGAAGTGCTTTTGGGAGTAGCACGCTACTCCAGAACCCAAAAAGGATTAGTAGTGAATTAGTATAGGGACTTATGAAATTAATGTGAGCGGTTGACATGTTAGTCTGTTATTTGGATTGAAAAAGGATAGTGGAGGGATAGAAGAGGGAAGGGTTTGCATTTATATAGCGCTTGCTACCCCTGATGAGGTGTTGAATCGCTTTTCGGCCGGTAGCACGCTACTCCAGAACCCAAACAGGATGAGTGGGGAATTAGTATAGGGGAATATGAAATTAATTAGACCCATGGACATGTGAGTTTGTTAATTGTATTGAAAGAAAGATAGTGGGTGATAGAAGAGTGAATTGCTACCCCTGATGAGGTGTTGAATCGCTTTTCGGCCGGTAGCACACTACTCCAGAACCCAAACAGGATGAGTGGGGAATTAGTATAGGGGAATATGAAATTAATTTGAGCATTGGACATGTGAGTTTGTTATTTGTATGGAAAGAAAGATAGTGGGGTGATAGAAGAGTGAATGGTTTGCATTTATATAGCGCTTGCTACCCCTGATGAGGTGTTGAAGCGCTCCTCGGCAGGCGGCACGCCCTTCACATTCAGAATTAAACTCAAGAGCGTACATCTCACCTTCAGACTTCTCTCTCTTACACTACAACTGCTGGATTTCTGAGTCTTCCATAAAAGCAGGGACTCGTAGGGGTGGGATGAGGATACATAGACAAAATATACTATATGTTCTTAATTGTCTAAGCTGGCTTCCTTCTCTTTGTAACTCACTGCCTGATTCGGTGGTCAACTCTTTGCTCTCAATCTAGGATTATTGTAAAAATATATTAGCTTCTGACCTCACAGCTGCATCGGCGTTTCCTCAAATCCATCTCCTGCAAAGCTCTCTGTTGCCGCTCAGTGTCTTCTCCTAGCAAAAAAATAAAAGTAAACAAGCAAAATAAATTACTTTGTTCCTTATTTCACTCTAAGGAAAATCAATTAAACGTGTGAAAGATTAACTGATTACTCTGTATGTGGGGTTAGACCAAACTGACAGTTTCATCAAAATGATTAGTCATTGTACACACGCCAGTTCATTCAACAAGCCGCAGAAATGGTGAAATCAGGCGCAAACGGTGTTTGCTGCTGAATTTATATTCTAAATGCAATAAAAATTTTGCTTACAACAGGGAATTTTTGGGTAATTTAGTTCGAGGCGGGCGGGCGCGCAACTGAAAGCTCGAGCCAGGCTTGTGTCTGAGGCCTGGCTGTAGCTCAGATGGTGGTCCTGTTGGAACCACGAGCCCATAACGAGCCAAGCTTTCAAGGGGCTTCTGCCTGCCACCCCATCTCTGCCCAGAATGTGGCATCACGGAGCTGCCCACTTTGTAACTAGGGATCCATACAACAGAATGAGATACAAAACTGCGTCTCCCAAGAGAGGGGTGAGAAAATGTTATAAGGGGAGAGGATACATTCTCCCAACGATATCAAACACACAATGGGTGGGTAAAAAATGGGTACAATGACCCAACTACCCTAATCACTTGACAAGTGATTAGGGTAGGAGGGTCATTGTCCCCCATTTTAATTCTCTAAGACCCCGGCTGCTAAATAATACTCAAAGTGCTCCCTGGAATACGGTTGAGCCCATCCTGGTTTTTAGGGACCTGGATGAAGAATTGATGATGAAGCATGCCACTTCTAGAGTGGGTGAGGGTCTTTCAAAAGAAATCATTTATTTTCCTGTGTAGACAGCGAGCGATTAGGGATGCCCAATGTAGACACTGGGTGAGGTTATCCTACGGTGTTCGTAAATGGAGAACCAGGTTAGAGTCTCGGGGTTGACTCCGCATACTGTAATTCCAGACAAATCACTTAATATCCCCAAACCTTTAAAAAATTAATGTGACCAGATTTAATGTAACCAGTGCCCAATAAAGCGCTCCAATACCTTTGGATTGAATTTGCACTATATGTAAGCTTCAGAAAACATACACAGAGGTGAAAACAAAGTGGTTACATTAAAATTGAATACAAATAGATACCCATTTAGTGGCTAATTTGGACAAAGTGAAACCAGAAAACCTGGATAAATCGTGGCTTACTGCTTAGATTGTGTGATCTTATGCAAATATGTTATTTTACCAAATCTCCTTTTTCATCATTATCGCTTAATAAAACACTTTCAAATATGCGTCCTGAATACTAGTTGTACAAAATCTCTTGTGCTTGATTTAGTAGACTGTCATTTTGCTCTATAATAATCTGGTTCATGTACAGGGTTTACATGACACCTGTCTTGCCTTAGTTCACTAATGGTTCATGTTTAAAGGCGTTGTCATAGTTCACGTGATGTTTGTTATATGTTTACATAGCAAACATGTTCAGGGCTCGGCTCGTGAACTGGGCTCTAAGATCCGAGCCAGACCCTTGGCTCGGCT
Organism: Calotriton arnoldi; assembly: GCA_963921515.1. Classification (NCBI taxonomy): domain Eukaryota; kingdom Metazoa; phylum Chordata; class Amphibia; order Caudata; family Salamandridae; genus Calotriton; species Calotriton arnoldi. Next base: position 233,766 of record CAWUFW010013657.1, on the reverse strand, counting down.
CTTCCTCTTAATTTGTAAGCTCACCCACCTCTAAAGTTAGGTGGCGGAACGGTGAGGAAACCATATTTCCCCCAGCAGTTTTACCACCATATAGTATTGTAGTCCTTCGAATGAGGGGCTTGGTTGTGCACCTAGATAGAAGAGGGGACACGGTATATGGTACATCCCACTGCTGGGGTTACCCCCTCTAGCACGGAACAGTCCACCCTGGAGAGCGGGAAATTAAATCCCATTTATCCTGCTTAAGAAAACGAGCTCACATGCTGAATGACCTTAAATAGCTATTTTTTATCTGCACGAGTCTGCGTTTTATTATTTTTCTATTATAGACAGCGATCCGAGCAGCAGACCGGTCCATGGGGGACCCTCCCCCTCTCCCCCCAATACAGGGCACAGATTGTGGAGTGACAAATTCCATCTTGTTGCGAATGACGGAGGGAGGAGGGACCGAAAACAAATCTGACAATTCCACGTAAATGGCCGCTCTCAGGGCTGTTGGAGGAAAAGGGTAAACGTGAAGCGTAATATCCCAAAATGACATCTGACAGGCCATAAGCAGAGCATTATGAAGTCCATGTGTCATAATTATCCTCCCCCTCATGCCTCGTAATGTTTATCAATTTCGCCTCGGTGGGTGACACGATGCAGAAGCCGGTTTCCATGGTGACGCGCGAGCCGTTTCTCTCCTTGCCCAGCTGCCGTCGCGCGGCGGTGCGCGTGCGGCGTAAATTGCTCCGGCGCTTTCACCGGCACCTAATGACCGGCTGTCCCTGGGTTTAGGAAGCGTCGAGAGCAGGGGGTCGCGTGCAAGTGGGAGGCCTGCGAGACCCGGATGGCCCCGCCGCTCGCGGATGCACAAAGGAAGAGCCATTACATGCAAATCCGTTTTTTTAAAATTATTTATTAGCCAAATAGCTCCATTGGCCGCGCAAATACCGGTGCCTCGATTGGCAGGAGCCAGGAGCAGGTGACCAGGTGAAGACGGGACCTGAGGCCTATTTTGGCTCCTAGTCCTCCCTTACCCCTACTACACGTCACCCAGGGTTGGATTGGGTTCAAAAATAGGCCCGGGCACCCTAAAAAAAAGTAGCCCATATTTGCGAATTGCGCCTTTCCGCAAAACACTGCTTCAGTGTTTTAAGTATAATGAAAAGGAGGGGGTCCGCTAAAAGAATTGTGTCTTCTTAATTTCACTGAGATAAAAAAAATGCAAATGTTGCCAGGAATAATTGTGCATGGATTAGTTTACAATGGTGAACCACACCTGAATACAAGTAAGGCCAGTGCGTTAAATGGGCCGATACTGTCCGGTACTGTGTACTGGCACTTTTTTATATTGAGAGGGAAAGTACCTGCACTTCTCAAGAGAAACGTAATACTTTTAATTGGAGAGTACCGGCACTTCTCAGAAACAAGCAGGTACTCTGGCACAGAGTACCTTCACTTCTATTTTACCATTTTAAGCACTGGGTAAGGCCACTTCTGCTCAGGCCCCCTGCCCTGCTCAATCTGCATACATTAATGTGCCAGTCCAGCCAGAGAAAGGGAATGACATCTGCGCTCCGGTGGTAAAAGAGAGGTAATAGAGGCCCATCTGCCTCCGGAAAGGCCGCTCAGGCCCCCCACTGGGCCGCTGGCGACATCTGAACAGCACAGACACAGCCCAAATCGCCCACCACGCTGGCCAAAAAAGCAGTCCACAGCTACAACTCCGATACTGTCCCATTGCCCAAGTGCCCGCTTTACCAATCCTACCCTGGAGTCACATAATATAGGCCCAATAGAAGTGCGGCAGATTTTCAGAATAATCTCTATGCAGATGCAACCCATTTAGATTCATTCGGCCTTTTTCACAGAAAAACCCATAAAAGAACAGCTTTACATTTCCACCTAAAGGTAATAATATTTTTTTTTTCAATTTACAAACATTCCTAGAAGTACGTTGGAAAGCGGCCTCAGGGAAATTTCATGTTTTATCTCTTGTGGCCCTCTATTGCCTCTATGCAGAAATCTGTCAAACATAAATTTAAGCACATGGATTATGGAGTCTGCTTTGCAAATGCACATTTTTTTCCTCTGCAGGAAAAACATTTTTCCACTGGAGAAACCCCCCACAAAATCTATAAGAAATCTATTCCACCCGCTCATCCTTGAAGGTGAATTACTTTATCTTCAGGGTGGGACAGGGTCAGATCTGAGTTTGTTAACTACCTAAAGGAGTACACGTTCACAAACTTACAAGGCAAACCACACCTTATAACGCTCAATTAACACCCTTTGTGTGAGATTTACCACTGCACATTTCTCTGTATTGTAGTGGATAAATACTCAATAGTAAATCAATTTATGCCTGACAGGAATCATTTTGTGGATTTCTGGCAGGAATAAATGAGTATTTTCGGATGTAAATGTACATTTAGGGTTGAAAATACCTCTTTGTGTCTCATGTGCAATCCTAAAAATCTGCAAAGGCATAATCCTTCATGGACCAACAGCGGATAACCCTATCTGTACAGATTCACTGAGCAACGTCTCAAACCTTCTTCCCTTCTGACTTGCACAACTCGTCACCACTGTCAAAATCACAAAGAGAACACTTGGGCACTTATGGTGGACATTTGCTTCGTTGGTCTCCTAATTAGTATCCAGCCTTGTGTTTGGTCCTGGCTATATAAAGATCCCTCAAGAACATTCATAAATAAAATAAAAACGGCTATGCCATTCTTATTGAATGATTTACTAATAAAAGAGCCATAGAAACTGAACAGCAATGAGTACTATTTTATTGTAGTAGATTTCGCAAGACTAGCTTCTAGGTTCCACCAGTCCTTCTTTACAGTTCATAATTTACCCACAAACATGCCAAATGTATTTATAAGATATTTGCACCCAGTGCTTAATTTATAAAATAATAAGTGCCAGGGCCCTGACCAGTAGGCCACTGCAGCTTTCACCACCCATCGCCTTTGTCATCACTGCAAAAACAGCTACTAACCATCTCTCTCGTCTGCAAGTGCGACAGTTCATGTTTTTCCAGGTCCCCAAAGCTAAAGGAATGGCTGGGGAGGCACTTATTATTTATTTTTAATGTATATTGTAATGATAAACAACTGTTGTTCTGCTCATCTCTAAATTAGATGAGCAGCGCCACCATGTGGCAGACTGTCATAAGTGCAGTGTTGACAATTAAGTGCCAGTGCAGAGCACCGGAAACCCCCGGCTCAAATTAAGCACTATTTGCACCACAGTAGCAATTTATTACTGTTGAAGCAGAGACAAATCAGCCATTAGGATTCAAAGCGAATACATGGTGAATGATCTCTGAAATCCATTACCCATAAAGTGCTGAGTAAGAAGGCTAGGGGGACGGATCCTTGTCCAGTTCAACTATTGGTGCATTACTGGGAGGAAGGGGACAATGTACTGGACAGAAATCTAAAGAGCGCCTGGCCCACGTGCAGTGTCAGCAGAAGCAGGAGAGCGCTTGGGGTTGTGCATTATCTGCTGCGGCTCAAACGCACCTGACCGGTAGTCTTGAGAGTGGGCAGAAGAAGGCGCCCAGGTGGAAGGCTTTGAATACAGCAAGTGCTCATCTAGTGCCGAGAATGGCCACAAGCGTGTGCATTGCTCCTCGAACTGCAGGATATGGTGTGACGTGTTTTCTGTACGCCATTGTAGTTTATGGCAAAGAAGTGAAGGACCACGAGAAGTGCTAACATCAAGGACTAAAGCATCAGAACAAGTCAGATCTAATTTTAAAAAGAAGTAAATGAGAGGTGAGAGTAGAAGTTGTCATTTATTTGGCACACACAATGTCTAAAGAAGGCATCAAACACTAGATTGAGTTAATAGCGGAGGTAAGGAAAGCGCACTAAAAAGAGGAACATTCGTCATTTTTATGATTATCGACCTGTTACCCAAAATTTGTTAAGCATTTTGTGAAAATGATAGATCCACTGAAGTATTTGCTAAAGAAAAGTATCATGTGAACGGTCAGAGGAATGCAAGTTGTGATGTGACCAAGCATTCTACCCTCATGAGCGATACAAGCACTTTCAGGGTTAATGGGAAACTCTTACACTGGTAAGGGTCATGATGAGAGGATAGTAGCATTCAAATTCAGAGGAGCGAAAAATACTCTGTAGCAGAAAGTGAGGGACTGGGATATTTTTGGGCAATTCACAATTTCAAATTTTATCTACGTGAAACATTTTGTAGTCCTTATGAATCATAAGTCATTGGTTTATGCTTTTACTCTCAAGTGGCAGACACCTGTATATCCAGAATCCCTCGTTCAATGTTGAGACTACAAGGATATAACACGGTAATGGGGTTTTTGGGTAATGGAAATAGCAGATGCTTACTTATCTCAGTTTTGGGCCAAGAGATGACATGATGATGTTAAGGAAATGGAGAAGTCTGTTTTTGTAACAGAGTCTTGCGGGATCAACCAACATGAGGCGAATAAGTGTGGTAAGGATGATATTGTGTTAAACTTTATGAGAAAATGTGTAGTATTAAGTTAGCCAAAACTAGAGCATAAGTACCTAAAGTCTAGAAAGTTCTAGGAAGTGAGATTTCAGATCCGGTCTGACGGGCATAAGGTTTTTAGCTGATACTATCACTTGGAATTCTTAATAAGTTGATTGATTTAGCCTAGAAGGGACATATTGGAAGGAAGCTTACCAAGAGTGTAGTGAGAGAATAATTTTGGTGGCCGACGTTAGATTTTCAAGTGTAAGGGTAAGTCAGATGTGTGCAACAAGTGATAAGGTAAGAGTACGTAGGAAGCCATGATATCACCCTTAGAAGTGCAAGGTAGATCATGAGTCAAGTTAGCGTTTGATATTGTGGGATGGGATGGGTAAAGACTGGATGGAAGATTTACATTAGCTCTATTGACATTAGCTCTGTTAGACTATCATATGACGAGGAATGAGTGTGGTGAATTTGGTGACAATTATATTTGTGGATTTCTTGCTTGAGTTTTTCTTCCTTCAACCGGGTACCTGTAACTTTGACCGCCAGTAATGAAATGTGACTGATTTCAGAACAATTGGAAAGTGTTTTTAAAAAGGTGTCAATGATGGGTCTCAGAACAGCTTTCTACTACTCCAGGGCTAATTGATTAGTTGAACATTTGAACTGGATGGTAAAATCAATCAATCAATCAATCAATCAGGGAATTGTAAGCGCGCTACTCACCCGTGAGGGTCTCAAGGCGCTGAGGGGGGGTCCGCAGATCTGTTTAGCCGAAGAGCCAGGTCTTGAGGGTCTTCCTGAAGGTGTTCAGGGTGGGGGCGCGTCTGATGTCTGCAGGTAGCTCGTTCCAGGTCTTGGCTGCAATGTGAGAGAAGGATCTTCCACCTCCTCTGGCTCTGTGGATGCGCGGGGTTTCGGCCAGTGCGAGGTTGGAAGATCGGAGGTTTCTTTTGGGTACGTGGAAGTTGATTCTGTCGTTGAGGTATTTGGGTCTGTTGTTGTGTAGGCATTTGTAGGCGTGAGTGAGGATTTTGAAAGTGACTGTTTTCTCCAAAGGGAGCCAGTGGAGACTTTGTAGGTGTTGGCTGATGTGTTCGTGTCGGGGGATGCCGAGGACGAGCCTGGCGGCGGTGTTCTGTATTGTCTGGAGTTTGCGGAGTAGGGACTTGTTGATGCCGGCATAGAGTGTGTTTCCATAGTCCAGTCTGCTGGTGATGAGTGCGTGGGTGACTGTCTTCCTTAACTCAGGGGGGATACACTTGAAGGTCTTACGGAGGATGCGGAGGCTGTTGAAGCAGCTGGAGGTGACGGCGTTGACCTGTCGGTTCATGGTGAGTGATGAGTCGAGTACGATGCCGAGGTTCTTGGCGTGGTCTGAGGAGGTAGGTGGGCTTCCGAGGGCGGTCGGCCACCAGGTGCTGTCCCATGCAGACGGGGTGGTACCGAGGACGAGGACTTCTGTCTTCTCGGCGTTGAGCTTCAGGCAGCTGTTGGTCATCCAGACTGCGACGTCTTGCATTCCTTTCTGGAAGTTAAGTTTGGCAGTGGTGGGGTCTTTGGTGAGGGAGAGGATGAGCTGGGTGTCATCGGCGTAGGATTCGATGTTGAGGCCGTGTTGTCGGACGATGGCTGCGAGGGGGGCCATGTAGATGTTGAAGAGGGTGGGGCTCAGTGATGAACCCTGTGGGACTCCTCAGGTGATTTTCGTGGGGTCGGAGAGGAAGGGTGGGAGTCTGATCCTTTGGCTTCTTCTGGTGAGGAATGATCGGATCCAGTCCAGGGCTGTTCCTTGTATGCCTGCGTCGTGTAGTCTGGCGACTCGTGTGCGGTGGGAGACGGTGTAGAAGGCCGCTGATAGGTCGAGTAGGATGAGGGCTGCGGAGTGGCCTTGGTCCAGGAGAGTGCGGATGTCGTCTGTGGCAGCGAGTAGGGCGGTCTCTGTGCTGTGGTTGCTTCGGAATCCGGATTGGGATGGGTCGAGGACGGCGTTCTCTTCAATGAATCGTGTCAGTTTCCTGTTGACTGTTTTCTCTGCAACTTTGGCTGCGAAGGGGAGGAGCGAGATGAGCCGATAGTTCTTGAGGTCGGTGGGGTCAGCTGTGGGCTTCTTGAGCAGGGGTCTGACTTCTGCGCGCTTCCAGTCATCTGGGAAGGTGCCTGTTTTGAAGGTGGTGTTGATGGTGCGTTGTAGTTCGGGTGAGATGGCGGCCGCGGCTCTGTGGTAGGTGTGAGGGGGGCAGGGGTCGGTGGGGGCCCCCGACTGGATGCTTTTCATGGTCGAGGCGGTGTCTTCGGCCGTGATCGGTGTCCAGTTGGAGATAGTGGGCTGGCTGGTGTTTCTGGGGGGCGGGGGGCCGTCTGTGGCGCCTGGTGGATGGTCGATGAAGTTGTTGTAGAGGTTTTTGATCTTGAGGTGGAAATAGGTTCCAAGCTTGTCGCAGAGGTCTTGGGATGGGGTGATGTCTGTGGCTCCGCTGCGTGGGTTGGTGAATTCCTGAATGATACTGAAAAGTTCCTTGGAGTTGGCCAGGAGTTTGTTGTGGATGAAGTTCCTCTTGGTGGCTCTGATCTGGTTGTGGTAGTCCGTCATGGCGTCCTTGAAGGTGGTGTGATTTTCGGTTGTCTTGGTGTTTCTCCAGTTCTTCTCTAGGCGTCTGCAGGTGCGTCTGGCTTCTAGGAGAGCGGTGGTGAACCAGGCGGCTTTCCTGGGGCGTTGTCTGTCGGGGTTGCGTAGCGGGGCGAATTCGTCTGCGCAGTTGAAGATCCAGGTGTGGAGTTCTCTGGCTGCGTCGTTTGCGTCGGGTGCCCAGGTGTGGTTGTCTCGGGTGAGGGTGGAGTTAAATTGCTCGTCGGTAACCTTGCTCCAGTTCCTTCGAGGTGGGCGTGGGGATGGTTTGGGTGCCTTGGGTTTGTTGATGGCGAAGTGTACGCAGTGGTGGTCGATCCATGGCGGCTGCGTTGTGTGGCTGAATTGGACGCTGTTTCCTGCTGCGAAGATGGGGTCGAGGGTGTGTCCTGCTCTGTGGGTCGGTGTGTTGACGAGTTGTTTAAGTCCGATGCTGGCGAGGTTGTCACAAAGGATAGTGGAGTTGGGGTCGCTGGGGTTGTCGAGGTGGAAGTTCAGAACATCAAAAAATCTAACACACTGCTTTACCCATTTATTTATAAGAACGCGATAAGGTCGTTAAATTAATAAATCACTCAGGCTAGGCCAATTATTTGCACAGAGAAATAAATGATTCAATTATTGAAACAGCATTTTATTTTTATCTCGCTGTTATTCAAAAACAATAAATCAATACAAAATTCATTCTCTACACAATACAATATATACAATAATAACACTGGCCCTTCATTATGAAAATTTCCATGGACAACCTTTCAATCAACATTCATACAATCTCACATTCATATAAACACATTCAAACCGTGAACCCACACTAAACATACATCAAAGATTGTTATACCTGATTCTAATACAGTATCCCTAAACATGTGCATAGATAAAACGAATATTTCAATTATAAAGCAATAACAATATAACTTTATAAGATTAATTTCACAACATAAACTAAATTAACATAAATATCCTTTGCTTGAATCAGATAATAAAAATGCAAATGTAAGGGACAAGGAAAATCAAAAACACGCCGACGCGCGTTTCGGTGTTATCACCCCCTATCCGGGGTATCACCTTCTTCAGGGCGTGAAGGTACATTTGTGTCAAGAGTCCATGGAACTTGTTTGAATCATAAAAAATATCATATAGGATGGTTCCTTTAGTAGGGCAACTAATAATTTTTTATGTTGTTCATACATATACTGCACAATTACAGAAATTTAAAGGGCAAATATGGTCTAGCCTGAGGGGGTTAAACATACATAATTGACCACATAAGGGATAAGTTTTGCACTCATTTCAAAGGTATCATTGATGTCATAAAAAGAAACCACAAACCAAATAACAATGAATATACAACAAAGATACAGAATAACGAACAAAAAAGAAGAGAGGCAAACACCAACAACAATAATTTAAGAAACCCTAATTAATAAAAGAGATTTCCTAACAAGAAAATAACTAAATGATTTGTCATACATAAACGATAATAGTTCAACCATCACCGCATTGTTTACTTACCTAACGACGGCTAGAAGACCGAAGAGGATGGATTTATCAATGCAGATTATCAAAAACGGGATGATAGTATCATAAAATCTGCAGTACAAAACAGATAAATAATGAGTCAAGGACCCAAGGCAGATATGACATTCCTATAAGAAATGGGCCAGATTTACTGTCGTTTGCGTCGGGTGCCCAGGTGTGGTTGTCTCGGGTGAGGGTGGAGTTAAATTGCTCGTCAGTAACCTTGCTCCAGTTCCTTCGAGGTGGGCGTGGGGATGGTTTGGGTGCCTTGGGTTTGTTGATGGCGAAGTGTACGCAGTGGTGGTCGATCCATGGCGGCTGCGTTGTGTGGCTGAATTGGACGCTGTTTCCTGCTGCGAAGATGGGGTCGAGGGTGTGTCCTGCTCTGTGGGTCGGTGTGTTGACGAGTTGTTTAAGTCCGATGCTGGCGAGGTTGTCACAAAGGATAGTGGAGTTGGGGTCGCTGGGGTTGTCGAGGTGGAAGTTCAGGTCTCCAATGAGTATGTAGTTTGCTGAGGCGATGGCGTGGGGTGCAATGAAGTCTGTGATGGTGGTGGCGAAGGATGTTCGGGGGCCGGGGGGTCTGTAGATGAGGGTTCCTCGGAGTGTGGCTTTGGGGGTGGTCTGGATCTGGAAGTGCAGGTGTTCGGCGGAGGGGAAGGTTTCGCTGGAGGTGGTGAGGCGGAGGGTGCTCTTGTGGGCGATGGCGAGGCCCCCTCCTGGGTGGTTGGGGCGGTCTTTCCTCTGGATCTTGTATCCGTCTGGGATGGCGGTGCTGATGTCGGGGGCGGAGGATGCATTGGTTCAGGTCTCTGTGAAGAAGGCGATGTCGGGCGAGAGAGAGTCGAGTAGGTTCCAGATTTCCATGGCGTGTTTGTGTACGGAGCGTACGTTGAGGAGGATGCATTTTAGGGTGTCGCCGGTGCTGGCGTCGGCGGTGTTGGAGGCCGGGGTGGCGGTGAGGGTCTGGCGGCAGTGGAGGCAGGAGAACTGGCCGTGGGTCATGTTCGGCGAGGCCTGTTGGCATTCTCTAAGTCTTCCAGGGTTGAGTGCGAGGAGGGTGGTGGTGTCGTAGCGATGGGTGGTGGGAGGTCCAGGGTTCCTGGCACTGGCCGCGGTCGGGTTGCGGACGGGCACAGACGGGCTTGCCTTTGGCGCGCCGGCGGCGTGCCCGCTGCGCGCGACCGCGCAGCGGCCGCCATTAAGTATGGGAGGTGGGAGGGAGGAGAGGCTGGGAGGCGGGAGCGGGGGAATTCCGGGGGGAATTAAGGGGGGGAATTCCGGGGGGAATTAAGGGGGGGGAGGGGCCGCAGGGGCAGCAGCGGCGAAAGGAACAGGCAGGCACGAGAAAATAAAAACAGTGGTGGAATTAGAGCAGGACACAGATGGGCACAATAACAGTGGCACAACAGGGAAAAATTAAGAAAAAAAAACGGCTGAGAAAGGTTACGGTGGTTGCAAGCAGTCTGGTCCCAGTTGGAGCGGGCAGCAGGCGCAGGAGCGAGCAGCAGCCTCAAACCTCCCAAGGAGGAGGTCGGGGTCTGGAGGCAAGAGACGGCACAGCGGAGCTGCGGGGAGAGAGTGGACCTAGACCGAGGGTCGGAGGTCTTACTCTTACAATGCAACTATCAAAGTGAATGGTTTTCATGGAAAATGGATGTCAGAGGAAAATGTTCTCTGTTTGTCTTGTTTAAAAACAGTGAGCATGGAATGAAATTGTCTCTGGTGTGTCTTTCTGAGGGTAAGATTGTACAGGTAGATGAAATTAGGGCGATGAAAAGTGTAGGAATTAGTCAAAGAAGGTTCAAGAGAGATCATAATCTGTGGAGTGTAGCATTCTGTGTGGACTGATGTGGAGTCCATGTGAGCCAAACACCTTTGCAAGAACGGGTCAAGATCTTTAAAGCAAATGGGCTGTTTCCAGATCACCAGCGTGGGACGGAAGGTAGTGTGACTACTTAATGATTCAATGTGGAACATGAGTCGGCTACCAAAGGGCCAGGTGGTGGGTCAAGCTCCGTGGTCATCTGATGAGAGGAGGGCCGGTACAAGAGCATAGAAAAGACCAAAGAGAGACTGCATTCTTTCAAAATTGTTTCAGGATTACTCTTCGGAAGGGTTATATAAATGTAAATAGGTGAAGTCGTTTTCCTTCTTTGTGTTGTGAGGTAATACATTCAGTTTTGTTAATGATTGAGATGTGTGCTTTCTTGTTAGTAATATATTTGTCCTTAAGCCTGGAATATGAAACCTGGAATTATGGAGAACATCTTACTGTGAGAGTTGAAGGAACTGGCAGTTAAAGCCCTCTCCTTTCTTGTCCAGTTGTTGGCGACATATCTGTTTAACTAAATGAATCATGTGATTTAGCAAGCAGAACTGTCATCATTTCAGTTTGCAACATTAAAAAATTAATAGGGTCAAGAAAGGGAACCGGGCTGAAGCCCACCATTGTTTTATAGAGACCCAACACATGTCCCCTTTCCCCACTGTCGGAAGTCCCAGGAAAAGAGCTTGGATGGCTGCAGAGTGTCAGCTCTTGTGTTTCCCTGCATTACTACTCACGGCTAGGTCACCCCTCAGCAACAGCGGAGAAGCACATGTCTCCTCAGCTGGATGTCCAATTCCTTGACAAGCTTTGTGCTCCACTGATGCAGTGATGTTCCTAAATATCTTTCTACCAGAAGGTGAGGTTCATTGTTGTGCATCATCCACTCTCTGCAACAGATTGCACATGTAACTCAGAGGAACGCAAACTATCTACATTTCTGAAAATATTGAATATCCTAGCAGTCCATTATTCAAACAGGGGTTCAACCAACTCAAATGATAAACTCAACATATATGTCTAAGAAGCGGCAACATATAGCATGTGGCCTCACAAACGCCTCACAATAACGTTGAAAATGCTCTTTGGCTTAAACCTTTCTTAGGAAAAGGCCTACCTGAAGATGCAAAAAGTCCACCTTCACCTTGCCATCTAAAGTGACTTGAAAACCAGAGGTTAGTACAAAAGGAACATACCAGTAGCCGGCAGTTGCAAGCCATAGGTCAAGATGTCTGCAAGGCTCTAGGTTCCACATTAGATCTTAGCTAGACAATCTCAGGGCTAGAAACGAGATATACATTACCGTTACAATCTAGTGTACAAAGAGTCAATTCAAGAATGCATGTTTTCTTTTTCAATTTTTCTGTGTATTTCAGGGGAAACCGGGGTTACTTTCGCCATTTCAGTCAGCTCTTGGGATAAAAGATATCTTTATCCAACAGTTGATATACCGATATTAGTTTGCATCAAATCCAACATCAAGGACAACATGATCTGAAATGGGTAGTCGTGTGGTGATGACTTGGAGTCACAATGAATGATGGTTGATGAGACGCACTCCACTGCGGAGAAACTTTGATGCCTGGTGTCATTCTGGTAGCATTAGGAGGTGAGAAGCTTTGGCCTTGTGGCTGTATATGGGTGCATAGAAAGAAGAGGAGAAAGGGTATTTATATGTGCTGGGTATGTGCCTGTAAAGCTCTCCTCTCCCAATTCTCTGGCCACCATAAGGACTGTTTGGAATTCTTGCAGTTTTTCTACAGCCTTAAGTTACACACATATCTTCAGAGTCTTTTTGCATTTGAGGGTAATCTCAAATCACTTTCAGTATATTCCTAATACATCTAATCCCCATGCCACTCCCCTAATTCATCTCTTATTGTTTCTTTGCCATAATACTTGCGCATTCTCCTTCCAAAATGAGGCCTTCATCCTGACGAAGGCTCTTACGTTCTTATAAGATAGCCAAAACAAGACACCCACAGTGCAAGTACTGGATAAACCTCCATTTGGAAGCAACCTATATTTTGAGTTTTAGAATACTAGGAGTGCATGTAGGCCATTAAGTTTAAAATATTATTAGGGATTACAGTATATACAGGTGCATTGCAGTCTTTTTTTTCTGTTTCACATAGCGCAAACTCGACCTAAATGTATGAGAGCGCTTTACACGAGCACCAGTTGCGTTGCAGACGGACACATTCATTTCGTTAGGCACAGGGAGATTAAGTGATTTGCCCAGAATCACAGGATGTTGAGCGTCCCTGCCGAGAATTGAACCCGATTCCCCTGCTTTGCAGTCAACCGCTCTAGCCGTTAGGCCACATCCTCTCCCCTTTAATTCTACTGTACTCTTTGCTAAGTTGGTTATTCTGTTTATAGAGTTTTTTAGTTTCTAGATAGTATTAGACTCCAAATTCATCATTATATGCTTATAATGGCTTTAATAAATGACTAAATAGTGATTATGTCGATGGTTATACAATAGATAGGCTGATAAACGTTGGCCATAATTTCCTAGAGAAATTAAATAACAAAACTTCTGAATTTATTGAAAATCTCTCCCATGAAATACCGCTTCGCTGGAATGTATATCTGGAGTATCTCTTGCAGTTAAAAAGCATGCTTAAAGCCTACCAACTTGTCTTCTTGCTTCTCAGACCTTGATGACCACCTCTCATGCAAGCCCATTTGGGTCCTTGCCCGTAGGCCAGTTTACAATGCGCATCATGAGGGACAGCATCTAATGATAGCTTGAACAATATGCACAGAAAAATGAGACCAAAAGGGCCTGCATGTCACCATCCATGGATACCATCTCCCATAGAAACCATGATATCATTGGTCCCAGAAAGCCCATCATTTATTGACATGTTAGGTCGTCCCTGGAGGATCCCTCTTCTCTTCCACAGCACTCCCTTACTTCTTAGTAGTTTCATGTTCAGTCTTAAGTGGAGAATGATATTTCAGGAAGTAAAAGCCAAAGCTGTCAGACAATATCAGAGGCAGTCGCATTTTTGTTTGCAGTTTTTTGACGGCCACTTAGTGATAACTCCCGCCTATTTTTGCTACTTTTCAAGAGGTGAATCTAGAGTCAAGTCAATTCATAGTGTGAAATTAACACAACATACCCTTACTGTTCCCATTCTGCTTCATGGTCACCAAATGTGAAGATAAAGAAGCATTGGCAAAGCCAACAAGTCTGGCCTTTGGGACCTATTGGCTTTGCCAATGGTTTTTAACGGTGCTGTACAGCATCGCCTATGATGGGCAGTCTGGCTAAAGCATTAACAAAAAAAACGCATATATGGGGGCTGAAACAACATAGAGGGTTAGGGTAGGAGTAACATGAGGGGGTTCGGACAAGGGTAACGTCGAGGGCAGGGGGAAAAGTACACAACACGGCGAGAGACAGCAATATGGAGCGCGGTGGGGAAGAAGAGAACCACACGGGCGAGAGAGAACAATGTGGAGCTGGGATAGAAGCATATGAGCGAGAAAGCAAGGGGGAGAAGCACGGGAGGGTAAGCACAGCACTGAGGGGGTTCACGGAGGAAGTAAAAGGGTGAGAGAGAGCAACACAGTGCAGAGAAGGGGAGAGAAGCACAAGATGGAGGCATCTCAAAAACACATGACACTCTAATGGAGTTATTAACCAAAAATAAAAAAAGTAGTGCCTCAAAAGTAAGCAACGGTAATAAGGCCATGCTCCAGGTGAGGGACAAATTCAAGAAGAGGAAGTAAAGCCCATGCATGCTAACATTTAAAATGCAAGTAAATGAGAGTGGCAGTCACGCCAGCCAATAGTAAGCGATGAGAGGGCTTGAAGTCCACTGTATGCTGACAATAGGTCTTTTTTTGCAAACAGACACCTTGGGCTGCTTGGCAGGAGAGCTCTAATAATAATAAAAACTGGGGCACAACATTCGCCCTGACTTTACTACTAGTGGAACTCAGCAGTGGGTTTGCTGCATCTGAGCAGAAACAAACTCGGTACAGCTGTATAGATGACATGGAGTCAGCACGAGGTCAGGGCCCGAATATTCCCAGCTTAACTTCAGGCAGCAGCAAGTCTTCGGGTTTCTCCCAGTGGAAGAACTGAAACTAATTAATGCTCCGACCTGTCACGGTGCAGGGAGCCAGACTTCACCTGCACTTGGCAGCTCTCCCTCTGGTCCGCCATGCTCCCCCCTGAACCCCCTTCCAAATGTCACCGAGGCAGGGAACAGCTTATTAAGCGACCTTCCATCTTTAAGGTGAGGTGGGTGTTCCAGGAATCCATGTGAAAATAGTCCCTGCTGACAGGACATGGAGTGGACCAAGAAATACCAAACACCTGTCAATGTTTGGTGTCAGGGCACGGAGAGAAAATGAAAAGACATTTTTTAAAGGTGGATGCTATATGCTGCTGCAATTTAATCTTTACTTTCCTCTTTGCTTGCCTCTTCTCCCGAGGTTTTAAAACCAGATTTGTTTTGTGTTGCAATTCTTTCTTAGGGACAAAAACCAGATCCTTACACCACAAATAATTTTTACAGTGGCTTTCAATGTAGTCTTAGAACTCCTATCTTACAAAGATTGATCCCAAAACATCATGTACTTCACATGGCCTAGGTGCTACAGCACATGGTGGCTCACAGTTCGGGAAAATGCAAAATAACAGCTTTTTGGAAAATCTATGGAAATTGTGGAAAACTCAGAGAATTTTTTGTTTTGAAATTTACACATGAAAATAGTGACTTATTTCAATTGATGTTGCATATGCCCTATTTGGTGCTAAAAAGCATTTGTCTCTTCTACAATGCCATTGTGTACTGAAAAATTCTGCAAAACATTAACTTGAAAAGGAATAATACTGTACATATTATCTTGCACAGCTTTTGATGTTAATATGCACGAATCATACTCCATTGGCTGTGCTCAGCTTTTTCTGGTTTTTCATGCTGTGAAAATTAACTCAATAAAATGGAAGGTGGGACAAAAAACTTGACGGTGGAATGCAGGCCCTTAAAACAGAAAATTGTTAAAGTCGAAAAAAAAAGTGAAACTTTGTACATTTGCCTCTATCCAATCACAGACATTAGCGATTCAAGGCAAGCTTGGGAAGTGTACCTTAAATGGGACAAGGGCCTTGAAGTTTTTCCATGCTTCCTGACATCAGAGATGTCTGAAGATGTCCTCCTGAAGACCTGGTGATTTTACTACAACCAACATGAGTGACAATTATAGGAACAAGCTGCCACAAATACCACTTGTAGCTGACTTGGGAGTTTTCTACAAGAACCCATTGCCCAACCATGCTTTCCATCCACCTCTCAGCAGCAGCAGACATCAAGCATATGCCCACTAATATTCTCTGCGTTCATCACCCTCGCTAGGGATACCATTGTGTCAGGACTCAACTTGATTGGATTTCTTGACAAGAAGGATTCAACTCTCCTATAGCAACTGCATAACACATTGGGGCATATTCACAAGAAAATGTCGGAGCGCGGAGCCGTGCCAAATTTGGCAGTGCTGCGCTACGACATTTTCAAAACGCAGGAATGCGCCGTATTCACAAGAATACGGTGCAACCCTGTGTTCACCGTAGCGCTGGTACAAAAAAAGCTGCCTAGTGCCAGTGCAGGCACCCTGCTGCCATGTTTCAAGGGTGCCTACGCTGCAGGGACGACTGTTTATGTGCATGAAGGGACAGCAAAGCAATGGGTGTTGCGGTGGAACGCCCACAGCAACATCCATTGACCGCCCCTTTGCCGCAGAGGACAGCGGTGGAAATGGGCATATTTACAAGGTGGCGTTAAGCCGTGCAAAGTGGTTTAGAGCCACATTATAAATATGGAAATTGGCGCTGCGCCACCGGAGTGTAAAAAAAAGTGACGCTTCGGTGACGCCGAGGGCTTGTAAATATGCCCCATTGTTTCGCGCTTGCCATGCTTGAAATCGAAGAAACCCTCAAAGAACATCCTCTGGACTAGGCCTTCTTCTCATATGCTAGAAGACTAAAGTCTTATCTTGCCTCAACACCTGAGGCATGATCTAACACTGAAGAGTTTCAGATAAGCTCTAAGGCTCATCTCTTTACTATCTATCTATGTCCCAAGCATTGATTGCCCTCTCTTTCTACAGGGCCCCATAGTTTGCAGATACCCTAATGTAAGGCACAGGCAACAGTCTCAGTAAACATCCCCAAATGCATTCCTTAACACTGCATGTGGATCATGTGTCATTGTCATATCAGCCCACCTCAGACATTTTCCACATTTGATTATGCAGCGAGAAGGCAGCGGGGTCTTGGAGAACGAAGCTTTGGACCCCCTGCACTGTCTAACACGAACATCTACCCTCCGGCACTGTAAGAACAAAATCATCCATAGACACCTGGTAAGCCCTGGGGAAGTGTTAAACGGTGCCCAAGTGTGAAGAGTATTCACACTTGAGCTGGAAACCTATTCTGAGTAAGGGTTTCCAGCTCACTGAGTGAATATGCCGTTTCCCTGAATCACTGTGTTTGGCGTTGGATGAAACCGTGGGTCACACTGCAGCGCCGTGTAAGTTGGCAGACCTGCTATATGCAGATGTTCCCTGCCCCTTGTACCAGCTCCACGCTCTATAAATACCCTAAAAAATGTATTATATTTTTAGACACCCTGACATCTCAGTAATGGAGGAAGAGTGCCAAAGGTCTTGCAGAAGCGAGCAGTAAACAGCTGGTTGTGGAGTAAACTTCATGATTGCTGGAGGACTTTGGAAATATGCTTTGAGGGACTTTGCCTAATGCAGTTTGGTGCCAGCTTAAGCGCAAACTCCAGTGCTGGCTACCACTGATGCATAATGATACCATGATGGTTTAAAACCTACTGCTTATGTTCAAGAGCGCACCACAGCTTCCCCATGCATGCAAAGCAGGCAGGAGGACAACTACCAAAATTGCGGCTAATGACAGCCATGATGTTCATCCTATTAGCCACAAAAGTCTTTGGTCTTCAGTGCTTCACAAGTAAATGTGTCTTAATATTTCTCAAGAAGTCCACCTTTGGCAGTGACAGCAAATGTAAATCTGGTTAAACTTGACTTGAAACTCATATTGTGGGTGCACATGAAAAGAGCATCATACGTTCATTCCAAGGTGTTTCTCAGCTTTTATAAGCTTTCAGTTTGGCCTGGTATTGTTTTTGTCCATTTTTAAAAAAATCATACTATTTCCTCTGCAGGGTACGCAGGAGTAGTTACTTTTTCACTGAATTGTAATTTTGCTTATGGCTTTTAACTAACCTTCTGGACTAAGGATGCTGTGTAGATTTTGCTTATTGACTCTGGTGGGTAACATATATTATTCACGCCGATTCTCATCGAAGTTTTCATTTCCTGGAATTTCTTCTCATCCTGGAAATGTCAATGGGTCTTTCATCTCCGCCTAGTAGGATACGATGGTACCGATTCTCAGATCATTTTGAAAGCTCTATCGTCACGTGCTCCTTCATCCCTTCAACGTGACTACTACTTCAAGGTAACCAATGTCATTAACTAGTGAGAAGAGGTGAAAGGGAAGACACACGGTTATAGCAAATACACTGACTAATAACTAACTCTGTGCCTGGTCTCTAGACAGATTCCATTCCCTCTGCTTCCCTTGAACTAGGTGCTGCACTGGGTTGTTATATGGTCTGTTTCTGTACTTGAGATTTAAAATCAGCCTTCATTAAACGGTATGAGTGATCTACTTCAGGTCTGCTTAAAGTAACCCTCTACTAGGAGGGAACAAGAGTGGACCAATGGCCAAGCCCCATTTCTGAAGGTGTCTGGTAGGCAAAAATAAATGAGCCATAAGCAAAAACAAATGAGCCCTACAGTTAAATACAATGAAGCAACCACCATGGTCCAGGCAACTGAGTCCAAAAAGGAAAATTTACTGAAATCCGAATAATAAAAAGGGTGATGAAGTCGGAATTTATAGGTATCGCCCAAACGTACAGAGTCAGTCCATGCGTAGGGCAGGCTAGGGATTTAAAGGCTACCTAGGCCGTAGAAGCTGAGGGATCCAGTGAACAACCAGCCCCGAAAGCCGCCGTTGGGGGCAGAACTTGTAGAGGTTGCCTGATGTGCCATCTAGCTTGAGCCTTATTTTTGGCATATCTCTGTTAATCTATTTTGTAGTATAAGACAGCGAAAAGGGGTCATGTAAACAGTAAATAGTGTAGGAGGCAAGACATTGAAAAGGGGGATGCAACATTTGATGTCAGATATTCTGGAGATTAATGGACCCAGCTTAATCTGATGGGAGCAGTTTCACAAGACTGGCGCAAACCATGTCAACACAGTTCCTCTGGTGTAGGCCAAAATACGCAATCTTGTGATGATTGAAGGTGTCGGAGGCACCCCAGTGGTTCAAGACATCAAAGCACAAGGGTGATCATGGTCTCAAAAACTGAGAAACTCTTCCCTGATGTTTAGGAGTCTCTGTGCATTAACAGGGTGTGAAACATGATTGAATGTCTCTCAGGACATTTGCCCCCTAGTGCAGGACACTTTTCAGCTAATGCTTATTTCAAGTGTCTTTGCAATACAGGGTAGACCATACATGGGCCTGTTGCTGCAAACATTATCTGAATCCACTGAGAGTTTCTTTAAGATTGGAGTGATGACAGCATGCTTATCAGCCTGGATGACTCCACTGGGGAGCGAGGAACTACCTAACCTGGCAATGATCGGTGTCAGAGCAGCAAGCCCCAGGACGAAGACCTGTGCACTGTAGAAATCCCAAGGAGGTGATTTCTTGACAGAGATCAAGATATTAAAATGTCAGTTTCAGAGGCTTTTCCTAATTCACAGAGTGGGGTTTAATGCAGGTAGCTGTAGAAAAACAAGAGTCAAACTCCACGGCCCTTGTGGTAACGGTGGTGGTGGAGACCCATAAAGTGTTAATTTTGTTTTCAGAAATGGAATGTTGTTTTCACACTTGTCTATTAAGGGGGCCAGCATGTGGCTGCAGAGTTGGGAGAGCCCTCTATTTAAATGCAGAACTATTCTTCATTCGAATTTGCAGAATCTTCCATGGAAGAAATCTTTCTTCACTCTTTTACGGGCTGATTTGTAGCCTTTAGAGTGTGTCTGGCAAGCTGTGTGAAGCATTTACCATTTTTACCTATGCCTTTCCGGTGCCCTGCTTTAATGTTTTAGATGGTGGTGGTCAGTGCTTAATTTGAGCCGGTGGTTTCCGGTGCTCGGCACTGGCACTAAACTGTCCACACCGGCACTTGTAACAGCCAGCCACAAGGTGGCGCTGTCTGGCTAGTTTAGAGATTACCACAACAGCAGTTGATTATTAAGTCATTATACATTAAAAATGTCTATTTCCTGCTGTCCAAGCCATTCTTATAACTGTGGGGGCCTGAAATAGCTTGAATTGACACACTTGTAGGAGTTTGATGGTTAGTAGTTTTGTTGTTACTATCATTGGCAGCGTGGTAGGGGTAATGTGTGGTGTAAGCTGCAGTGGCCTCCTGATGAGAGGCCTGGCACTTATGTGTGTTTTTTTTTTTTTTTTACAAATTAAGCAATGGTGGTGGTTATAAGTGTACTATGTTTTAGAATCAATCTTTTTATTGAACAGGGACCACATTTGTTGTACACAGCCTTCTGCCTACATCTCTAAGCCGGCAGGGCGGACTTAAGCATAATACACAGCGTGTAGGCACACAACCCGGAGGTCGGCCGCGGTTATGCACTGCAAGGAGGCACGTGCTATACTTCCCAATTTTCAAAAAAGGCAAAAATACAACATACAAGAACACAAATAAACTAAAGCATCATCAACCAGAACCCCCCCCCCCCCCCAGTACCTCCCACCCACCTTTCTCCGCATCAGCCCTTGCCACCAATACATGCACACTCCCAATGTCCCCCCCTCTAGCGTATGTTAGCATCACACTGTCACTTGTGAGGAGGAGCCCGGGGGATCCAAAGGTATCAGCCGTAGAATCTGGAGGTACTTAGGACATGTCACCTCTCTCAGGTCTCTCGTAAGCAAAGTCAAAAAGGGCTTCCACAAAGTCGGGAACTCCTGCCCCGTCCCTTCCACAGTCCTCGACATACGTTCCATGGCCAGTCACTGCCACAATCTATACACCCAATCCATGACATTCGGCAACGCAGCCGTTCCCCACGACGCCAATATAACTTGTCTAGCAGCTAGAAGCGCCAGCGCTATCTGCCTGCCCTGCAGGGATCGTAACGGGAACACTTTCGCGCGCGGTAAGCCAAGGAGCGTGTATTCTGGGGCGCGGGGCAGCGCAATCTGAAACGCAGCATCTATATCATCTAGCACCGCCGTCCAATAGCGATGTAATTTCGGGCAGTGCCATAATAAATGGGCCAAAGTCCCTGTCAACCCACATCCCCTCCAGCATTGATCAGTTTTGTTTTTGTCCCAGGCATGTACCCGGGCTGGTGTGTAATATCAATAGGAAACCACTTTAAACGCGGACTCCGCACCCGCCGTGCAGCGTGCAGTGTGATGGGCTCTATACCAGATGTGCTCCCATTCCTTGGGGGTTAGAGGTCTTCCCAACTCTGTCTCCCAACGTATCTGGGCTTTCGTTCTGTGCTCTGAGGGACACATCATGAGTCTAGCATAGAGCTCTGAAATCAGTCGGCGATCATCTGATTTACACACCACCCACCGCTCGAACGATGAAAGGGGCCTGGACATGGAAGCAAAATTACTAGGCCTGGTAACCCAATGGCAGACTTGTGCATAAGCAAAGGCGTCCCCAGCCGGGAGGTCATAGTCGTCTCGTAACTGATTAAAGCGAATTACCCCCTCGGTGTCGAAGAGAAATCCCACTCTTTTACAACCGCTCTCGCGCCACCTATGGAACACGACAGACGCCCTCCCTGGTGGGAAGTCCGGATTATCTACAATGGGGGACATAGGTGAGGGAAAGGTTGTCCATCCTTTTTCGAAACAGCCACTTTATCCCAGACTTTAAGGGTGGGCGAGGTCACCGGGGAAGAGTATAACCCCCATGCTCTGTGCTTTCGTGGCAACCAAAGTTCCCTCCAGAGATTTGCACCCGCCACGGCCTGATCCATGAAATTCCAATGCTTACTCGACAGTGGTCTATTCCACTCCAAAAGGTATCGTAGGCAGGATGCTTGGTAGTAACACCCTATGAGCGGTAGTCCCACGCCTCCCTGCGATTTTGCACCCGTCATTTGCACCAACGAAAGCCGGGGCTTCCGTCCTTCCCAGACGAACCTGTTGATGAGGGATTGTAACCTTTTCAGCGCTCCAGGTGGCGGCGTTAACGGGAGCATCTGGAACAAATAGAGGATGCGCGGAAGAACCGTCATTTTTACCGCCGCTATCCTGCCGAACCATGCTAAGCGAAGGCGCGACCAAGCGTCCAGCGCTTTGGCCGTATGCTCCAAGAGTAAGGTGTAGTTTAGTGAGACCGTCCGGGCAATGGTCGGGGTCAACCGGAACCCCAGATATGTTATGTCGGACTGCGCCCATCGAAAGGGAAAGCTCCGCTGCAGAGCGTCCACTTCAGCTGAGGGGAGCGAGAGATTAAGAATCACTGACTTACTCAAATTCACCTTAAATCCGGAGGTCGCGCCAAAGGCCGCGAGCTCCGCCATCAGAGCAGGTAGTGTCGTCCGGGCTTGGGTAAGCGAGAGGATCACATCATCGACATACATACTGATTTTATGCACATCTGCCCCAAATTTTAGGACCGAAATCTGAGCATTAGTGCGGATCCGTTGCGCGAAGGGCTCCATATAAAGCGCGAATAGGAGCGGGGACAAGGGGCAGCCCTGGCGCATCCCGCGGGCAACAGGGAAGAATGCCGACCTGTCGCCATTAACTCGCACAAATGCCCTCATGGCGTGGTAGATGCACCCAATCCATTTTAGGAAGTTATTCCCAAGCCCAAAGCCCCGGAGTACCGCGAACAGATAATCCCACCCTACGTGGTCAAAGGCCTTTTCCGCGTCAATGGACAACAGAAAGGCCGGTTTGAGGGACCGCTGCGTACTATCAATGAGGTGTAGCAGCCGTTTGGCATTATCCCCGCCTTGTCTAGTGGGGATAAACCCCGACTGGTCCGGGTCAATAATGTCCGCCATAAGTGGGTTGAGGCACGCCGCCAGAATTCCTGCAAAGAGTTTTGCGTCAATGTTAAGAAGCGAAATTGGCCTGTAAGACCCGCACTCTGTCGCCTCCTTGCCCGGCTTTAAAATCACGGAGATCGCTGCCTCCGCCATGGACGGTGACACCTCCTCCGTCAGGAGGAAAGAGTTAAACAATTTTGTTAAAAAGGGAGCCAGCTCCGCGCAAAATGCTTTATAGAATGAGGCCGGGAAGCCGTCGGGGCCCGGTGCCTTGGCCACCTTCAACCTTGCTATGGCCGCGATGACCTCGTCCACACGAATATCTGCGTCTAGCTGCTCTGCCACTGCGCTAGAGATCGGCGTGATCCCACTTGTGGCTAAGTAGTCTCCCGGGTCGCTCAGTGGGGGTCCTGTTCGGTGTATAGGTACTGGTAAAAGCGCCGAAATGTTTCCACTATGTGCGCATCTGTACGGTGTTCCGTCCCAGAAGGGTCACGCACCGCCTGTATAAGGGACGTTTGTGTTTTAGCTCTCAATCTATTCGCCAGCATTCTCCCACACTTATCGCTGCTAAGAAAAAATTTATGTCGCAGCCGCAGTAGGGCATGCTCCGCTCTATCCACATCAAGGTGCTTTAACATACGCCTGCGCTTCTCCAGCTCTCGCCAGACCCTCTGCGCCCCAGTGCGTTTGTGAACCGATTCCAGTTTCCCCACCTCCTTTTCTAACGCAGCGCGTTTCTCCCTGCGCAGTGTGTTGTAAGTGGCCGAAATAGCGATAAACTCCCCTCGCGCCACTAACTTTAGGGCTTCCCACACCGCCGCCAAAGAAGTGGCACCCGTATCATTGTCTTGTAGATAATGTACTATCGTGTCCCTCATCCGCTTAAGTACGTCCTCCGCATGCAACAAGCTCTCTCTAAGACGCCACCCATGAGGGAACGTTCGCCTATGCTGCGCTGGGAGCAGGACAGTAAGGGGAGCAAGATCAGACAGCACTCTGGGTTCAATAGTAGCTGAGTGGAGGCTGGCCATAAGCTCAGTGGAGGCCAGGAAGTGATCCAGTCGGGCATACGTTTTATGTGCCGCCGAGTAGTAGGTATAGTCGCGCTCCATAGGGTGATGTACCCGCCATACATCATGTAACCCATGCTCCTCTAACCATCCCCTACCTGCGGTGGAAAGGGCCCCCGACTGATGCACCCTCAGGCCGGATCTGTCCATCCCCGAGTCCATCACGAGATTCAAATCTCCACCCACCAAGACCGCTGTATCCTGCGAGGACAAAACGTACGATAGAGCCGACAGCAGGAAGGACTCCTGCTTCTCGTTCGGACCATAGAGCGACCCAAGAGTGAGGTGTGTGTGTCCCCATTGCACTCTAAGGACCAACAATCTCCCTTTGATCTCTGCCACTGTCGAAACCACTTTACACGGGCATCTAGCCCCCAATAGAATTGCCACCCCGTTCTTCTTTGACGGCCCAGCAGACCAGACCTGTTGAGGAAACCGCCTGTCGCGCATGCGCGCGGTATCTTTTCCAAGTAAATGCATCTCCTGAAGGAGGCAGATGTCGCCCCCCATATTCTCAAGAAGGGAGAGCACCGCTGACCTCTTAACTGGATTATTAAGCCCTCGGACATTGAGGCTCACGACTTTAATATCCCTACCCGTATCTCAGCCAGCGAGCATGCTATGCTCAACGATAGACCCCGGGATGCCCCAGCTACCACCCTCTACTGAATCCCTTATTTCATCACGTAGCGGTCTGCCTATGTGCAAGCTGATGCGGAGAACCCCTGTTAGATTTACAAAAAATGCATTCCCCAAAGAACAAACCCCTAAAGAAACACAAAACACCCCAGAACAAAGGAGAAACATGACCAAAGTCTGTCACACAGAGAGAGATTCGGGGGGTCGTAGCTGCCTCACACGGCCCGTAGCAAGGGTCGGACACAGTGACAACAAGTCGTACGAGCAGACAAGGGAATGATCCAGGTACTCAATCCCTCCCCCCGGCACCGCTCATTGGACCCATCCCAGGGACGACAGTAAGAGTTCTCATGGGGAGACAGGCCTCGCTGATGTTTGAGAAAGAGTGGCCAACACTTCCTCCCTCTCCCGCTCCCTTGCAGCTTGGTCAGGCTTTGCGACCGACGATCCCTTGTCCACTCGCTGCCATTCCCCAGCACGTGACGCTCGCTGGGATCTGGGAAGGTCTGTCTCTCCTGTCGGCGCAGCGTGCTCGAGCCCCAACACCTTCATAGCGTCCTCAACCGATCGGAGCTGCAGCAACTTTCCGTTGTGTTTAAAGATGAGGCGGAAGGGGTGCCCCCACGAGTACGGGATCCTGGACTCCCGTAGATGCGCGGTCACCTCCCGGAAGGCTTGCCTCTTAGTGAGTGTTGAGGCCGCAAGATCTTGAAAGATAGCGGGCTGATGACCCCTAAAGTGGAGAGGCTGGGCCTCCCTGGCCTGGCGGATGATATGCTCCTTTAGTTGAAAGTCATGGATGCATACCAGGATGTCCGGGGGGGGTGCTTTCGCGCCTCGGGGAAGGCCCACACGGTGGGCACGGTTCATCTGAATGTCCGTCTCCTCGCTTTCCCCGAGTATCTGCTGAAACAACGCCTTGACGTAGGCTCGGAGGTCATCTCCCTCTGCTTTCCACGGCACACCCCGGATGCGCACGTTGTTCCTCCGGGAGCGATTCTCCAAATCCTCAGCATGAGCCTGAAGATCGAGGTTTTGCTCCCGGAGGCGCAGTACGTCCTGCTGCAGGTGGTGGATTTCCTCAGCTCTACCCACATCGTGTTCCTCCAGGGTGGCGACCCGCTCCCCAACCTCATCCACGTCTCTCCTCACCTCCCTCAAATCAGCTGCCAGTTGGGACTTGAGATCTTGGATATCAGCCTTCATGGCTGCGAAAAGTTCTACCATAAAGGCTTTCGTCGCTGGGGTCTCGTCACCCGCCATCAGGCTTGCTGCTGACTCCACCGAAGGCCCCGGCTGTCGCGGCAGGGGTTCTTTCAGCGACTTGTCTTTGCGGGCCCTAGCCGCTGCCATATCAGACACACTCAGTTATGGGGGCAGGGAAGGTCACCCACCACACGATCTTCGGAGCGCTGCTGTCGCTGTTTTTCGTAGGGCCGTCGAAGCACCCAGCAGCACTGGGGAGCGCACCTCAAGCCTCACCGCAGGGCCCTTTATTGCCCGGCCTCCTCCCAGGTTGAGCCTCACCGGGGACCCCACACCGTCGCTGCAGCAGCACTCGCGGGGACCTCCAACCCCCCGCCCCACCGCAACGCGACTCCGCTCCCTCTCTCCGCGTCCGCCGACCTGCGGACCGTTTTGGCTTCTCTAGACGCCTCCGCTCTGTTGCCAGACGGTCGCCCGATCCGGCGCCGACAGCCCCGGGGCAAAGCACTCCTCACCCTGCTTCCGATTGAGCTCCGGAGCCCCCCCTTCACCAGCTCATGGGCGGCCTCCGCTCTCTGCACTGCTTATGCAAGGCCCAGATCGCAAGGGCCCGCGGCCAGGCCGTGCCCCTCAGCTTCCATCCCCTGAGGACCCAAGTCGTCGTCGCGTCAGGCCTCCAGGGCTGTCTGGCCCACGTCGGACCCTACTGGGGGAGTCCTTTGCCGCAGGCGAGCAAGCCCCACTGTCTCGGCCTTTGCTCTCGTGGCGCAGGGGCCCCACTGTGCCTCGCCAACGCCGCTGCTCCACCCCGCCGCCGCGGGTGCCTCCGTTTCTGACCGCAAGGCCCTCTAGGCCCGGGCAGGCCCACGCTTCAATATGGCGCCCACACAGCTACGTCAGCACTGACCTGGACGCCGCCCCGGCGGGGCTGTCAATTGCCTCACTGCCGCCTCCGCAGATAGACGGTCTCCGGCTTAGTAATCAGCCGCCAGCGGGATCGGCCTAAGCTTTCTGGGCCCACGGTCTCGCAGGCGCCCCGCAGCGCCGCTCCGCTGCTCTTCACTCACGCGGCACCAGGTCAGCCGCCGAACGGCACCAGCTCGGAGACCCACGCTCCACGAGTCGCGGACCAGTTGACTCGCCGCGGCGGTGCCGGACCACCCGTGGATGTCACCCCGCTTCCGCGGGCGGGTCACTGGGTCCCGGGACAGGCGCTGGGACAATGCTTTTGTTCGGCGGTGCCGGAGGGACGCGATCCTGCGTCCTACTGCTCCGCCATCTTGGCCACGCCCCCCGTGTACTATGTTTTAAAGGGGAAAAGATTGTGGATTGAGACTGCAGATATAGTATCCCCGGAAGGGGAGAATGCAGACATTGACTCAGAAAGCTGTAGCACATGATAGAGAGAAGCAGGAGATAGGAATTGAACGTGAAGATAGGAATTTCGAACTGAATATTGATCATTCTTATGCAGTCAGAGAGGAAAATTACGCTTTTGTTGAAGATTTGCTAGATGCTCGACCCCCGCCTCCGTATGCCCCACAGAGGGTATACCCCGTACTTCCCCCACAGCCCCAGTTGCCTGGCTCTTCTGCCCCTGCTGTCTCTGTCTCTGCTACTGTTGCCCCGTCTGTTTTGGCCACGGCACCTTCTGTCCTTTCTTTGTCTTCGCCATCTGTGGCAACTACGACTGTTAGCATTCCGGCAACACCTATTGCCCTGGCATCTCTTTCACCTACGACTCAGCCTGCAGCAACGTTAATGCCCAGTACCTCTGTTATTACTCCCACTGTTTTCCCCCATTCCCCAATATAGCAGAATACTGAGACGCCAGTACGAGGCCCTGAGGATAGAGACTGGACGAAATTCAAGGACAGATTAGGGCGAGCGTTGATACAATCTGACGTGGGGGAGGCTGAAAAACAGGTAGTAGCTAATCAGGCTGCGCAGTGGGCCCGAAATCCCATTTACGGCGTGGAGGATGTGTGGAATGTGATGAAAGATTAGGAGCCTTTTGTGCAGCAACATGCTCTTAAACACATGTTGCCTACTTTGATTGGGCTTTGGGAACAGTGTTTCAATGAGGCAGCGCCGCAGATTATCTATGATATTAAGGATCATGTCTACGCAGCTGATATGGCGCCTGGTCAGGTTTTTGGTAATGTTGCGACATTGGTTGCTTATCGGAGTAGGCTGTTTGAGAAGAGCCCGAAGTAGGCTGTTTGAGAAGAGCCCTGTTTGAGAAGAGCCCGAAGTTGGGATATATTGGGTGCACTTCCCGATGAGGGAAGTGCACCCAATATATCATCCAGAATTACCGGAGCTACGGGATCAGCATGATGTTGTTACTAGGCCAAGGGTAGAGGCCCCTTTCAGAGAGCAATGGGTTTGTACTCCATGGAAAAGGAGTGAGGTTTTGTCCCTTAAGACTCAGCTACCTGACCCTAGGAAAAATCCTACTGCATAATATAAGGAATTGACTGAGGCCGCTTCATCAACAGTGATGACGCTTGCGGACATTGAAATGTTCTTTGGTTTATGGGTTCCTGTTGATATTTGGAGACAGGTACACACACAGGACCACGTTGTGGAGTTGGGTGGTACCTGGGATCAGATTAAAGCATGGGACCAGGAGAGGAAGCCTGGTGAGGAGCCTAAGGCTGAGATACTAGCTTTGCCTGGCCGAATTATCACGTATATACATTCTCTTATTCCACCCCGAAAGATTGATTGGGACAAGTTATCGGCTTGCCGCCAGAAGAAAGATGAGAGTGTGTCTGACTTTTTCACCCGGTTTCAAAGTGCGTTTTTGGATTATAGTGGACAGGACTTGTCAATTGAAGGTGGTGTGCGTTTGTTTGTTAGTAGGTTTGTTTCGAATTTGCTCCCCGAGATTGCAACACCATTACAGGCTTCAGAGAGTACCTGGTCCACATCTTCTCCTTCTGTTATTTTGAATATGGCGTAGTATTATGAGCACAGGGAAAATGAGGAGAAGGAGAAGGTGGAGAAAAAGCATAAAGAATTGAAGATGAAGGTGTTGTTGCAACAGGCTTCTCGAGGGAACGGTAGGAGACGTGGTGGCCTGACCCGGCAGCTTCCCAGCACTAGCAGGAATACCACACAGGTAGAGCCGAATCAGTGTGCATACTGTAAGGAGGAGGGACACTGGCGCAGCGAGTGTCCGGTGCTTTTGCAGAAGGTGGCGGTCCCAAGAGGACGAGGGTCTCGGGGACGTGGGGACGGTGGCCAGGGCAGGGTTCAGTCAGATGAGACCTCGCGGGGTTGTACTGACCGGAACTACTTTGACGACCCTCGGGGCAGATAGTACTATCACGATGACTATGATACGGATGAGGTAACAGAGATGTCCTACAGTTAGGACAGCCGAGGACAGGGTGAGGGACCAGTTTTGATACCTGTAGACCAAAGGGGTCCGTACGTTAGTGCGGACGTACATGGTTCGACTAAGGAGTTTTTGGTGGATACAGGTGCGACGAACAGCTCTATTTCTCATTCCTTGGTCCCTGGGGCGGCTCTGTCTGGCCATAATAATGTTTCGGTAGGATTTTCTGGTGTACCGGTTGTGAGCCCTATTTCCAAACCTCTTGTGTTGACTCTTGGTCCATTTACTGTGGATTCACCATTTTGCTGACGTCTAATTGTGGAGAAATTTAATGGGTCTGGATCTGTTGAAGAAATTGCATGCCACAATATATTGCTCCCCGGAGGGTGTCTACATGACAGTGGGTCCGAATGTTGTGTATGTTTTCTGTCATTGACTTGAAAAATGCCTTTTTCAGCATCCCTATTCATCCTGACAACAGGTACTTGTTCGGGTTTAACCTAGCTGGTAGAAGCTTTAGATTCTGCCACGCTCCTCAAGGCTATACAGAGAGTCAGAGTATCTATAGTCAGGCATTGAAAGGTCAGTTGGATTCTTTGTCGCTTCCCACAGGCAATGTTTTACTTCAATATGTTGACGATCTGCTCATCGCCTCAGATACAGAACAAGGTTGCAGAGACAGTACAGTTAAATTGTTGCTTCATCTAGCTGACCATGGTCATAAGGTATCCCTTTCCAAATTCCAGTATTGTCGACAGGAGTTCACCTATTTAGGTCACCTACTGTTGAAGGAGGGTAGGACATTGACCCCTGAGCGCATCAGTGTCATTGTGAAAATGCCTGTTCCGCGAACCCAGAAAGATGTGCGTACTTTAATTGGCATTACTTCTTACTGTCGCCAATGGATCCCAAACTATTCTCTACTAACAAAACCTCTGCTTGTCCTAACCACTAAAGACGTGCCTGAACCCCTGCCTTGGACGCCAGAGTGTCAGCAGTCTTTTGAGCAACTGAAAACTGCGCTTTGCTCGGCTCCGGTGCTTGGTACTCCTAACTATACCAAGCCGTTCGTGCTGTACGTACACGAGACGGCTGGTTGTGCACTTTCTGTTTTAACACAAAAATTTGGAGATAAGCAACGGCCGTGTGCTTATTTCTCTGCTGTACTTGACCCTGTCGCCCGAGCCCTCCCGGGCTGTCTAAGAGCGGTCGCAGCCGTGGCTGTCTCAATACGACAATCGGCAGGACTCATACTCGATACTGACCTCACAATTAGTACCCCATGCTGTGAATACACTTTTGAATAAGACAAGGACATAGCACCTCACCAGTGCACGTCTGACCTGTTATGAGCTAACGCTCTTCCAAAAGCATATCACGATCAAACGCTGTGCCACTTTGAATCCAGCCACGTTACTACCCCTGCCTTCTGAGAATGAGGAAATTGACATACATGATTGCATTTTTCGGACCGAGGAAGAGACGAAGGGACGGGTAGACTAGACTGATGTTCCCTTATCTGACCCCCAAGGGGAACTATATGTCGATGGCTCTTGTTTTAAATTACCAGATGGCCCCACCACTGCGGCATATGCAATTACTACACTGCACACGGTAGTTGAGACATCACAAGTCCCCTATCAGTCCGGCCACGCAGCTGAGCTAGTCGCCCTTATTCGAGCCTGTGAGTTGAGCGAGGGACTGGTTGTTAATATTTATACTGACAGCCAGTGCGCCTTCAGGGTCGCCCATAATTTTGGGCGGCTCTTGGCAGAGAGAGGGTTCCTTACTTCCCATGGGACGTGCATCCAGCACAGTCCTCTCATATATAGGCTTCTGTCCGCCCTGACGCTCCCTAAGAAATTGGCGATTGTGAAGTGCAGTGCTCACAGGAAGGTTACTGATAAGGTGGGTGAGGGGTACACTTTTGCAGATCAGACAGCTAAGGAGACAGCCCGCACGAAGATGAAAAGAATGTTTGTAGTAGGTCCCGCGAGGTGGGTGCGTGAGTGCTTCATGTTTGAGGATACACTTGAGAATGTTAAGGAAATCCAGAGTGAAGCCATGATGGAGGAATTCGCGGTGTGGCAAGAAAGTACCACAAGTTTGAATGATGAGGGGTGTTGGATTGATAAGTCAGGGAAGCAGAGATGGATGTTGCCAGATGCATATGTTCTTCCTGTAGTGGCAATGGCACATGACCCAGCTCACATCAGCGCTAAGGGTATTTGCAAGTGTTAGACCCCGTGTGGCAGAATGACAATATCCCCAAGACAGCTGCCCATTTGGTGAAGTACTGCATGGTGTGCATGATGCACAATCCCGGCAAGGGTACCCCCACACCACCTGGTAATTTTGCACCCCCCACTTTCCCGTTTGAGGTCCTCCAAATGGATTATATAGAAATGGACAGGGTCAATAATTTGAAGTATGTGCTGGTGGTTGTTTGTGCGTTTAGTAAATGGGTTGAGGCTTATCCTACCAAGGAAAATACAGCCATTGCGACTGCAAAGATACTCCTGAAGGAGTTCTTTCCTCGTTTCGGCTTGCCCCGTTTGATCTGGAGTGATAACGGAAGTTATTTCAATGCCAAGATTATCCAGTTAGTTTGCAAAGGGATGCACATTAGGCAGAAGTTTTATGCTGCGAATCACCCCCAGTCAGCAGGTTTGGTTGAGAAGTACAATGGTACTCTCAAACTGAAATTGGCAAAGATTCAGGAGACCACAGGGTTGCAGTGGCCAGATGCTCTACCATTAGCCCTTTTGTCCACAAGAACAATAGCACATTCTATAACAGGATTGTCACCTTACGAGGTCGTGTTCGGACGACCGGCGAATGTCTGGGGCGTCCCACGACCTTGTAAATTCTCTGAGATTGAGTACCCATTACTGATTGATTACCTGTACCAGTTAACTGAAAATATGCGTTCTATTTACCAACAGATAAGGGACGCACTTCCCGCAGTACCTGAGGGGCCTGGACCCGATATTCGGCCTGGTGACTGGGTCCTCATTAAGAACTTCCAGCGGAAAAGGAGCCTGGAGCCTAGGTGGCGGGGGCCGGAGCAGGTCCTCCTTTCCACATGCACAGCTGTCAAGGTCTCCGGCCGAAAGCACTGGATACATACTCGTCATTGCTGCAGAGTGCCCCTGCCCTTGCCCTACGACCAGTGGGTGAAAGCGGGTATCCGGGATTCGGAGTGGGAACAGGTCCCACGATTTGTCCCCTTTTCTGATGCCAAGCTCACGTGGACCCAAACGGAGGCTGAAAATAATGAGGTGCTAAATGCAGCAGTGCCCCCAGAGATCAGGGCCATTCAGGAGCCCCTTTCCACCAACCCTTCTGTGCCTGAGCCCCTTTTCACTGACCCCTCTGTGTCTGGAGTCACCAGGTACAATTTGCGCCCTCGAGTGAAGAACAGTGCACCAAAGGAGAAGTCAGATTAGTAGGGATGGACTGCACAAGTTAGGGTGTAGTAGCTTAGGGTGAGGTGAAATTGGTGCATTGTTCGGACATTGGACAGGATAGACTGAACGTGCTCCCCTGGAGGGGGGTACGGTATCCTGGACGACGTGGGATTCATCGCGAGCTAGGACTGAGCAGCTTCACCGCTGGTGCTCAAGAGCGACAACGTTGATGAACAATAGGAGTCTACCAGTGAGGCTCAGACGGACACTGGGAACACTTGCCCTTGCCATTAGCTTTATTGCATTCCCTTTTCCTTGCTTTACAATGTATCCGTTTGGTCGGCCTGTTACTGAAGAAGAACAGCCATTTGCACCTCCGCGACCAGTGCGGGGTTGGTCCACGAAAAGTAAAATAGATTTTGCATCAATAATTGTCATTGCACTAATAATAGTATTAGGGATATCCTATTTCCTGGATGAGAAGTATCCTGTACATTCCTTGGTTGGTACAACGCCCATTCCTCCTGAACACATGTTTGTCACTTTAGCCCCTCAAAAAGTAGAGCATCGAAAGTCTTATAAGGATAATGTATTTGTACAAATGTTGCATCAGGCTCATAAGGTGTCCAATGTTACTAATTGTTGGGTATGTGGATTACTTCAGTCAGTGGCTCATAAAAGTGATAACCTGTTGTCCATGCCACTGTCATACATTAGCAGTTGCGAGGGTTGGTTTGCATTGCTCAGTATGGTGCGCCCTCATCCTCAATTCGATGCCCTAGCTAGAACATGCACTGATTCCCGCTCTATGGTACAGAATGTTCATTTCCAGCACAGGGCTTCCCTCGGCGGTGCGACAGGCCAAGAGCCGTTTGGGAGATTGTTCTAAAGCTCCTGCATGTGTGCATACAAGGGGGTGAAGAATAGAACGTGGTCCCGAATGGAAATAGCCGATTTTCTGGGGTTTAACACATCAGAATATTTCCAGTCTTTCCAGGCTCCCAATGTTACTGAGGATAAACCAATACCGGTATCCGTGGTCAACACAACAGCTAGTTTCTGTGTCCAGTGGACTGGGAGAATAAAGGTGGGGGAGAGCAGATGCAATTCCACCTATACCTTAGGAACGACTGATAGTTCACCCTTAATACCGCCCCCTAATGTCTGTGGGTCCAAAGGTTAGGTCTGGCTCCCGGAGGGATGGTCGGGCAGGTGTTATCTCTCTTTCCTCCTTCCCCCTGTGTCTATAGCTCCGTCGACTTACCACAAAGACCATCAGCTGCAGCGTCGGAGTGTACACTTGCCCCGAGTCAGATGGGTTATTAACACGGAAGATATAGATCAGACAGATACAACTTTGCAACAGTTTGAAGACGCCATGAAGGGTATCGTACCCTTTTGGGGCCCTATGTCCAATAGCCTTAACATTCGTCGGCTCACAAGAGTGGTAGAAGGGGTTATTAATACAACAGCAGGGATTCTGACCAATATTACTGCTGAGCTCCAGGCTACGAGGCTCGTCACTTTACAAAACAGGATGGTATTAGACGTCATTCTTGCTGATCGAGGAGGGGCTTGTCGTGTTATTGGCAGTAGCTGCTGTGCGCAAAAAGAAGAATTGATGGACAGAATGCAGAACAATGTCATACATTCACCCCAGTACAGAGATCTGGGCCTAAATCCATCGTTTTTTTGCTCACCATGCCCTTCTAGTTTCGACCCAGCCATATGCAAATCAGTCCTGACCCTGAGCCCAATGGGAACAGTCCAGCCCGAACTGCCAAGCCAGGTCCTCCCTGGACTGGAATCAAGCATCCTAGGACCGGTTTCGGGCTTTCAGCCCTCATCAGCCAGGATAGCTTGACTCCAGTGGCATTGAGAGCACGGGAGCCACGTCTGGGCATACCCGTCCCACTCGGGGTGACAAATGCAAAAAGAAGACCGTCCATCAATTGTTTCTTTTGCATTTGTCGCCCTAAGTGGGAAGGGTATGCCCAGACGTGGGTCCCGTGCTCACTGTGCCACTGGATTCAAGCTAGCCTGGCTGATGAAGGGTGATGCCCTGAAACCGGTCCCAGGATGCTTGTTTCCGGTCCAGTGAGGACCTGGCTTGGCAGTTCGGGCTGGACTGTTCCCATTGGAGCAGGGTCAAGACTGATTTGCATATAGCTGGGTCCAAACTGGGGTGGCGTGGTGAGCAAAAGAACGATGGATTAAACCCAGATCTTTGTGACTGGGGGTGAATGTTTGCATTGTTCAACATTCCGTCCGTCAATAGCTTCTTTTGCAGTAGCTGCTGTGTGTACATCCCAGGCCACGCCCCCAATGTATATGCCGCCATCCAGAAGTTGCATAGGCTTTCCTCTGACATACAACAAGAAAATGGTACTTGGACCCCCTCCGGATGGTTCTGGGGTATATTCACGTCCTGGGGCTAGAAGATTCTTATCTTTCTGGTTGCAATTGCTGGTATTATCTTCACATGTTGTCTTTGCATACACTGCCTCCCTGCTTGTTGTGCCTATTGTGTGAACACTCTAAAGCCTAAGCCAAGACTTACAGTACATGACACTGATGCCACGATTATGATGATGAAAAATATCGATGATCTTCTGTTGATTGATGAAGATGTTTTTGAATACTCGCAATGCATATATCCGCTTGTAGTGTCAGTACATATCTTCTGTAAGAGGTTATTTTCCTTAGACAGTAACAAAATGCTTTAGCAAATGCTAAAAGGAGGGTCTGTTGGAATGGAAATGTTTTTAGCCGAATTCTCTATACATCGTATGAGTTAAGTTAGCATTTGCGGCACCATTTTGTATTCAGCCGCCATTATGAGCCATGATCGAAACTAACTTCTGCCTCACTCCCTTTCTGCCTCAGCTGAAAGCAGCTGCAATAGTTTTCTTTTTGTTTCCCCAAGGCTGAGCTTCGCTGTGCTAATGAATACACTGTCTTTGCTAGTGCATACCTTTCCCTGTAGATAGGCCTGCTCCCACCCTTAGAGCGGCGGGCGCAGGCAGAGTGCCTTGGCGTTGAGATAGCATGTACCCGATCTCAGGACTTAGACCCATCCTTCTGTACCTCCTTTGTTCACCAGCTATTAATTGGAAATTTCCAGTGAGGGCGTTTCTTTGTTGGTTCTGAACTGTATTTCATGTATTGCCATGCTTGCAGAAGTCAGTCCCTCTGCAGCAATCCAAGGAGACTGGTCAGCCTGGACTCCACTCGAGTGTACCTGAAATAAAATATCTTTGGTTTGTATTCTCTACTGTCTGACCGACTCTTCATTTGTGTGGAAGGCTGAGAGGTGGTCGCGAGTGACCCGGGTGACCCTAATCGGGTCACTTCCTTCACAAGCCCCCGGGTAGTTTGGAAACCAGGGGAATTAGAACGTCATCTGGAGACTGTGATGGAAAGACAGGTACTTTAGAAATAGCTGGGGGAAAGTCCAGGCTGTATTTTGTCATTGTTTCTCAATAAGGCGACAGGACCAGGGTCATGGGAGTTCTTATAATGGCTAACAAGGTCAGTATTAATCTGGAGTTTAAATAGACAGTGATAATTTAGAGGAGCAGGGAAACCCTTGTAGCTGGAACCCAGATATTGGGGAGCACCAGAGGTCCAGACTATGTCCTGCCCATGAATAAGTTCATTGACCAACTGAGTAAAGGCAAGGGAGTCCATTATGATTTGAACAGAAGTATCAGGTGGATCATCTGCCCAGATGTTCAGGTCACCCAGAATGAGAGCACGGTCCCACATTGAGGACATATGAGTGAAAGAAAGCCGCTTCTTGGAACGGGGGTTGAATATCAGCACAGAGAAACAAGGTGCATGACTTATGGGAAACAGCCATTATTACGCGGTCATAACCATGACTTATGGCATATGAGATACTTCCGTGCAGTATGGGGCGACACTTCACCCCAACCCAGTCGCACAGCAAAACGACGTGGTCATGACATGACTCCTGTTGTATTATCCATATTTTCCAACTTGTTCCATCAAAATTCACCTTAAGTTTCTCCAAATGTTCATCATTCTTTAAATTTAAACGACATGTATGGTATCATGCTATTTCCCAAGCTTCAAATGCTCTAGATGTGCCCATCCGGACCTTCATTCAAGAACACGATGGAGACGCATGTTAGATTCAAAGCAGTGTTCTTTTATTTTATACCCAATGCATTTCGGGCAATACAGGCCCTTCTTCGGGGGTAACTGTAAGTAAACAATCAGACATTCACTATTACATTTTCCTCGTGTTACATATTTAATAGTCAGTGCCAACCAACTCATCTAATTGAAACATCTAATTAAAACCCCAGTGTCAAATTACCCTCTTATAAAATACTTATGCTGTTAATCATTTTCTTTGTCCATTTTATTCAAACTCTCGTGTCAAACCATCTGATTTCCCCACTCATCTTAACCAACGTGCTAAAAATAAATGCCACTCGAAACTCTCAAATCCTACCACTCTGACTTAAAAAGTGGTCACCCCTAACTTATTGTCATAATCGAGATTCTTTTCACATCCACAAGCTAATCTACAACCCTGTCATATTCACGTCCTAGCCATTCCCTCCAAAATTCACGCAATACTCACGTTCTATCTGTTCTGCCAAATTTCTGCTCACACTACATTCACCTCTAACCAAATTTCTGCTCACACTACATTCACCTCTAACCAAAGGTTAGAGGTGAATGTAGTGTGAGCAGAAATTTGGCAGAACAGATAGAACGTGAGTATTGCGTGAATTTTGGAGGGAATGGCTAGGACGTGAATATGACAGGGTTGTAGATTAGCTTGTGGATGTGAAAAGAATCTCGATTATGACAATAAGTTAGGGGTGACCACTTTTTAAGTCAGAGTGGTAGGATTTGAGAGTTTCGAGTGGCATTTATTTTTAGCACGTTGGTTAAGATGAGTGGGGAAATCAGATGGTTTGACACGAGAGTTTGAATAAAATGGACAAAGAAAATGATTAACAGCATAAGTATTTTATAAGAGGGTAATTTGACACTGGGGTTTTAATTAGATGTTTCAATTAGATGAGTTGGTTGGCACTGACTATTAAATATGTAACACGAGGAAAATGTAATAGTGAATGTCTGATTGTTTACTTACAGTTACCCCGAAGAAGGGCCTGTATTGCCCGAAATGCATTGGGTATAAAATAAAAGAACACTGCTTTGAATCTAACATGCGTCTCCATCGTGTTCTTGAATGAAGGTCCGGATGGGCACATCTAGAGCATTTGAAGCTTGGGAAATAGCATGATACCATACATGTCGTTTAAATTTAAAGAATGATGAACATTTGGAGAAACTTAAGGTGAATTTTGAAGGAACAAGTTGGAAAATATGGATAATACAACAGGAGTCATGTCATGACCACGTCGTTTTGCTGTGCAACTGGGTTGGGGTGAAGTGTCGCCCCATACTGCACGGTTTTGTATCAGCGTGCCAATAGGGCAAGGCACGCACCCAGTGCGCATGCACTTTTTGAGAATTACAGAGGATAAATATGGACTAATTGAATAAAGGAAGGTGTGCATCCCACCACTTTTTGTTGACGTTATATGAGATACTTCCACCAGTCACAGGAGGGGCCTTACATCTCCATGACCAGCAGTGAATTGGGGTTTGTCAGAGCAACCTGACCTCCTCAACTCATTTCTCTACTTTTGGTAAAGATGCCGCAATTTTGGGGAAATACATTGGTTCAATCTTGCGCTGAAGGATTAATGAACCATGACACCATGGTAGCCTGTAAAGCAGCAATGGTTATACAGGATGAGGTCATAAATCTCTTACGTGTTCTTGCTGCATACCTCCCACTAATGAGGGCGTATAGTAGGGCCTTGTATCCGTAGGGGAGAAATGTAATCCTTTGGATATGTGGGTGAGATTCCGAGGTTGGTGGAGCAAGAGCCACAGGGAGTGTGAGCTACTAAAAGTAAACATGAAGAGAACATCTGTGACAGATGCTGGTGGGGAGGTTCAATCATGTGCGATTGCTTTTAGTTTGATGACGTTCTGGCACACACCTTATGAGTTTCTCTGAAGAATGTCCTATAAACCCCTTTCTGTGTAGCAAATGTATTTGGAAAATGGTACTATAAATTAATTATTTTTAATTTTTCAGAGGGGGGAATTCCTCTCTTCACATTCAAAATTACTGAGGTCTTGGGGCGAGTTTAACTCCTCTATGCTTGCTTTAGATAATGCTATCTGGGGCTGAATTTAAAACAGTTTGCAGGGTTGCCTTGGGTTTCAAATTATTCTAAAGTAATACAGTTAATATTAATCCGAGCTGCGGCATTTTAATGTCCTTTTCAGCCTAAATAGCAAAGATTAATCGAACCTAAGATCACCGCTCAAGTATATACTATATGATGGGGAAAGAAAACTAAGTATAAACTCAGTTGAAAATTCAGAAGGTATGATTAAGAGTTGGACCAAGTGTGAAGGCCAGGCGAACACCGGGGAATGGAGGGTGGATTGATTAAGCAGTTGCCCCCTTTGGCAATCCCGGTCTTCAGACGGCATCATTGGTGCACCCACACTGATGCTGACCGACTTTTCTGCTGACTTAAGTAAGTTGTTTCTGTTGGCTGCTTCCAGAGTACTTTATGTATTTTTGAACTTAACCTCTGGATAGGAAATTTCACTTGCAATATTTGAAGTATGGGGCATTGGTCTTGGCAACGATTACCACCAAACAACTGTGGTTGATGGGCTTTCCATATTTTTCAGGAGGACCTAGCAGTTTTCAATGAATAACACCTGTTTTAGGATAAACATTATCATGAGAGATCTATAACTAAGGGCCTAATTACAAGTTTGGCGGTCCATTGGACCGCCAAACTCGTGGTGGCGCCACCTGAGCGGTACGACCGCCGTATTACAAGTACTGCGGTCGGACCGCCATAGGACTGCCGCAACCGCCAGGGATCCGCGATCCCTGGCGGTGGCACTGCAGTCTGGGAAGGCAATATGCTTGGTGGTGCTGCAGCATATTACAAGTTTCCCCACCGCCAGCCTTTTCAAAGCGGTAAGCCTGCCATGAAAATGCTTGCGGTGGGGAAACAAAGAGGTCCTACAGGGCCCCCTGTTTCCCCTGTGCATAGGGGTGCATGCAGGGGGCACATGTTGTGCCCCCCTGTTTGCACGCACCTCTGTTCCTGCACTGCATGGACTGCTCAGTCCATGCTGTGCAGGAACGTGCATCGGCGGTCCTGCTGCAGTGCAGTTCTTAGGCTCACAAAGGATCCTTTAAACTGCACAGCTGCGGGACCGCTACGCTGCCCGCCCGCCAGACCACAAAATAATTTGTAATCTGGCAGGTAGGCGGGGGTGATCTTTGGCAGTGTGGGAGCCGGGTAGTGGTGTGGCGGCCCACTCCCACACCGTCAAAGTCATAATCAGGCGCCAAGGATAGTCTTAGGGCTGGCCAGCCAGGAGCAATGGGGTATGAATAATTGTTTTATGAACATAAATAATAATATATATAAAAAGAGAACATTAAACTGGAAAAGAGCTCCCCACACCCTGGTCTCATTGTATAACTGACGAAGGGGCTCTCTACTGTACTGACGTGCCATGGTACATATTGCATCTGATCAGAGCTCACTTTCAACATGGATGACAACATCACATCAGAATGCAACTGCAGTAAAACATTACTTTACTGTTCACCTATGATCATTTATTGCAAGTGAGTCGTACGGTCATCGTGATAACGCTGCGATTGAGGACTCTTCTGTGCCCCTCGCCATGACCTCACCATTAAAGGTAGGAAGCCCTGTCACATATTTCGTAGGCTGCAGGCATTCACCCTTTCAAACTATGAAGCGCAGGAGACGGTGTGGCCAATCACCGGCCTGTACTACAGTGTGTTGAGTTGCTTCAATGCCACTCCCCCCAAAAGGATGTTGACCAAAGGTCACACCCAAGTGAGTCACGGCTGTTACCAGCCAGGCCTCTCATGCTCCTGCATTTGTTTGTGGGGTGGAGTGGAGTGGGCAGGGCTGGCGCTAGGCATGGGCAGTATGGGCAGCTGCCCAGGGCCTCGCACACAGCCCACCAGCATGGGGCCCCGCACCAGTGCAACACACCACCGATCCCATTGAAGAAAGGTGTCTGTTTGCAATTTGGCTTACAGGAGAGCGCCCCCCACCCTGGGCCTCTCAGAGATGGTGTAGGGAGGCCTAGGGGAGGGGGACACTTCATCTTGTGCCAGTTTCAAGGAGACATTTTTTCCTGCAATTAGGCCTCCTGTCTGGCTGCCCATTGAGAGACACTGCGGGACACCCATTGTCAGCACTTTACCATCTGCACTGTTTTAACTCTCACCCCCAAGCTATTCTCACACCTTCAGCCCGATATGAGCTGTGAAAGAGGTGCTTGTAGGTGGCAGAGAAGGGAGCTGCGGCCCAGGAGAAGTCTGCACAAAGCAGCTTCCGGAGCCCTGAAGGTGTCACTTATGTGAATTAGAAGGGCCTTTTTACATTCCCCTTCGCCCGGGGCCCCAAAAATCCTAGAACTGGCCCTGGGAGTGCGGGAACCTTTAACATATCCCCAGGCTCTCGCTTCAAGGCTATCGGTCGGCCTTGATTAGAAAAGAGGACGAGGACTTGAAAGGTGCAAAATGTTGCATTCTGGGGCATCTAGTTTTGATTTCATTTTAGAAAGAAACCACAAGGGGTAGAATTTTAAAGCTAGGTTCTCCAATGTCAGTCTTGAAGGACCGGATCCATGCCAGATTTTTAGCATATCCCCATTTAGATAAATGTAGTTATCTTAAAAATCTGACATGGATCCGCATCTCCAGGACCAACTTTGGAGAATTCTGATTTAAAGAATAAAACACAATTTTATGGACTATTCACCCCTTACCTAGCACAAGTGAGCTTTCTGGGGAAGATGTATGGAAGAGAACCTACTTTTTTAAAGGAACAGTACACACCTGTTGATGTACACTGAAAAGAATATTACAAGTCAGCTCAGATTTCGGTGACCTTGTAAAGCTACTTAGCTAGTGGCCTTTGCTGATAATATCTTAAATACATACCATACGGATCACAGTATTCCCAGTGCTTCTGTGTTTCAACACTCATGTTGATGTAGGATTTAAGACCATGTGTGTCTGCTAATATCTGTTAATTACCCACACATGGATGATTATTCGTGGCTCCAGCACTCAGCCCAAAAAAATCACAAGAGCCTAGTGGTGCATAATGTTGTCTCTAGTGCATAGCCTGTGTTCACCTCACGAACACGCGCACGCACATGCGTGCACATGCACCATAGAAGAGAGAAAGCAAACGCGTATGCAGGCCCAGAATATGTGGACCCAGACTTGGCAGTCTGTCATCCAATTATAGTCTGCGTATTGAATTGAACAGGTGAGCCCAGTTCATGTTTCCACAGTCTTCAGCGGTTAATAGTGTAATAGTACATCATGGCAGACAGTGGTACATTGTAGGTTCTCTTTGTAAGTCTATTCGCGATTCAGGCTATGCAGAGGATCCTTGGTCTCAATAGAATTAGAACGCACTAAGTGTACAAATATTCCAAATTTGCTTTCACATAAATTAGGTTGCCTTAGTTAAAAATGGATTTTAATATGTGATATATTCCGCCTCTCACTAGACGTGTAATCCAGGGAAATCAGCTTCAGACCTCTTTTCCAGGGACAGTCGGTATAATGGGTCACCTTACTGAATCCACTAGGTGTCACTGCTGCCCACCTGCACCCTGCAGGACCTCTTACCGACATACTCCGATGTCCCACTGGGTGGCACTGCTGCACTGTTTTGTATGTGCTCCCTCTAGACTCTCACTTTCTGTCTTACTCTCACTGACCGCAAGAAGTCACTGGTAAACTGGGACGAACCTCTAATAATGACATACTATGTCTGTCCACTAGGTGTCATTGCTGCCCAAGTGCCACCGTGGTCAAGGGTGGAATACATTCAACATCCCTGAAATGTGGCATACCCTCACCAGCCACTAGCTGTCATCGATGCACCATCATTTCTTTTCCTTCCTTCCCAAAGGCATCTCTAGAGGTAGCTGCCATCACTTGCAACTACTACAGAGTACTCCGCCTACTAGCCCTACATGACAGTACCAGGAGGGCCTTCCTTAACTTCTAGACTGGTGCAAAGCCACAGACAGAGGACGCTCCATCAAAACAACATGAATATTCTGAAGGGCCAAGAAACATGCAACACAAGTCATCTAGGAACCGTATGTATCACTTTTACCACATCGCTCAAACCCTGGTAGCAGTGCAGTGGTTTCTAGTTAAGAAATATCTAAGCTTTGAGCTTACTTCATAAGGCACAGCACAAAAGGCCCCCGGTTACCCCTTCAGGGTTTTCCACCTTTTCAAGCCGAAGAGCCAAGCCTGGGCAGTCTCCTCCAAAGGACCTGTACATGGGGGATAGATAAACCCAGCCCCCCCACTCCCACTCACATACAAGGTTCCCCCCACTGGTACCCTTCACCCCAGGTTTGAAGAAGACTGCCTAAACTTCCATAGAGATTCGAAGCCTCGCCCATTCACTGCCACTTACAGTCTATGGATGACACATGTACTCTGAGATGTTAGCATACAGATAAATATACAAGAAGGCTTAGCTGTAAACATAAATATTTCCAGTTCTTATTGTTAAGTTACTTGTATGCCCTCTCGAGTTTGCTCTTTGTGAGCAGCCGCACTGATTTGATGCACACTGCGGCTAGGACTAGCAGCTAGCAGTGCTTAATTTGTAAAACAGTAAGTGCCAAGGTCTTCTTCAGGAGGCTACCGCAGCTCACACTACCCACTGCCTCTGCCAGTGTTGCCAACGACAGTACCAACACAACTACTAACCATCCCACTCCTACATGTGTAACATTTCACACTATTCCAGGACTCCCAAAGTTATAAGAATGGCTTGGGTGGGAGGTATTAATTACTTTTAATGTATTTTGAATTAATAAACAACTGCTGTTGTGCTCATCTCTAAATCAGACAGACAGCGCCTCCTTGTGTCAGACTGCCATAAGTCCCGGTGTTGACAATTAAGTGCTGGTGCCGAGCAACGGAAAACACTGGCTCAAATTAAGCACTGGCATTTAGATATGTGGTCTGTAAGGCCAACAGCACCAGGCAATCACTAGTTGCAGTGTTAACGCCATACAGTCTGACCAGCGTGAAGGGTAATCCCCTTCATAAGAATACAATTAATGTGTAAAAGAGCAGCAATGTTGTCTCCAGCCCTCCCACGTCACAGGCACATGGACCAGAGTTTGCTTTTTTGTTTCATCACTTCGCAATGAAAACGATAACGCAATTTCCGCGTTCGGTTTGCTCAAGTCCTCCCAGAGGCCACAACAGCGCATCACTTTCATGTTTTTTTTCCGACATGTTTTGCCAGTGGATTTTTTGAAAAATAGGTCATGCTCAGAAAGTCGAGGTAAGACTTTAGATACCTCTTTGCATGCAGGTTTATGTAAAATGTAGTCCACAATAAAAGATGAAAAAATAAAAGTTGAATCTCATCTTCTACGGTACTGATACTCAAAGTACCGCCCGAGGGCCGCATGCGGCCCCCTGGTGTATCGCTGCATTCGGCTGCTGTTTACTAGAGAGCGCTAACAATAAAAAAGATGTTAAATAAACTAGCAAGCATTTATTTAAAGGTTAAGTGGTGTTTAAGAAAGGAAGTAACTAGGTTGTCCTGCACCACTTAACTTGAGGAACACCTTAATTTTCAAAGCCATCTTGCAGCAAAAGTGTAAACAAATGATAAAGTCTCTTCAAAATTCATAAACTGTATTTAATTAACATGCATAACCTTTTCACTTTAGCACATCAGATAATAGTGCATTGAGCAGTATTATTTTAAAAGTTATAGTTTTCAAAAATGAATTTAGAAACATTAATTCT
Organism: Calotriton arnoldi; assembly: GCA_963921515.1. Lineage (NCBI taxonomy): Eukaryota > Metazoa > Chordata > Amphibia > Caudata > Salamandridae > Calotriton > Calotriton arnoldi. Next base: position 189,565 of record CAWUFW010013657.1, on the reverse strand, counting down.
TCCCCCCAACCTGACAACAATGCCAGTAGTGAACTAAAGAGGCAAGTTAGTTGTTATGTGCACTCTTTAGGTGACCTGGGTTCCTGTTATACAAGTAAAACCTTATAGTTTATTAAATCAATCACAGAAGGTTTTGTACAGAGCGCATACTGAAGTCATGTATTTCGAGGTCCTTGTATATGTGATAATGAAGAAAAAGGAGGGAAAGTGAAGAAAACGATTGCCTAGGATCATACAATTTGGCAGCTTTTCTGGTTTTACATTGTGCAGTTCAGCAACTAGATGTATATGCTTTGCTCCCCTACACCCAACCTTACCGCCAATGCCCCCCCCAAAACCCACACCCCTGGCCCAACCGCACCCCACTGGCATCAATGTGGCCCTCTGTCACTTCACAGACCACACATTTTGGCCCCTGGGAAAATGTTTGCGGGCAGCCATGTCTACGGGGATCAGCCCTAGTTCCAGTGTTTGTGGTTTTAAGGGAGTAACTGGACTCAGAAGCAGACACTCTCTGAGAAGGCGTTTTTCTATTTGTTTTTATATTGGCATTTGGGCATCCCTCTTAGATCTGCTCCATGAATTGTGGCAGCGCCTGTTCTCATTTTGTGTACCTCAAGATTTGTTTTAGACGAACGCCGTCCAGTGTTCCTTTGTGGCAGAGCACCGCTCCCACATTCTGGGCCACTGTCCACGCCATTTTGAATCTTTCCTGCACTGGTGGTAGTTTGCCGTCAAACCTAACGCTTCAATAATCAAAAGCTGAAACTTTTTCTCATAGCATATGTTAACCGCAAATGCTTGTTTTACTGGGGCTTCTTGCTTCATAATCTTGAAAGGAAAGGATACCCTACAGCAGGACCAATCTAAAGAGGCACTTGCCTCAAGCTATGTCTCAGAATGAATCACTGGCAGAATATCGAAAACACTAATATCTTGTAATACAAATATTGTGTCAAAAATATTGTTTACAAAAATATTGTGTCTCTATCCTTATAATGGTAAGTACAAAAATATTGAAACAAATATTGTTTCACACTAATATCGTTAAAAAACACAAAAACTTAAATATTTTATTATATATCATTAGTATAATGTTAATTAAATAAATCACATTAATATTTAATACTGTATATAAATATATACTTATATATACAGACATACATATGTATGTGTATATATGTTTAAAAATGTATACATATATTTATGTATAAAATGTAATACAATTATTATAAATAAATATTTTACAATATATTATTTTTTCAATTCCTTAAACTTACTACTTTAAAAATCACATTATAATTATATATATATATATATATATATATATATATATATATATATATACACATGAAACAAAAAATATTAACAATTCAATTTCAAAACATTAAATAAATGACCAAGCTAATGCAATTTAAAAAATTCAAAAAACGACATTTACAAAAAATTGTTCAAAAATACAAATACTATAAAATTAAAATTATAAACAAATATACATAATAAATCAATGTAGCCAATATTAGGAAATGTATTAGAGTTTGAAAATTATAGAAATACTATTCCCACTCCAGTTTATGCAACAGTAGCGAAAGTGTAGGACTTCGGAGGGGTTAAATATATTATTCCCACTACAAACAGCGCAACAGTAGGGAAAGTGTTGGACTTCGGAGGGGTTAAATTTACTATTCCCATCCCAGTCTGTGCAACAGTAGGGAAAAGGTTGGAGTTTAAAGAGGTTATTTTTACTATTTCAACTCCAGTCTGTGCACCTGTACAGAAGGCATGGACTTTGGAGGGGTTAGATTTACCTTTCCCACGCCAGTCTGTGTAATAGTAGGTAAACTACTTCACTTCAAACACATCACATATTTGAATAACCCTATTAATTTAGATAAAATATAAAACTCTTCATATAGACATTATAACTTCACATAAAATATATATGTATTAGGAAAATAAAAAACAATTAACCAATTAAAAAAATTCGTAAACAATGTCATAACTAATTTTCATTTTAAAAATAATGGTTATTTAATTATTACTTCATTAACTTACCACCCTATACCCCTACAAACCTGGCAACCCACACCAAAAATGTAACTAAAATAAATAAGTATAACACAATTCACATACTTGAAAATCAATTACATCATTAACAATGAATAATTAATTGCTAGCTCATTATTACTTATCTTCCCACGCTACAATCCTACAAGCCCAATTGCGCACACCTAAAATGTAACTAAAATATATAGTTATTACACGATTTGTTCACATTATTACACATAATTATTAAGCAAGTAAATATTTAATTATATATTAGTAATTATTATTTTTTAATTATTACTTAACTTTCCACCCTATACCCCTACAAATACATCCTAAAAGAAAAAGCCACCTTCTTCCACAATGCGCTAGACAAAGCAAGAAACCGCCCCAATGAGCTCTTTATCATCATCAAAAAACAAACCAACCAAAGATGCTCCGCCTGTCTCAAAGGAATGCTGCGACAACTTTGACTAATTCTTCAATGACAAAATCATGGAGATTGAACTCTCTCTGGACCACCAAATGCCGACTGCCACTAGCAACTCTTCCCCCACAACAGAGGTTAACATAACCTCGGCACAGGCCTCTGTCCTCAAATCATAGTTCTCTCCCCCAGGGACCACTGGATTTAACCAAGGCCCAAGGCCTGGAAGAGATTCAACCCACTCATGGAGCAGGACATATCAATGATGACTGCAAGATCCAAACTCTACCCCCACTACGCAGACCCGCTCTCAGCCTCCTTGGCAAAAATCCTCAACCACACCTTAACCCCTTTATAGACCAAGATAATAAACAGCTCCCTGAGCAATGGATAATCCCTGACTGCCCTAAGCAGGGCCAAATCACCCGTCTGCTAAAAAAAAACTGGTGCAGACCCGGATGGCCTTAACAATATCAGGCCCATCTCCAACCTTCCCTTCCTGGCAAAATTTCTCAAGAAATGTGTTCTCTCCCAACTCAACCATCACATTGATAACAATAACCTACTTGATTCACTCCAGTTGGGTTTCAGGAAAGGATGCAGCACGGAAACAGCAATACTGAATATAGCAGATGACATACACAAAACCCTGGACACAAACAGATGCTGCCTGCTCATCCTTTTAGACCTATCAGCGGCCTTCGACACAGCCGACTATAAGCTACTTTGAACTCCCTGCACCAATGAATCGGAGCAGACAGCACAGTTCTGCAGTATTCCACCTCATTTATGCACAACCGTTCCCAACTAATAAATAATAAACAACTCAACATTTGACATCTCTGCCATCACCTGAGGTGTCCCCCAAGGCTCAGTACTCTTGCCGACACACTTCAACATCTACATGGAGCCCCTCACAGTAATACTCAGACAAGCAAACATTGCCTACCCCCTTTATGCGGCTGACACCCAGCTTTACCTGGAAATATCCTCTTTGAACGACATTTGCCGGCCTAATGACACACTCACAAAGGTTCCGAACTGGGTAGCGCACCCCCACCTCAAACTCAACCAAGAAAAGATGGAAATTCATGTTTTGTTCAACCACAGCCGGTCACCACAGACCAATGGCTAAATAACCTGGACGCTCTGAACTGCAAGCTGACTCTGGCAAACTCTGGCAAACTCTGCCAACTCTGTGGGGATCACCCTGGACTCAAGCCTGAACATAAACTCACACATTAGGTCCACAGCGAAGGGCGCCTTCTATAACCTAAAACTCCTCAACAAAATTAAGCCCTTGCTCCCACCAAATGACCAAAAAATCGCTACACAAGCACTGGTACTATCCAGACTAGACTATGGGAATGTCACCCTCACAGGCGCACCGGAGGCACACTTAGCCCCCCTGAGAGCCACTCTAAATTCAGTGGCAGGGTGGTCACTGGAACAAAGAGATATGATCACATCTCCCCCCTTGAAAAATCTAAAGTGGCTACGAAACGAAGCACGCTGCTGCTTCAAAACCGCTTGTCTCACCATAAAGCTCTACTCACTGGCAAACCAGACTACCTCGCATCTAAACTCACCAAAGCAGGCCAATCGAGAAATCTAAGATTCTCCAACTCACTTCTTCTCATCCTCCCTAAAAAACATAAACAAAAAACCCTCTCTCACTCTTTCTCGGGCAACGCACCCAAAATATGGAACTCTCTCCCAATACATATCAGAACTAACCCCTCCTTTGTGAGCTTCAAGAGACAATGTAAAGAATTCCTCCTAAATCAGCACCTTAACTCTCCGGGAAATAACTCCTAACACACAATGGAATACTACCACGTTATACGCATATCCCTCCCAAGGTCCTTGCAATGTTTCGACACTCGTCACTACAATTGTACTGTACTGTTATTAACTGATTATGATTGGACTCTCGACACTACTATCATACTGTATTGTGAATGACTGTTAATGTCTTACAATGCTCTTAAGCGCTCTGATACTCTCGAGTCTTGCCAGCACTATATAAAACTCTTAAATAAATAAATAATGTACATAATTTATAATCAATTCAATAATTAATAATAAATTGATAATTGTTAGTTATTACTTAATGAATTTCCCACTCTATACCCTTAAAAAGTCAGCAGCCCGCACCTAAAATATGATTATTACAATTTACATACTTAATAATCAATTAAATAATTTATAATAAATTAAAAGTTTCTTGTAAATTAATTAATACCTAATTCATTTTCCACCCTTAACGCCTAGCAAACATAGCAACCCACATCTAAAATACAAGTAAAATAAATCAATATTACATAATATACATAATTAATATCAATTACATACTTATTTAAAAAATATTAATTACCTCACAATTATTACTTAATTAACTTTGCACCCTATCCCCCTACCAACCCAACAATCCGCTACAACACTATACATTACTATTAGCAATTATATTAAAAATTCTAAATCACTTAAAATTAGAAACTATATTTAAAAAAATGAATACCAATTATACAAACAATAGTAAAACAAAATTAATATACAAACTAAAACACATTAAAATAGTTAAAAAACGATATTTTTCCCAATCATTTCATTGAAAACAATATTAACAACAACGATATTCTTAACAACAATATTACTTACCTGAAAAAACGTTATTCTTGACTCAACATTTCTGCATCACAATATTTTTCAATCACAATATGGTTTTTATTCGATATTTCTGTCTTCCGATATTTACAACTCGATATTTTGTCCAAACACCTCTCAAAATCCATCCCAGATGCCCACTCTCAGCAACACTCAATTGAAAAAGAGGAGGCAAAGCCATTTATGAAAAAGTGAAAAAGCACCAACCCTGCTTGCACGATGATCTCTGACTATAACTGAGAGGCTGCACGCAATCCTGGAACTCATGGCACAATCATGAAACTCACGGATCCAAGGAATACCTCTCAGCTCTTGATCTATGGTGCAAGAAACTTACCCTATGACAATAGCCATCCCTCCTCAACAACCTGTTCCACTTTACCTATGATCAGCCAAGGCTCAAGGGTCCCAAAAGGAGGGTCTGTTATCTTACACCAGAGGCAATCCTTCCAATCAATTACCGAAGAGTCAATCGCCAAGTGATGCAGGTTTAAATGTAACCAAGCCAGAGCTTAATTTATGCCGGGGGTTTCTGGTGCTCAGCACCGGCACTTAATCAATACTGGTGCTTTTCATGAGCACCAGTTAAGGACACATTCATTTACGGGGAGATTAAGTGATTTGCCCAGAATCACAGGATGTTGAGCCGACGCCGATACTCAAACCTGATCCCCTAGCTCCGAAGTTGGCAGCTCTGGCTATTACGCCACATCCTCTCCCCACTTTCATGATTAGCGGTTGGTTCTGTTTTAGGCGGCGCTAACAGGAGAAATGGGCTGGTGCAAGCTGCCTCCTGACGAGAGCCCCGAGGCTTATTTTTTTACAAATTAACCACTGAACCAAGCTCTCTGAAGTAGTCGGCATCATACCAGTGCTTTTAAAAACAACACAAATAAATAAAATATCAAAGATATTACTGAGCATAAACATCTGAAGATGCAACCAAATATCAGTAGAATAGTGGAGACCCGAGATAACGTAAAATGTGGAATTGAATGATAACGCTAAGAAACAGCCTCTTTTAAATTTCCAAATACATTTATTATATTTTTTGATCACACTGTTCTTGTTCATAAACGTTTTCATAAGTGTTTTTCTTTTTTTCGGTGGGATTTTCAGTGCTGGTGAGGGGTGCCGGATGAAAGTGAAGCTGAGTAACTTCTCTGGCAATTTTGCAAGTATCTTAAATTTTTTTAAATAAAGTAATTGGAAAAAGCAAAAAGTAATCATAAGAACAAATAGTAACAATCATAACAACAGCCATACTAATACCAGTAATAATTGAGTTTATCCAGACACACACAAACTCTGCCCCCACACTTTTGACAATAATGCCACTTTCTTGGCATGGAGGTAAAAAGCTGTTTGACGCCGTGGGCCAACAGTAGAAGCTGGTGACACCCTCATGTGGTGCTAGAAGTAAGGGTGAGTAGGTATAGGGGTGCAGGCATCCCCGTATGTCCTTGGTGAACTCCAGATGCACAAATGAGGCCTCTATTCATTAGTCTTGGAGTATTTACTATGCGTTTATGTATAAGTGGTCTGATGTCAGGCAACTTCATGTGACAAAGTACTGCTGGTTCTTTTAACATGTAGAGCTGTGTATAGTATTCCCTTCTCTGACTTCATGGTGTGGATATTGTGTTATTTTAACTAGTGACGCTCTTGCTGGGGTACAAGCGAATGAAGAAGAGCACAGTATTCCAGTAACACATATGAGTAAAGATGTGTCTGGGTTACAAAGTAAGGCACACATATTGCAAATATACATCAACAGCATGGAAAGAACAATCCAGGCAGTTACGTCAGGTGATGTCTATGGTCAGCATCCCACTCTGAGTATTGTTCCTGCACCGCTGCGCGCTTCACTTCCTGCGAGCACCGCCTAGCCCTGCTCGCTTAGCCGCTTGCTGTGGTCCCCAGGCTCGGTCCTGGCTCTGGAAGTGGCAGCTTTTGAATAATGAATGCTCGTCGAAGTCTTGTATCTGCTTGTCAGTAGTACTACAACAAAAACATTTACCTCATTGTAGCTTCCCTTAGTGATTTATTGGAGTGCTCCAGTCACCGATGTGTCAAGAGACCATGGGAGTAGCCTTCAACTTGAGGGCGGCGGTAGACTTTCACGGATGTTCAGGAAATCGCTGCAGCTGGCTGCCTGTCACGACAGTCAAGTTGATTCAAGCAAACGTGCCTGCGGAAAAGAGCGGAACCTCGTGGTCATAGGCCGGCGTGGCATGAGCATCCGCCATTGGGACAGCTCCATGCTACCGCTGCGTGCTACAAGGATAGACCCATCAGGAGCAGACTGGGCATATACCTCATGGACGCGAAGGCCTGGTTGGACAGTTGCATCATAGCCTCCAGGCCGTGATGGTCGCATCTTTTTTGGGGCACGTCACTGCATGTAATCACCGCCCCTTGAATTGTTGACAGACCTTGTGTAGTGCAGCAACCTCCATCACGCTCAACCATGATAAGAAATGGCTCCCCCAGAGGCAATGGGGCTGGGTATGGTAATATCACACCCCAGGCAGCCCGGCCTGTTATCCATTAACCCCTTCTTTTACCAATAAACACCAGTTGCAACAGGCTGCTGAGTAAAATGGACAAATATTTAATGAATACAAAACATTTTAAACCCCGCTGTTCCCATCTCAGATACTTCTCACACTGTCATGCCGCATAACAAACCTCTGAATAGTCACCCCTATTAGCCCTATAGTTTCAGTTTAGTTGTTGTTGAGGCTTATGTCTTTGGTCCTCCCTGTAGATTCCTGACTTAACCCAATAACCATGAGTTTGTTCTCTACCTCTGACCAGTTCTGGGCTGCAAGTGCTGAGTTTGCTTTGGGAGGCAACAACGGTTTCTTGTTGCTTGAGGTTAGCGCCTCCCTCCCTCTGCGTACTTTGGAGCGCATCTTCACATGGTCTGCCTTACTTTCATTCTCCCCCTTGTGCACCCTCAACTAGGGGGAAAGGGCTTCTCACTTCCTAAAGTGTCATTTTGTGCTCTCCGTGCCCTCGCTCAGGACCCTCAGCTGGTTTTGTCACCTGCACATTAGTTTAGAAACTGGTCAGTAAGTTCATCACAATCATGGGTAACCTTGATCGAAAGCAATTTAATGGACATCTGTTTGGGATAAACCTTTTCCAAGCACCTGTTTCCACATTGTTTTCAAAATGAATGAGATTCACAAACCTGGTGAAAAAAATCTGACAAATCCTTTTCTTCTAAAACAATTGCCCAATGATGCCTTTTTTCTGGATCCAAAGATCCTTTTGGTCCTTTAAAGGAGTGACACCTTCTCCCTTGAATACCTCTTTCTCACTCTCTCTTTTGCTTCTCCTAACATGTCCTTATCTTGCTCTAAGGGATGATTCCTCCCCACAACCACCGCCTTTCTTTTTTCTCTCTTCCTTTGCCTCTTTCTTTATCCCTGCCTACTCCCTCACTTCTTTCATCTTTGTACTAAATGTCCTGTCCATATTCACGCTCTGCCTCCAACCCAGTGCCGCTGCCCGCCTCCCTATCCGTAAAGCTCTTTTTCATTACTTGTTTTATTTTGCACCATCATCCTGATCCCATGTCATTCGCTGTCTCATCCTTCAGGCTTCCCTGTCATTCAGAAAACAGACTACAGCGACCCATGCCTTTTGTATAACAGTAATCCGTCCTCCTGTTCTTTCTTGAACAAAACCCCAAGTTATCCTTACAATTCCTAATAGTTTTTCTCTGTTAAAGGATGAAAAAACTGTTTCTATAGATTTCAGAAGGTAGTGTAGCTGTCTTTGCCCAATCACAGAGCAGTCTGCCAGATTTTACCAGGAACTGGGTGGGGGGTAAAGACATTGTGTCGCTTGCGAGAGAAGATGTGGTGAGCTACCCATTAAACATACAGATCTGGCCTCTTCCCATTTTTTCTTCACAAGCACTCTCAGTCCTGAGCATTCCAAATTCTATGTCCAATACCCTCCTGCACTTAACGATGAAGTGTCAAGTTTGGTATCTTTCTTACCGGTCTTGAGATGTTGGGACCGTTCTCGACTTCGATTCTTGTAAGTCCTGGTTTGTCCGACATAGGGGCGACCCTTTCCGGTAGCCACAGTGCTGCCGACAATGAAAAAGTCTAAGCGGCCAGTGCCCTCCAGAAGAAGTCCCAAGAGGAAAAACCCCAGAGGGAAAAACCCTCAGATGATGCTGAGACTCCAGGAACGAAGGAGAAGACAAGGAGCCAGAAAACACTGGAAGACCGGGAGCCCAAGAAGAACCAGAAGAATACTGGAAGCCAAACTGGAGCAGAAGGCGCAAGGGAAAAATGGAGCGCCAACGGAAGGAAAGGAACACCAAAAATTGGAGCCAGGGAACCAACAGGAGCAAGGACACACCAGCAGGAACAAGGAGTGTTGCAACTCAAGTAAAGGAAAGGTTCTGTTCCTTTTATACAGAAAAACAGGAAGTGACATACAGGAACAGGAAGTGACAAAACAGGAAGGAAAGGTGTTGCCATCTTGGATAGGGCAAGGAGTGAAGTGCAGTATAGGAAGGTCGCCATGTTAGGAAGGTAAAGTAATCTTCACCCATTGCCTTCTGGGAGCAAGATTGTGAAGAGGAAACAAGCAACAAGATGGCCCCCAAGGAAGGAGATCACCGGATGCCACCATAAAGGTAAGTGTAGTGTCCCCAAGAATGGCACAGGAAGTTGCAGTCCCAATCTGGGAACTCAGGCATTCCAAAGGTGCCTTTATTTAATGGACAGGCTGCCACGCAAGTTCGTGGCATGCCCGACAGAAAAACACAGCAGGTGTTGCGATTGCTTTCCGCGACGCCATAACGGCAACAGCGGGCTGCCGTGCCGCACCGCGGCGCGCCCGAAGGGGAAGGAGGGGCGCCGCTGGCTGCACCCCGGCCTGCGAGGAGGAAACGGGCAGCGCCGCGGGTCGCAGTTCGGCCCGCGGCGCAACATGAAGTGAGTAATGACGTACCATGCACATGAAAACACTTAAAGACACTATAACACACCTCCGTCCTTACCCATCAACATCAAAAGAGAAACTACTATGAAAATTATTTCATAGTGCCCTGTCAAGAAAAGGATAAAGAACAATTCTAAGGCAAATATTTAGTCTTCCATTTGGGAGTACCGTAGATCTCCCACTACCTTTACTCTATTTTGTATTTCCCTTCTTACATCCACATCTGGTGCACTAAACATAGGAGCAATAACAGACAACTGAATCTTCCGCCATCTTTATCCATTGCCCCTCTGAACCACATTCCTGAGGCCTTGGTGATGTTTAAGGACCTGTGAATCCTCAACACCCAACCCCACCCCAAATGTTTCGCCTACACAGTGCCTCACTCACTCCACACACAATCCTTCACGGCAGAAAGGCGATCATGCCTCTCTCCTTGTACCACTTCTGATTCAGCCTTGACCACCACACACCTCCATGACACACAACTCAGTGCTTAATTTGTAAAAAAACAAGTGCCAGGGCTCTAATCAGGAGGCCACTGAAGCTTGCACCACAGATTGCCACTGCCATGGTGTCAATGATAGTAACAACACAACTACTAACCATCACACTCCTACAAGTGTGACAATTCGGACTATTCCAGGCTCCCAAAGCTATAAGAATGGCATGGGCGGCAGATAATAGTCATTTTTAATGTATATTGAATTAATAATTGACTGTTGTTGTGGTCATCTCTAAATTAGCCAAACAGCGCCACCTTGTGGCAGACTGTCACAATCCCTGGTGTTGGCAATTAAGTGCCGGTGCTGAGCACCAGAAACCACCGGCTCAAATTAAGCACTGACACAACTTCAAGGGAGCCAATTTTGTTCCTAGATCCTCGAGAGACATAAATGGTGACACCTGTGTGACGACATTAAACATGACACAGTCAACCCATGAAGTACCCTGCAAAGCAAACCGAATAAGAACTCCATTCTTCCTTGCCAGGTGCAGTCTTTGCTCCTCCAAGCGACTTATATGTTTTACCAGCCCATTCACTCTCAAGCAAAACAATTCTGCACACTGCTTAATTTGACAGCACTTATTTTTGCATCCTGGCACATAGTTTTCCTCATAAGACTCTGACCCAGAGCAAGATGGAGAAAAACACAAAAAGTGGAAAGGAGGAAGAGAAAGGCAGAAAAACATGGCAAATAAGATAACAGGAAGAAAAGGAAACTGTAAGACTGAGAAAAAAGGGTTAAGGAGTGTCTGGTGGATGAACTAGGCATGAGGAGAAATCAAGACTACGGAACCTTGCTATTCGGCAACCCTGATATTCGACAGCGCCGGTTGTAGGCTTCTGAGAAATCTTTGAGCACCGGCACTTATTATTTTACAAATTAAGCCCTGAAGCTGCAACGCTTTATCCTCCTTGCATAACTGATCCGACTCTTCCTGTGCAACTCCTGCCATGGTCACCACTTGCAGAGCCTTCAGTCTTCTGTCACTCCTCCACTTACTCTTTGACAAATAGAAACCTAGCTACACAATCATCTGCTCCTGACAAAAACCTTCATCCTGAAGTTGTACCTTTTCAATCATAACAAGCAGTGGCCAATGCGAGGAGCTATATATCCCTCCCCAGTATGTCAGTGGAAACACCAGTGGCTAATGAGTGAGTGCAACACACAGCACATCGCAGAAGAGATTGAAATGGTGAGATGCATGAGTACTCTGGCATTGTTAGGTTATAATTAGGGCTCCCGGTTTTATGGTATTTATATTTTTGTCATTTCCGTCTGTATTTATCCATATTTATTTTTTGCTAATTTTACCTGTATTTATCCATATTTATTTTAGGTTTTGTGAAAAAATGAAGCTGAAATGTGTATATTTCTGCATTTATTTAACCAGTTAATGTACACTCGTGCCTGAACGCCTGACAAGTTTCAATGATACATACACACTCAAATGGTAAAATAAGAAAATATTTAGATTTTAGTATCAAGGTTGTTCAAATCTACTGCTGTTTAAGGCTCTTTACTAAAATCCCTATATTTTTTTAATCCCCTTGCCTGTCAATCCGCACAGCTAATGGCCTGGAAGTCATGATTGACAGCTTTTAGAATCACTCAAAAACAACCCAATTTCCGTTTTTATCCACATTTAAAAATAAATACAGACAGCAAAGTATATGGATTTCTGTCTGTATTTATCTGTAAAAAATCAGTAAAAACGGAAAACAGGGAGCCTTAGTTATAATGTGTACCAGTGTCAGGAGCAGGACTTGTGATCCTTTATTGCTGACCATCAATCTAACCGGAGGTCACTTCCTCCAGTGACTGGTTGACCGACAATTCTCACCCATGTTTCCACATTCATATCATTTTTCTTAACATAGGGTCAGCATCCCACCACTCTTTTTGATAAGATACCACTGCCAGACATCCCTTCTTCTATTCAGCCTGGCAAGTTACTGCTTAACGCTCTCAAGTAAGCACTTCTCAATTCAAAGTCAGTACCAGACACATATGGACTGCTCCAACCTATGGAATAGAACTAGACACCTGGCTGGATACTCAGAGTCTACGACAGCTAGGAATGTGGGTCTTCTAACCATGAGATGCTACCTGCTTTTTTACCCCAAAAGCCGCAGTTAGCATTGCCTAATCATGGTTGCATACATAAGACATTCTTGTCACCATACTCGCCTCCTGCGTCTTCTCCAGGTTGGGAGTTAATAGACTGCGAGACACATTGTGAAGCCTAAATGTGAATCAAGCATCCTGGACTAGCTCCTTAAGTAAAATGGGTACGGGCCAGAAGAATATATTTCTGCTTTAGCTTCCCAGGGATCTGCTTTCATCTTTTTAATGCAAACTATCAACACAAATCAGGACATACGTGGAGATACATTAGTGAATGTGATGCTTGATTGTGAAAGGATGTCGACCAAGGTGCGGTGATCTGATGGTTACCACATCCAGGTCTTCACTGGTTATCCTTGGCTACCTTTGCACAGGTCACGTTTACATTGGCTCCAACCAGCCCCTTCTAATTAAACAGGAAGTTAAAAGTTGGACCCTGGCTTTAAGACTAGGGGTCCCTCAACATAACAGGAAAGAAATGGAAGCAACAAAGCAAGGCTGCTGAGCATGAGAAGACGTTCAGCAGCCGCTCCGACAGGGTCCAGGACATTGGCCTCTTTCCATCTCTCTTCAAAGCCTTGGATGGGTTCACCGTTCCTCCAACCCCATATCCCACATAATGTCGAAAGCCTCCTTTCGATGATTTCCTCCTTCGCATGAAGCCATCCGCCACTGCTCGGCCACCCATAAACACCATTTCCTGACCAGTTGCTTTTGGCATGCAAAGGGCACGCTGGTGTCTACATGGCAGCAAGGAGACCCCAGACATCCTTCAGCAGGGCAGCTCAGAGCATCACCTGCATTTATTCACGGGTCAGTTTTCAAAATGAAGGCCTACAATTGGGTTACTGCTTCCCCGCTTGTATGTGGGAATGCTTTACCTCCTGGTACAAGGTGGCAAACGACCAAATTCCGAAAATAACAACCACTATGCCGAAGTACTCAGTGTGCACTGCACCCTCAAAGAAAACCAACAATAATAGTATAGAGAAAAGCAATAATGTGTGAAGCTTCTCTTAATTTCATTTTAGGTGGCCATTTTGTTATTGATACCAATGTATTAGTTTCCCTCCTTGGTGTCACGAAGGGAATATCGCAGTTATCACTGAGAGGGAGAGAGAGAGTGTGAGAGAGTGAGAGAGAGAAAGAGAGAGTGAGTGGGAGAGAGAGTGGGAGAAAGTGAGAGAGAGAGAGTGACAGAGATAGAGTGAGTGGGAGAAAGTGAGAGAGTGCGAGAGAGCGAGAGAGAGAGTGAGTGGGAGAGATAGAGACAGAGAAAGAGTGAGGCAGAGAGGGTGAGTGGGAAAGAGAGTGTGAGAGAGTGAGAGAGAGAGTGAGTGATAGAGAGTATGAGAGAATGAGGGTGAGTGAGTGAGAGAGAGAGAGAGAAAGTGAGTGGGAGAGAGTGAGAAAGATAGAGAGAGAGTGAGAGAGAGTGAGAGTGAGATAGAGAGTGTGAGAGAGTGAGTGGGCGAGAGAGTGAGACAGAGAGAGTGTGTGAGAGAGTGAGAGAGAGACAGAGAGAGGGTGAGTGGGAGAGAGAGAGAAACTTAGACAATATAAACTCTCTACTATGGAGTACTGGATGTGATGTGATATTTCACTGTAGGAAATAACCCGATACTTCTCATCCACACAAAGGCCTGCTAGAATGCCCACAACTGGCCACACTGTTACATTAAACCGGAAATGGGTGGTCTAGAACCCTTCCACCCCTAAGGGACACCCATAGCAAAAAAACACAAAGTAGCTCCCCGACACCCCTCTCCGATACCCGCATACGGGAGAGCCTTCTATCGGATTACCCTGAAACTGAATGCAACAATTTGCCTCGCTAGCGCCAAGAGGCCAATGAATTAGTGAACGTGGCGCTACTGAAGCGCTTGACCGATGTGTGCTTCCTAACCCCCTCAAAGCCCTCTTGCAGAATGCCGTGGCCCTTTGGCTGCTCCCAGGCTCGGGGGCCTGTGCGCGATGATCCGGGTGAAACGATGCCAGTGGTCCCATCCTCTTCCTCCGGAGCTGCAGAAGGCCTCGCTCGTCCATGGAAAGAGACGTCTCCCCGAGCACTCATTAACCGGCCAGCACGGCCCCCGCCCGCCCGTCCTCGTAAAAACCGAGATTGCCTCGCTGCGCGCGCGGCCCTGCTGTTTCAGCACCGCGCCGGCTTGTTGTGTGATAAACCCCGGGATCTGCCGCGGCGCGGGAAGGTGTGCTCACATTATCTGTAAAATATATATGAAAAAGTATATATCTTTTCAGCACGGTACTTAAACTGGCCCAATAAACTCGGGGAAAGAACATACACTCTGGCTTTAAGGCGCACTGCCAGGCATTACCGCAATATGTATATAAAACACAAAACTGCAAAGAGTGCGGCGCGCGATAATGGCCTTAACCACCCTCGGCCAATCGATGCGAAGGCTACAAAGATGAAAGGAGATGAAAAGAGCAGGAGAGAAGAAAAAAACACCTCACCTCTATTTGCCACTGCATTTGGGATGAGCACAGGCAATTTCAGCGTTTTTTCACACACAATATCCCATGTTAGTGGCCTCCATGGCACCTTATGGGTACTATGGAACAGGGAATAGTAAAAAAAATATTTGCAGTGCATAGAAACCAAAGAAAGGCAGTAAAGCGCCATGAAAACAAATTGTTAGTATTATTGTTATGACTATGCCTCATAAATATAAGGGGATTGACTGGATGGGAAGAAGGAAGCAAGGAAAGAGAAGGAGCCAGTGAGGCGGGTCCTTGTGTACCTCATCAGGTAGGGTTGTAGTGCATGGTAAACTTATAATTTTGGTAGGGCCGAGGTAGCAGGAGAAACAAAAAGAAAGCAGAAGATCAAAATAGGTATAGCCACAAGGGCGCGGGCACGGCTGGTGGAATCAGGACACGGCGGGGAACAGGAAGCCATGGTGTATTGTTAGAGGAAGAAGGGCACAAGAGAGAGCACTGTAAGAAGGATAGTGCCCTCTTCTCTATGGTCCTCCGGGCGGCTGGAGACAATCCTCCGTCACACATTGCTGTGTTTACATGCACGCCCCGTGCAGATGTCGGAAACAAGGTATTGAGGGAACGCTAGGCCCACTACCTGTAATTCCCTGGGTATTTGGGCTCCCAGGAGTTCAGGTTCATCACAGGTCTAGGAGGTATCTTCCAGAGGCCAGGCCTTCGCTCTCTCCTGTCCTGCTATGGTTCCCACTGCCTCTCCCACATCCTCGACTCAACGCTCTCCATGGCCGGGCAGGTCAACGCAGTCTCCTCCTCCTGCTTCAACACCCTCCGCATGCTTCGCAAGATCTACAGGTGGATCCCGGCAGACACAAGAAGAACAGTCACCCAGGCCCTCGTCAGTAGCAGACTGGACTATGGGAACGCCCTCTACGCGGGAGCCCCGGCCAAGCTCATCAAGCGACTGCAACGCATACAAAACGCCTCCGCACGACTGATCCTCGACGTACCACGCCACAGCCACATCACCCCCCACATGAGGAACCTGCACTGGCTCCCCGTCGACAGGAGGATCACCTTCAAACTCCTCATCCACGCACACAAGGCACTCCACAAAACTGGCCCAGCCTACCTCAACAGACGACTCTTCTTCTACGTCCCCAACCGCCAGCTCCGCTCCGCCGACCTCTCCCTCGCCACCGTCCCTCGCATTCGAAGAACAACCACCGGCGGCAGATCCTTCTCACACCTCGCCGCCAAGACCTGGAACACCCTTCCACTAAGCCTACGACAGACCCAAGACCTGCTGACCTTCAGGAGGCTACTCAAGACCTGGCTGTTCGACCAGTAGCAGCATCCCCCCCCCCCCTTCCCTCTCCCCAGCGCCTTGAGACCCTCGCGGGTAAGTAGTGCGCTCTACAAATTCTGTGATTGATTGATTGATTGCCCAGAATGCCTTGCAGTGCTGATAAGGTGTTTTGCTCCTCCATTCTCGTTCAGGTGCCTCCCCGAACAGCCACCCTTGTGTAAGTCCCTAGTAGAGGCTCATTTTTTGAAAGGTTGGATTTCTCTTGCTTTCTCTCACTCCATTTATTGTTCCTCAGAGGGACCTGAACTTCAGACCCTTTTGGTTCGACCTCCATGTATGGTATTCTAACTGGATAAATTGGTCCTTCATATGTGTCCTTCTTTTCTTTTGAAAGGGCATCTGCTTTTCACATCACGCTTCCATCTTTCTTCCCTTCTCCTCATTCTAGCAAAGATTTGACTGGCCCCAGGCATGCTGTGTCCTATCACAATGGCCACACTGAACAGGACGGAGTGAATCATCAGCTCTTTGCGGCCTTTGTAGGAGCTATGAAAGGCAACGCTTTGACCAAAGGCACCATTTTCCATTGGGATATCCTCTGTATCAAGATATGCAACACCTAGGTCAAGAAAGACCGTCCAGAGGGTATTCACGCCCATAGTGGTGCCATAGTAGTATCTACTGCTTTGATAAGAGGCGTTCTGCTAGCTGACATCTGCCCGACGATCACATGGTCATCCTTGCTTCCTTTAGAGAAGCATCACTCACTCACTGACTGGTACTTGTTCGGGCTGTGTTGTATGACTGCTTCGGTTAATCATCACAACTCAATAGCACTTCCCAGAAGGGATTGCTCTGGGATTCATTTATAAGGTGAGGAATCTGCGGGAAGGTGTATCCATCAGAAGAAACAGTTACTTGCCTCCTGTGTGATATTTCTGGTACGTACATAATATTCCTACAGATTACTCACCAGTGAGTTAGTTCTATGATTAATAAGATCATCACTATTATAGATGCTCTTTCAGTTACTCCCTGGACACAGCGATAGGATGCGGAAAAAGAACCATACAATAACGGCAGCAGATTGCTTGGCACCTAACATGCTCTATTACTGTCGAGTCAGGTGGGCGAAGTTGCAGCTGAAGCCACATGGTGGTACCTGGTGACACTGGAGAGCTATTACTGGTGAAAAAGTTTCCGGATCCCGCCTAGTGCCTTCAGGATATTCAGTAGGTGAAAAATCTGCTGGGGAGAGGAGTTGGCCTAACGGCTAGGGCGGTGGACCTCGAATCTGGGGAACTGGGTTCAAGTCTCGGCAATGACGCTGAACATCCTGTGATTCTGGGCAAATCACTTAATCTCCCCGTGCCTAACAAAAATGAATGTGTCCTCATGTAATGCAACTGGTGCTATGTAAAGCGGTCTGATACCCGATTCGGGTCAAGTTTGCGCTATACAAAACTCTGTAAAAAAAAAAAAAGAATGTAGCCATTCAAACACAAGCTACAATGAAAAGCAACACCAAAACACAATGGCAAGCGAATATTGCCCGCTTGGCATTACAAGAAAATATAATATTCTTTCATAAGGCCAAGAACAAAGGTGTACTTTAAACAGGGGTTGACAGCATCACACATTTTTAAAACATCAGCAGATCAACAGTTAAGAACATACCAGTTTCAGTTATCCGTAACAGCTTTGTTTGCAGTTGAAACTCGGACAGGTTTGTGTGGTCAGGGTGATGATCTTTTAAGAATTTCCCTAAGGACAAGAGCTCGATTCTTCTGGCTCTGAATGAGATACAGTTTTGTTTACCCCCCTATTCTGCTTCTTCATGCACACAGCTTTGTAAAAGGCATAAACAGTTTCCCCTTCATATTAACATGGATGCTAAAAATCTATTTTTCTAAAACGTTTGTTCACTTGATGATGGTGCCGTCATCCTATCACATGGTCCAGATGGTTGCCACCATGCTCTATATAAGCGCACCACCATATTTCAGTCTAGTCTTTTCTCCTGCAAATTATTGTTAAGAGACATGTCTGACGCCCTTTTTTTTTTTACGGTGGATCACTGGGCCTCAATCAATCAATCAGTATTTGTAGTGTGCGCTAATAACCCCAGAGAGTATCCAGGCGCTGCGTGGGGCTATTCAAACATCCAGGTCTTGAGGAAGCTCCTGAACTCGGTGTGGGAGGTAAAGGTTCAGAGGTGGAAGGGGAGGACAGTCCAGACCTTGGCAGCGAGGTGGAAGAAGCAGCATCCTCCGGCTTGAGTACGATGGATACAGGAGACGGTGGCGAGGACCAGTGAGGCACACCACAGGTGTCTGGTGGAAGGTCAGGCGGTTGTTCAGGTATTCTGCTCCTGTGTTGTGGAGAGCTTTGTAGGCGTGCGTGAACAGCTTGAAGTGGCATCTCTTCTTGACGGGAGCCAGTGCAGGCTATGGAGGTGGGGGGTGATGTGTGATCGTTGGGGGAGGTCCTGGATGATTCTTGCTGCTGCGTTGTGGATTATTTGGAGGCGCTTGAGGAGGAGGGTGGTGGATCCAGCATAGAGGGCGTTCCAGTAGTCAAGCCGACTGGTGATGAGGGCTTGTGTGGCGGTTCTTCTGGTATCGGTTGGGATCCATCTGAAGACTTTACAGAGCATTCTGAGCATGTTGAAGCAGGTGGAGGCAACCAAGCTGACCTGTTGTCTCATGGAGAGCTCGCTGTCGAGGATAATACCGAGGTTACGGGCCTCGGTGGTGGGAGTGGGTGCTGGTCCAAGTGCTGAGGGCCACCAGGAGTCGTCCCACGGTAAGGGGGGGTCTTCTGAAGAGGAGAACTTCGGTTTTGTCAATGTTGAGTTTGAGGCAGTTGGCTCTCATCTAATCGACGACGTCAGTCATGGTGTTCTGGAAGTTCGCTCTAGCGGTGTTCATGTCTTCAGTGAGGGAGAGTATGAGCTGGGTGTCGTCGGTGTTGGATATGATGTTGAGACCGTGGCTGTGAGCGATGGGTGCCAGAGGGGTCATGTAGACCTCAGAGCACGATGGGTCTACATGGTCCCACTTTAGTCTCTGCCTCCAAACATGCTTCTATGGTGCCACTCTAATCACTGCCTCCAAACGTGCCTCTATGGTGCCACTCTAGTCACTGCCTCCAAACGTGCCTCTATGGTGCCACTCTAGTCACTGCCTCCCAACACGCCTCTATGGTCCCATCCTCCAAACGTGCCTCTATGGTCCCACTCTAGTCACTGCCTCCAAACATGCCTCAATGGTCCCACTCTAGTCACTGCCTCCAAACGTGTCTCTATGGTCCCACACTAGTCACTGCCTCCAAACATGCCTCTATGGTCCCACTCTAGCCACTGCCTCCAAACATGCCTCTATGGTCCCACTCTAGTCCCTGCCTCCAAAAACGCCTCTATGGTCCCACTCTAGTCACTGCCTCCAAACACGCCTCTATGGTCCCACTCTAGTCACTGCCTCCAAACGTGCCTCTATGGTACCACTCTAGTCACTGCCTCCAAACACGCCTCTATGGTCCCACTCTAGTCACTGCCTCCTAACACTCCTCTATGGTCCCACTCTAGTCACTGCCTCCAAACATGCCTCTATGGTGCCACGCTAGTCACTGCCTCTAAACATGTCTCTGTGGTCCCACTCTAGTCACTGCCTCCAAACGTGCCTCTATGGTCCCACTCTAGTCACTGCCTCTAAACATGTCTCTATGGTCCCACTCTAGTCACTGCCTCCAAACATGCCTCTATGGTGCCACGCTAGTCACTGCCTCTAAACATGTCTCTGTGGTCCCACTCTAGTCACTGCCTCCAAACATGCCTCTATGTCCCACTCTAGTCACTGCCTCCAAACATGCCTCTATGGTCCCACTCTAGTCACTGCCTCTAAACATGTCTCTATGGTCCCACTCTAGTCACTGCCTCCAAACGTGCCTCTATGGTCCCACTCTAGTCACTGCCTCCAAACACGCAACTATGGTCCCACTCCTGTCACTGCCTCCATACACGCCTCTATAGTCCCACTCTAGTCACTGCCTCCTAACACTCCTTTATGGTCCCACTCTAGTCACTGCCTCCAAACATGCCTCTATGGTGCCACTCTAGTCACTGCCTCTAAACATGTCTCTATGGTCCCACTCTAGTCACTGCCTCCAAACGTGCCTCTATGGTACCACTCTAGTCACTGCCTCCAAACACGCCTCTATGGTCCCACTCTAGTCACTGCCTCCTAACACTCCTCTATGGTCCCACTCTAGTCACTGCCTCCAAACATGCCTCTATGGTGCCACGCTAGTCACTGCCTCTAAACATGTCTCTGTGGTCCCACTCTAGTCACTGCCTCCAAACGGGCCTCTATGGTCCCACTCTAGTCACTGCCTCTAAACATGTCTCTATGGTCCCACTCTAGTCACTGCCTCCAAACGTGCCTCTATGGTCCCACTCTAGTCACTGCCTCCAAACACGCCTCTATGGTCCCACTCTAGTCACTGCCTCCTAACACTCCTCTATGGTCCCACTCTAGTCACTGCCTCCAAACATGCCTCTATGGTCCCACTCTAGTCACTGCCTCCTAACACTCCTCTATGGTCCCACTCTAGTCACTGCCTCCAAACATGCCTCTATGGTCCCACTCTAGTCACTGCCTCCAAACATGCCTCTATGGTCCCACTCTAGTCACTGCCTCTAAACATGTCTCTATGGTCCCACTCTAGTCACTGCCTCCAAACGTGCCTCTATGGCCCCACACTAGTCACTGCCTCCATACACGCCTCTATGGTCCCACTCTAGTCACTGCCTCCTAACACTCCTCTATGGTCCCACTCTAGTCACTGCCTCCAAACATGTCTCTATGGTGCCACTCTAGTCACTGCCTCCAAACATGTCTCTATGGTGCCACTCTAGTCACTGCCTCCATACACGCCTCGATGGTCCCACTCCTGTCAGTGCCTCCAAACACCCCTCTATGGTCCCCCTCTAGTCACTGCCTCATGCACTGTGGGGCTGGGTTGAACATTTTTGCTAGGGTTGATCTTGAATGGCGGGCTATTAGAAATTTAAAATGCATTTTTCTTCCTCGGAACGCAGTATGAGGAATAAAATTAAAATTGAGATTATTGATTAGCCTTCATTAATGATATTTTCCAAAAATGTCTTTTGTTAATGTGAATACACCTGACACATAGAAGTAAAACCCTTTACTCCTACGAGAATGTGAAAAGCGTCTGTGGTTACAACTATTCAAGCCCACTTTAACTCCTGATATACCTGGCCATCTTCCATCTTTCCACCCACAGGCATTTCTATGCCTTTTCAGCTGAGTGCCAAGAAGCCTTCGGGAATAAGTGTGCCAGATCCAACTTCATAACACAACAACAACACAATTTGACCTGTTTGTCTAACAGCAGCCCGACGTCCCCGCCATGGAGCAAACAACGCGCATTAGAAAACTGGACACGAACCAGTCGCAAACACCTTGACTCAAGCACACAAAAGAGATTGTGCCCAGGGTTAAGGCCTAGTCTCAAATGGCGCTAATAACAAGTCCGGCCACGGATGTCTGGTGTCAGAGTGTCCAACGCGAGGCTATGATTAGACTTCTGCTGTCCCTGCCTCGGAACATTACAGCTTTCTGAAGAGCACCTTGGCGTCGACACAAAAGAGAGCCCAAGAGGCCGTCGCACGGCACAACCCCCCAATCAGCGCCTTTCTTTGCACCCGCCAATGGGCGTCCGAGAGCGGGACGGCGGACGCCCGATGGTTATCAGCGCGCCTATTATCTCCATTTTGACGCCACGCACAATGAAAGGCCTGAGAAGGGATTTATTAAAGGGCTGAGCTACACCCCCCTTGCCATTTTCTCATTTCAAGTATGTAAGGAGCAGGCCTGGGTAAACCGATGTCATTTGATTGCTGCCGTTTTCTTCTGACGGGTTTTAGATAATAAAAAAAATAATGCTGTTTCTCCAAAGGGTTATGGTGGCGTCTCTTTACCTTTCCCGTGATTTATTTATGCATTTTTATATAGCGCGGACTTTACCCAAAGGTGTCAGAGCGCTTCACAATAGGACCAGTTACGTTACATGAGGAGAATGTTACAAATGTACATGTTACAGAAGCAAATGAAATACAAGAAGAGGTATAAAACAGCAATAGAAGACAGTCACTCAAAAACACAAAAACACACTGGGATGACACTTGTACAGGCATAGAATACAAAATTTACAATAGTGAAAGAACTTCCTTGAGGGACTTGAAAGGGCGGGTATTAGTTCTGGAAGTGTCTTTGGAAGAGAAGAGATTTGAGGTCAGTTTTGAAAGTCCAGGTAGAGGTGGTGGTGCGGAGCTGCGGCGGAAGCGAGTTCCAGATTCTCACCGCATTGCCTGAGAAGGATTGAGCCATCGATCTTTCCCTTTTGAAAGTGGGAGGCTCAAGCAGTAATTTTTCCGCATTACGAGACGGTCTAGAGCCTCCAGAGATTTTCAGTTTATTCGCCAGGTAGCACTTCCTCCACAAGACATCACTTCCTCTTTGACATAATGCCTTGCTCTGAGTTAAACTGAGTACTATTAAGTAAGGAGAAAAAGTAGTGCTATACCACAGGAAAATTGTCGGTCACAATTGTAACTCATCATATTTTTCTAATTCAAGTCACCAATCTTTCCCATTCGCCATCCATCTGACCTCATTCACCTCTAGGATAGCCATTCACCCGTACAGTAGTGGTTTCCTGCTCCACAGAGCGGCAAACTCATGTCAGTAAGCTGTTAATAAAGAGTTATTTTTACTTTTTTAAGTTTCACTAATATTAATTAGCACGACGATGACCTTAACGGAAATGGCTGCTTCACTGCATGACCCCCAAGCTCTTGGTATGTTCATTTGAAGTGACTGGGCTTGCACTTATGCACTTATGCACTTTGGTGATCTGGATGGCAGGTTTGTGTACTATAGACATGGGATAACTGGATGATGCTCAGTGCTAGAAACATAGGGCTCCATACCTACAGGGACACCTCGCTTACTTCCCAGGACTTCATTTGTACACAGCACTGGATTGTTAGCAACGACAACTCCACAAATGCATTAGATCGGTGATGGAAGCCCAGGCCTGGGCACGTGGTCCTGATGATAGGGATCCCTCTGGTAGACAGATGTGAGGCACATTGCGGAAGACTATTCAGAACTGGCAAATGTATATAAGCAGATCCTTGTTTGGCCTCTTTTCCGCTTTCACTTCTTCCAACATTGATCGATTCCAGTGTATTCCGAATGAAAATCACATTTGGACTGTAGTGAGGTGCAGAGTGAGCAAAGTCCAGCTTTGCACATTTTACGTATTGCAGCATGTTAACTACTTTCAAACACACACGTTTACTTAGAGGATTTCTTCCTACACACTTTTGAAAACACACACACACACATTTTTCTCTCTCTCTCTCTCAGACTCTTGCAGAGCCCCCCACTCAGACATATACACATTACAGAAAAAGTAGCCTGTGGTGCTTCCAATTTCCCATAGGTGCAAATGCTGTCCACAGGAAGACACACACATCCCTTTTCAAGTGAGCAGAACTAAGGCGCAAGAGCCTTATAGTAAACAAGGGAGAACTTTTCAAAATATAGATGTGTGATGTGGAACTCACGAGCTGATGTAGGTTCTATTCATGTGTACCCCAGTTGCTCTCTTAACTGTGAGAAACAAGACAAATACAGTGCACCCATGCTGTCTGTAGAGACCTTATATTATTATTATTAACAATTTGTAATGCGCACAGCTATCCCGAGGGGTTTCCCGGTGCAGGACGTTCACAGATAACTGTTCTAACCAAATAGACTAGAATAGCCACGTTTTCAGCATCTTACGGAAGCTGAGCAATAATTAAGAGTTTCTTAAGTCAATCAGTAATGAGTTCCAAAGCTTGGGACCAAGGCAGGCAAAGGAGTGGCCCTTCATACGGGTCAATCGAAACCTGGGTATACTGAACAAGGCCTGGGTCGAGGATCTTAGTGACGAGACAGCTGGTAGGGGGATGCGAGTTCTTGAATGTATCGTGGTCCTAGGCCAAGTTTGGCCTTGAAAATATAGCACAGTGCTTTGAATTCAATGCGCTTGGCCACCTCAAGTCAATTAAGATCTTTTAATAAATGGGACACAGAAGCAGATCCAGGTAAAGCAGTCTAGCAGCGGCATTTTAGACAGTTTGCAGGCGCTGCAAGGATGTCTTGTCTGCGTCTAAGTACAGCACATTGCCATAGTCCAGGCGAGAAATAAACAACGCCTGGATAACGGTCCTCTGTGCCGCTAGGGGAATAAGCCACATAATCTTTTTCAGCCACTTAAGGACCGCAAAACAGGAGGCCGTTACCTTAGCTATCTGCGGTTTCATGGGGAGCTTGTCATCCATAAGAAAGCCCAAGTTGTTAACCTTAGATACTGGAATGGGGGGGGTGGTCCCAAGTAGTTCTGGCCAATGTTTGGCACCCCAAAGGGAGGGGTTGCTTCCTAGAACTAGGACCTCAGTCTTATCACTGTTGAGTTTAAGTGAGTTTTGATTCAACCAAGCTGCAATTTTAGTAATGCCCTGATGATGTAGAGATGATTATTTCTCTGAGCCGAAGTCAAGGAGAAAATGATCTGGGTATCATCTGCGTAAGAAAAGAGGGTGAGTCCACAGCTCTGTAACATGTTAGCCAGGAGGCAAGATGTTGAACAGCAAGGGGCTTAAAATGGACCCCTGCGGAACTCCGGAAGTCAAAGTCAATGTTTGGGATTTCACGTTAGATGAAAAAACCTGGAACGTGCAGTCCTTTAAGAAGTAGATAAGCCACCCAAGGGCTGAATCTGACAAACCTATTGATTTCAGTCTCTGAACCAGCATAGAGTGGGACACCGTGTCAAAGCCGCACTTAAATCCAATTGTATACATTCATATCACTCAAAAGCCACCAGACGCACCTCCTAGTCAGCAGAGATAGACTACTAGAGAACTCAGTAGATAAAAACCTTATTCGTTGCTTAATAAATAATTTAATTTGGTGGCTTAGTCTCATTCGCAGCTTTGAAAACAAGTCTGGGGGCACAAAGAAAACATAGCTCATAGAAAATGCATAGCTTCCTTCATACATATGTTAAAGGAAATCACTCATGTTTTTCCTCATTCCAACCGTTGTGGCACCCCCACCGGAGAAACGTGGGAAATGGTTGCTGATGGCATATTTCAAAGGCAGCATCATATGCTCACTTTCCCTAGCATGTAGCTCCTGAAGTTAGCTCACACTTTATGACTTTGAGACTTCTTGGTGGATACATTGCAAAGATTTGGGCCACTTCGGAAATTCCCTTCCTCATCCCTATTGAGGAGCAAATGCGAACGGGATTGCCAGAACAACTGACCGAGGCAACAGATACACTTAGATCAGCAATTTGCTAATCAATTTGCTCATGGTTCCAACCATGGGTGAAGGCTTGAGGCTATTCCATGCTGTCCATGTACTGTTTCATCCTTCACTCCACTTTTCCTTGTAGCCACCTGGACCGAGACCCTGAGTCAAAGAAGATGCTTTGAGACTCCCGTAGGAACACAGGGTCAAAAAAATTGATTGATCTCCAGAAGCATGAGAATACCGGCATCTTCCCAAAGTTTATAGAATGTTGAATACCAGCATAAACCTTTCCACAAAGGTGCAAATATCAAGTAAGATGGCATGCCATTTCAATATCCCTGGAAGGTTGCAATACATGTCCCTGCAGTGGCTTCTCCTGTGCACCACTCAAATGGGACACCCTTGTGCCACCACCGACCAGCTAGGCCTAGATGCTCTGACCTTTGTCCACACTGGGTTTCCGCCAGTCCACCACCCAAACCACAAACTGTTTAAAGACAAGAGCCGATGTCTGTTACGTGACTGTCTGCATTCTCTAGGGTATTACTGTGGTGAATGCAGGTGTATGGGGATATTTTTGTTACATAGTAGAGTAAGGTTGTAGCTGCAATGAAGCTCAACCTGGAGAGGAGAACCTACTTCCAATCCTGTTTTCTGTTCATTGGTGTACATGTGCAATCACGGATGAGACACCGGGATTGGAACGTCATTGTAAGACTCAGCATAAAAGTCAAATCAGTGCTTAATTTGAGCCGGTGGTTTCCGGTGCTCGGCACCAGCAATTAATTGTCAACATTGGAGCTTTGTGACAGTCTGCCACAAGGTGGCGCCATCTTGTTAATTTAGAGATGGCCACAACAGCAGTTAATTATTAATTCAATATAAAATAAAAATATTATCTACCTTTCAAGCCATTCTTATAGTTTTGGGGTCCTGAAATAGTCCGAATTGTCACACTTGTAGGAGTGTGATGGTTAGTGGTTGTGTTGATACTATCATTAGCAGCATAGCAGGGCAATGCGTGGTGTAAATTGCAGTGGCCTCCTGACGAGAGCCCTGGCACTAATATTTTTTACAAATTAAGTACTGACAAATACAGTTTTGAGATTTATGGTGCAGCGGAGGCTGTGGGAGGGCCTTTTCCTATATTTATTTATGTGACTGGGAGAATGTTTGTTTACAAAGAAGAATTGTGCTCTTATTTGTACGCTTATTTCACACATTAATACAGGAGGTTGTAAATCGTACCTGTGCCCCTAGAGCAGGCTGCAGGCTATTTGGGAATTGTGCAGGCACTGGGAAACAAGTGCCTGCCATTACAGTGCGCACTGGGGGTTTGAGTGGGGCACGTACTACACACAATATAGTTGTACACATAGTGTCAGGGATATTCACAGCATGGCGGGAACCTGTAGCGGCTCATTGTAAAAAGGAGGTGTAATTGCTAAGTGTCTGCAAAGTTTTTTGAGAGCAAAGTTTTGCAAATTTTCCGATTTTTTTCCTTTGTGTGAGTATGAATTTTCCTAGTTTACCTTCGTCGGAGCGAGTTATTTTTTTAGACACTGCAAGATAATTTTCATATTACCTCAAGACAATATTCACTCTAATCAAATTGAGCAAGCCTGGAAAATGAGTGCAGAATGTAAACTTTGGGTACTTTTGCTGTGCTCAGTGGCTGATGTGTGTAGATTTATTGTCAGCAAATTCTCTTTTTGCATAACTTTTCTATGTCTAATGATCCTAGTGAGGAATACTGTTTTCTAGAATTATAGTTTATGCTGAACCACTCTGTAAGTGTTGAATAACTTATGTACGGTATAAACTGTCACCAAAATCATAATTTTTTTGAAAATGTGGAAAACGGAAACACTTCTGAAAACTAGAACTTTGCGAAGCGTGTAAAAAAACTTTGCACACTTCTAGTGAGTGCGGATATCTTGCGCTGGCTGAGTCCGTTGCTGTTGTAATGGATGTCATCCGAATAACCTGACCACACTCCCAAGTGGGAAAGTGTAAGGTTATTCCATACAGGAAATTGTGAATGTGCATGGTGTACGTCTGCGTGCTGTGCCAGTGGACAGGATGTCTGCTTTTGGGGTATTGAGGGAGAAACCTTATAGTTTGCCTAATAGGGTGAACTGCAGGTGGGTCCGATCTCTGCTCTTGGCTTGCTTAGAGCGTTCTAGCACTTGGTTTTAGTGGACTCCGAGGCTTCCAAGACTTTAGAAGGATTTAAGAAAATAAAACAAAAGCTGCCGAACACAAAAGGTCTGGGGAGCAACCGAAAGTGTCTCCAGCCACTGGTGAGTTTGGGCGCTCAACAATCCACCATATATAGGCTCATGCATCCATTCATCCACCCACTCATTCTTGCATTCATCTACTTACCAATTCACAACAAGCCACACAATACAAACTAAAAGAGAATATGCAACATATATTAAGGGGATAAAATTTAAAAAAAGAAAATGTGCCATAAAAAGCTGTATTCGGGGATATTAACATTAAGCCTGGGCGGAGTTCACAGATGCGGGAACTCTGCGAAGTGCCAGAAAAACTCCGCCAGCGGCAGAGTCTGTTAAGTCATGCTGCTTGCACTGATTTTTAGTTCCAGGATTTTGTCCCGCGCTATAAAATCAGCGCGAACGGCACTACGCGTTGCTACTTTCTGCCGCTCGAGTAGACATTCTACTCGAACGGCAGCTTCCTCAACGCGAATGGCACATTTCTCAACGGGAGCGGTTGCGACCTGCCACGACCGACCGCGATGAAAAATCTTGCCAGGAGGAGGTCTAGCGCATTATTTTTTATCGCAAGTGCTCGCCAACTTACCATTGGCGAGCCGCTCGAGAAAAAAAACTTTTCTCCGTGTCACTTCGCTGAGTTTTTCGGAACTCTGCACGGAGCGCAGAGTGGGCAAAACTTTGCGAACTCCGCCGGCGGAGCAGAATTCTTCACCCACCCCAATTAACATGTGGCTGGAGCCAACAGCCCTCTCACAGTAGTTTTCTTACAGCTCATTTTCTGTTGATTACAAAAGGTCTAGCGACAGCTGCGCTTTTGAGGTAGATCTAAAAAAGATAAAGAGTGCAAAGAAAAAAGCAGTGGCAAAGTAAAGTACTGTTTTACGAGCCCTGAAAAAGAATACACTTCTTTTTAGCCTGATGTGCGCAAGTAATGAAGCTAAATGTCATTCACATTGCAAGAGACTCAATAGCTGAATTGGGCGGAACCACTGCCCCATTCTATATGGTGTGATGGGCTGAAGCAAAGTGTGAATAATAGCCAAACACAGGAATGGATGAAGAGGGCTAACCCAGTTCCTCTTTATGGATGTATATTTTAGTTATGAGTTCTTTAATTACACAAGGCTTTTAAAACAGCTAAAGCTGTTTCACAGCAAGACCTAAAAATGCATGTCCACTCTGCCCAAGTCAAATTTCCATTGCCATCTTCATGGCAAACACCTGATCGCTACCTCCTCCACTACTGAAGCAATGCCATCCTGGCTCTATAGATTCAAAATTATCAAACATCTCCGTTGGAGTTGGTCTGTCAGAGCAAAAGCAATTGTATCATAGGCCGTTTGTATTCTAAACTTGTCATTACTAAAGAATGTGTATGGTCTTTTCATAAATAGTTATTACTACCATGCATTATTGTATATATTGCTTTTATTTTTTATAGAGACTAGTTAGGTCTCGTGATATCTTATGGCTTGGAGTAACTTGCAGCTATGGTCTCTATTCATTTTAGTGAGAGTGAAATGCGAGTTTAGATCTATTTTTACACAGTTTTTTTAATTTTGCACCTGTGGTGAGATTTGCTGCTTGAGTTCTTAATGTCTTCATAGGTAATTTTTATTCGTGTATTTATATGTGTTCTGTACTTTTATGGTTAAAAAATGCACCGAATAAAGTATTTAAATGAATAGATCCAAAGGTACCCATAGTGCAAAACAGGCAAAGAACTTGAACCATGCCGTATGTTGGGATAGTTCGAGGTTATTGAAACACTAGCATTTTTCTGAGGCTCGAGTTTGAGGTGATTCAATCCCTAAGTCTGCTTTTCCAATTTTTCATATATTCAACACATTTTGCTTTTATACATGTGCTATTGAGTGGTGGATTTAGTGGTGGAACTACCTCGAGTCGCATTCAGTTGCATTATGAAGAAGGAAATGCAGCATGTATAAAATTTGAGGCGATTGGCTTTCGACAGGACTTGAGGCCGAATATGACACTTTACAACGCACGCGTTACAACGCGTGTCATTACAACAAATTTTTTACATCGCAAAATCCATTACAACGCATGTTGTTACAACGCATAATCCATTACAACGCAATTACTATTCTAACTCCCGCCGGGCGTTACTTTGGGGAATGCGTTGTAATGGATTATGCGATGTAATGACATGCGTTGTAATGGATTTCGCGTTGTAAAACATTCGTTGTAATGACACGCGTTGTAACGCGTGCGTTGTAAACGATGTTTCCCCTTGAGGCCTAATGATCAAAGCTTTTTGCTTTTGCAAACTCTGCCAGTCACAAAATCACAGGTCGTGCGCCCGTAAAAGGGCTTTTAACCATATCCCTACAAAAGGCCTCTTAAGTGGCAGTACAAATCTTTCTGACTCATAAAAGGCCTTTTGCGGCCCTCTGTGAATAGCAAACGCGATGGGGCACTCACTCCTATCTATAAGTTGCGAAGGGATGTATAAAAAATGTGTCACCACAACTGCAGGCGCAAACCATTGAATTGGTATTGACCACAAACTGGGGATGTAACTGATTTGCACAGGGGAAGCTTTTCCCATGACACACGTTCCTCTTTGGAAATTGTGTCAGGAGGCATCTCAAGGGGGAGAGGAGGAGAGACAATGACTTCTCCCTCACCCTCAAAATCTTCCCAAATAGGAACCATTGTTTTTTAAGCATCACCTGTACCTTTAATAGGATATGTGTACTTTTTTCATCACCTAGCACCCCATTGGGCAATTCACTGATGCACTGAATAGCTTCAGGTGGGTGTCTGGGGGTGGCACTACCCACACGCTAAAGAAAAAAAAAATAGGTGAGGCACCCATATAAAGAAAATAAAAAAAATAAAAGGGAGGGGTGGTTGCAAAGTTAGCAAAAATAAATCAAACTAAGGAGGTTGTTGCTGTCCTCTCAAAGCCTAGAGGAGAAAGGAGAAGAGCAGCGTCAGGATAAAAATGAAAAGGGAATGAAGTAGGAGGTGCGCACATGGCGGGATTTCACCGCGGGTTAGAGATTGGTGCAAAACATGCACTGATGAATGCACTGCAGGGAACGACTTAAAAACATTCAATGGGCATGGGCTGCTCTAAAAAAAAAAACGTTTGCCGTTTGGGAATGCAAATACAGGGCCAGAGATCTACTGTCCTTTGCATGCCACCATTCTTGCACAGCTGAATCCAAAGTGTCACAAATTCCACCCTGCCCATTCATTAGGCAGGTTGTTTTGCGACCACCTACAAATGCACAAGCGCGTGACCGATGTGGAAGTTGCTCCTCGAGATTTGCAAACTGGTATTGATATATCTGGCACCTGGCTCGTGGGACCCATGAAAACTACCGTAAAGATGCGAAGGATCCAGGGATTCAAAAAAATATAATGCCCAGGACTACTATCCCTGCTGTGGCAGGTTTCAGAGCACGTGGGTCTTTGACGCAAGAGGTGCTAGAGACATTTTAAGGCATGGGCAAAGTGGGCTCTGGCCCAGGCCCCCAGACTTTCAGGGGCCCCCTGATAGAGCCAGCTCTGTTCTGCAGAGTTTCTTGCTCCAATGACCTTAAATAATTTTTAAACAGATAGTTTCAAATATGGTTTTCTTTTAATTTATTTTTAATGTGGGTGATGGATGGGAGTCTGTTACAGACATTTTGCAGAGAAATGTTTGAGTTTCAACACTATGCAACATCCATAAAAAAGGTTTCTTTTAAATCAAAACAAAACCTCACATATGAGAAATGGGAGGGTGTCACAGAGATTATTTGCAGTAATATTAGTGAGCTGCTGCTGTGTTACAATTTTAGAAACACACCTCACGATCCCTGAATATTACTTCTAAACACATTTAGAATTTGGACAGTGTGCCTGTACACTGTCAGTGGCCTGGCCACAGAGGGCATGAAAGAGCTGAAACTGAATCATTAATTCAAAGCTGTTCAGAACAGGGGCCCCCAAAATACATTTAGCCCAGGGCCCCCGAAATGCTTAAGATGTCCCTGAGGGGGGCAGCTATTAGTTGTACACTGTGTGCAGTCGCACCAGAGGCAGTGGTGTGAGGGGCACTCTGCACGTCAGGTTTGACTGTCTTTTACTGTCAAGTAGGAGGGGGGGGGTCTTCCACCCTTGCCTGCGGGCCCCTGACACACTTCCTAAGCCACTGGTGTGGGGGAGGCAGGCGAGAGCGCTTTTAATCACTACGCACATGTCCAAGTAGCACCCGGCGCGTCTCGTGCGCTGCTCGCCGCACATCTGGCTCCCGCCGATAATTGGATTACTCGCCCCAGCCCGGAGCCCGGGTTCACAGACAAGGAGCGCGCGCTGCTCTTTGCCAAAGGGAAGGACGCTGAACCGCGCGCGGCCTGCGTCCCAGACGCCGCGGAGCTACCGCGGACTTGGCCGGAAGCTGCCAGCATCTGGGGTGAAAACTCGCCTCATCCAAACGGAGCCGGAGGCCAGCCAGCGCCTAAGTATTATAACTGGAGCTTGAACAGAGACAGAAAAGCTCTGAAAGCAGAGCCGCGGAGGGGCTTTTCCCAGAGCACGGACGTTAAACGTGAGTGATGGCGCACAGATGGCGCGCAGTGCCCCGTTCAGCGAAAAAGCGCCCGCCGGAGCCCTTCTGAAAACCTCTGTCTTTACAAAAACAAGAATCAGAAATTGTGAAAGACGCGGGGTAGGCTTGTTCCACATGCGGCACGGGCGGCACATGATAAATCGCTCGCTGACAGAAGCTGTCGGACGCCCCACTCCTGCCCAAGGAGAGGAAACCATTTCTCCAGCTGTTTGCTTTCCTAACCCACACCAGCCTCAAAATGAGAAAAAAAAAATCCCCTTTGAAACACGAAGTAAATTAATAGCTTTTTGTGAAGACCCAGATGGAAAGTGGTAGAGTCTAGTCAGTAGGGGCGAATGAACGTGAGTTCAAACCCCCCCAAAGCACATCTGTGAGCATGAGATGCAAAGAACAGACACGAAAGCTGTATCCTCATTTTGAAACTTTCTAATAACAATTAATACCTCTAACTACTTCTGGTCATTAGCACCATGCAAGGAAAGGGCCACTGCCTGTGTTGTGCCTACGTAGAGATGGAATGCCATGTATGCCTATTTACATTACTATATACTCATGTTTTCCTCGGGGGTAAACATGAGAAATGACATGTATTGTTTACTGTTTCTGATTGACGCCTGAATTCATCTCCTTTTGAAAATCTGCAGAAACTGTATAAATTGTACAGCTCCGCTGGCTTCCCGCGGCCCACTCACTGAGGGCCGCGGAGGCATGGTGTGGGGGCCTCTTAGGAGCCCCTCGGCAGACAGAGGTTACTGGGCTGATTGTCACAGGCAGAGAAGTTTGCCTCGGGGGTCCAGGGGTTGAACTTTACTATTGAGCCAAAAACCGAGCATCAGTAGACCCCTTTGGCACTTTTTTTTGGTTTTTTTGTTGCATATTTATATAGCACGAACTCGACCCGAAGGTATTGGAGCGCTTTACATGAGCACCGTATTTACATTACACATTCAGGCACGGGGAGATTATGTGATATGCCCAGAATCACAGGGGCTGACCCCTAGGTAGCAAAGTCGGGCGGTCCAAGGCTTACTCAGGGAGCGGGTGTGGGGTTAGAGACTCAACAGAGCATCTAACACCAGTCAATAAATCCATGTTCAGCCACAGCATTTGCTGGTTAAAAGGAAAAGTACTTTTCCTTTGCACAAAACACAATTATTGTACGTAAACATCAGAGGGTACTTTTTTTGTTACACGATATCTTGCATATGGATCGAGGTGCAGCTTCGGAACAGCCTCTGCTGTTCCACTAGGACGGTGTTTAATCACCAGTGCACAAATGGACCTTCAGACCCCTGGAGGAAATCTCAGGAGGACTGTTTCTGTGAGACCTGCTTCCCGGTATGTGGCCGACTCTTTCGCCCTGGAGTCAGGGTTGGATTGGGATTAAAAATCGGCCCGGGCACGCAAAAAAAAGTGGCCCACATTTGCATATTGCCTTTCCGCAAAACACTAATTCGGCGAAGTTTTATAAAAAGAAAGGGGGGGGGGGGGAAGTCTCTGACAGAGGGATGTTTTCTTAACTTTACTTAGATAAAAAAAATGCACGGATTAGTTAACACTGGTGAAACACACCTGAAAACAAGTGAGGCCACTTCTGCTCAGGCCCCCTGCCCCCGCTCAATCTGCATACATTAATGGGCCGGTCCAGCGAGAGAACGGGAGTGACACCTCTGCCCGATGATAAAAGGGAGGTAATGGAGGCCCAATTGCCTCCAGAAAGGCCACTCAGGCACCCACTGGGCCTCTGGCCGCATCAGACACTGCCCAAATCGGCCCCCCAGGCTGCCCAAAAAAGCAGCCCACAGCTGGAACTCGGACACCGGCCCTCGGCCATTGCCCGAGTGCCCACGTTACCAATCCTACCCTGCCTGGAGTGGACCATGTCCAAGCTGACTCGGATACGGGTTCTCTTTTCTTTCAGAGTCACAGTTGCACAGCACCCTTTATGTCCTGCGTTATGCGTGTGACCTCCAAACAAGGCCTACCCTTGTCCGTGATCAGGGGGCAGAGTCGCTCAAGGCGGTGCACTCCATGCAGGGCCCACCGAATGAGGATGGTTTGCTCTCTGTCCTGGCCCAGCCAATGGTATCAGGTCCACTGTGTGGGGCTTGCACATGCTCGGTCAGGGGCGAATCGGCAGTGCCAGTACTGGCAGCAGGGCAGCTGTGCTCCACGGCCTGGTGGGTCTTGCTTCGCTGCATCTTCTCCCACTCAAATGCAAGCTCCCCACCCAAACAAAGCTAGGACCCCATCCAGGGTGATATCCCGGCATAAAACGATTTCCATTCAAAGGATTTCTTCCTGCTTGGCACAGGTCAGATGAGCTTGCTATATGTGGTTATGATTTAATCTGCAGCACCTAACGCTTCTAGGCGCTAGCTTCTCTCTATTTGATAGCATAGGAAGCACACTGCTAATCTTCAAGACGGCTTAACGGTCAAAGACAATTCCACTGTTCATCACATAATGCAGGGACAACTGGGTCCCCCACATCTCGCCCTCCAGCACGAGCAGTGCAGCGCTCAGAGTTGCAGCAGTGATCTCAGTTTGTCACCGCCTCAGTTCCTTCACTGTCCCCCTCTTTTAGGCAGTGCCATTTCACAGTAGGGAATCTCCAGGACCCCTCCTAAGCAGTTGCTCCGCTTCATCCCACAAGGCAGGCCCCAAGGCAGGTTCTCCTGGCAGGCTGTACATCTCCCTAGATTCTGGTCCCAAATCCAAAAGGGGAGTTGGCGATGGATACCCCGGCTCTGGAGCACAAGAAGTGTTTCTCATTTGCCACAGTTATGGGAACCCTGAATTGTGGCAAATAAATCTTGGCACACTGGCTGGATGTTTCTGCCCCATCTTTATGCTAAGGTGGAAGACTGCACTTGTGTGTACTAGCAGTCGGCTCTGGGACTTGTTTCAGGCGGTTCCTGCCTCTTGCTTTTTCCTTCCAGATTGTCCCTGATATAATCATGCGTCAGCACAAAGGTGGAGTGATGTTGGTGGTCTCCTGTCGGGAGAGACCCAAAACAAGGGCACACAAGAGCAAGATACTTCCTCAATTAACTATCTGTTAAGCTGGGGCGGAGGGGGGAAGAGCATCCCTTCCAGTGGGTAATGGTCCAGAAAAGGCAGGGGAATTTCCTTTCACTCCTCTCCTCCACACCCTAGAGACTGACCCACTAGAAAAGATTTCTGGAATGTCCCAGAGGAGGCCTGCAATACACACTGCTATATGAGATTCTTTCTACCGACCATCTTAGGTATCGCTTGGTTCAAAGAAATCAAAATGGATCCACAGCCACATGTAAAAGGCACAGGCTACAAACAACAGATACACATGTGGCATCCATTTCCCACATGGAGGCATCAAAGGAGTTGGATACAGGAGACTGGCAGACCAATGTAAAACAACAAGGGAGGCTAGCAGGCAACTGCCACTAGACAGGTAAAAAGGCCTGTCTTGCCACTCTCATCTTGTCACAGCCACCACTGTCGGTCCTCCAAGGCCCAGGGATCTGACAGTAGTCATGAACAGTTAGAAGGAGGGCGCACACGGCATCCCACTCCAGGCCACATATCTCCACTCTAGGTTTCAATATGTAGTACATGAAGTCCTCAGCGCACATGTATGATTGTCATGTGGGCAGAGGTAGACGTCAAAAACCTCGAAGAACTTGTTAGGATGAACTTGAGGTAGGGCACATGTGCTCCAGTACCAATTAGGGGGCATTTTCCATCCCAATAGCATGGTGGTTAAATGGAAAACCTGAGGTGGGGATTAGAAGGAACAGAGGAGGATATAAGGGTAGTTGAAGGGCAGTGCAATCCCACAGGTATTGTAGTGAAGGGTATAGTAAAGGGCAGGGATGTGGCTGAGAAGGGAGTAGTGACGGGATGGGCAATGCGTATTGTTAAAGATGGTGCATGGAACAGCGCTCAAGATGAGAAAAGTGGTATGTGGGGTGAGAATCCAAAGCACTGAGGATGGTGATAAATGGAGATGAGTGAAGTCTTGGCTGGAGGGCAAACATGTACAGTGCTGGAGACACTGGCAATTAATCGCAAGAAGGGGGCTCAGGCAGTAGAAAATGAGCAAGAAATGCACATAATGTACAAAAATGGGTTATAGGACAATTTAGGAAATTTACTGTTGTAATTTGCCGGTTTGTCAATCTCCGTCATTACATTTTTTAAACCATACTTCCGTGGTATTGCTGGTACTGTGTTTGTGCATAGCGAGTCCCTCCTATGAACCAGCAGCGCCATGCATAGTTACACCAATGGTATCCTGATTCCTTCACGTGTTTTGTGGGCGGCAGTGCACTCTTCCGCACCAATATTGTTCAGCCAGGCTGCTTCCTGACACGGTGGGCACCACACCCATGTCGATGCCCTGATTGTTTCCAGTGCTATTGTTCTACTTTCATCTTGTCCTTTAACGGTAAGCATGTTTCCGCAAAGCATCTTGTCTCTTTAGGAATTTGGCCATTTACTTATAGCAAATTGTAAATAAAAATGTGCTTGTACCAATATTAGTGTCTATTATGGCAACAGACCTGTCCCCCTCCAAATGTGTCACTTTTAACATTACAACTTAGAGGAATGTCAATATACAAGTCACTTATTTCCGCAAAGCATCTTGTTTCCTGAGGAATTTGGCCTTTTAGTTACAGCACATTTAAATAAAAATGTGCTTGTACAAATATCGGTGCCTATGCGAGGGAAACCGACCTGTCCCCTGCAACAGTGCCACTTTTAACATTAAACCTTTGAGGAATGTTAATGTATCAGTCACTTAAAAGACAATGGAAGAACCGTAACTCTACACCACAGCATTCCGCGTGTGATGGTGAATGGGAAGTGTGGGGCAGAGTGGGTACATTCAAGGAAACATCCGCATATGGCATGAATTTTGCTGCTCTGAACCCCTTGACAGGAGATGGAAATGATCACACCCCCGCAGCGTCTGTGAGGTGTACCTCCCTCGTGGCACTGCAGTATATGACCCTTCCTTTACATATTAAATACTGTTTCCAGGCAACCGCGAGCGCCTTGGACATGGACAGAGTAGCAGAGCTTGAAAATAGACGATTCGTAGCAATTAATGTGTCCAAGTGTGATACTTAAGTACAAAAGTTTCTTATAATTACAAGGCACAGCTGGAGAGCTGAGAAATGGTGTCAATGGGCAGCTCTGTGCCAGGAATTATTGCAAACTGAAAAACACACACAGTACACAACACTCGCTGGGCAACCCAACAGACATACCGAAATTCCCTTGCAAAGTACCCAGTTAATGCTCCTCTTTTTGGTTGGCTTTAGACTGTATTTTAAAATTGTAACACTGTTTACAGCTTCCCCCCTGTAGGTTTCACGCTGAATATAGTCAGTCAAAAGTGACCCCTAGAAGGTACCTCCAAGCTCATTCCGAAGGAGCAGAGCCAGAGAGCATGAAATGGAAGAGTCAGTAGCGGCTGTTGGCGTGGAAGAGTGGGTGGGGGGGAGAGGGGTGGGAAGGGGTGGAGAGGGACAAATAAATAAATAAAACTACCTGCAGCTGGCCGCGTCACCCTCTTCTCGCAAGCACAGGCTCCCAGACTCCACTGCAGCCAATTCAGTGTCAGGATTGGCCTGAGCGCTCTGGATTTGCGCTCCCATGGAGACTGGGACCCTGTGCCTCCTGTCTCCAACCCGGCAACGCAGCCCGGGACTCCCTCTTTGGACATTGGTTTTGGAAAACAAAAACTATGTTGTGTAGGCGCTCTGAACATGGTGTAGTGTCTTGTAAATATGAATAGCAGGACCCTTCCGGTCCCTGATGGGCTCTGTAGGAGAATGACGTAATTGTTTGGGTGTGTCTGGGTGTGCTTATTAAAGTTCATGATGTAGTGTGTACAGTTAACGGTTGCACTCTGAAGAATAAAGGCGTGCAGTACAGAGCTCCGTGTGTGGCGTGGTCATTTGCATGCTACTGGGCTGGGAAGTACGCTACACATGCTGCCCACACACCAAAGCTTCAGCCTACGGGGCCTCCTTGGAAGAGTCTTCTAAACAGACAGGCTGTAGAACCACAGTGCTTCAAGTACATCCCTCGCTGATTTGGTGGAATGAAACGACAGTCACTTAAACGTTAAATACGCCCCATAGATTAAAATCGCTTAAAACATCGATTGGCTACTAGGACAGAAGAAAAATGCAAAGTCAAATGTGGGGTTGAAATGATTAGCTGGGTGAAAATGGTTATAAACTCCAGGTCATATTCTAAGAAAGAAAGTGAGGATTCAGTAGAGTGCTTGACTGGGGAAGAGAAGATTCGTTTTGGATAATAGATACAGAAAATAAGGAAGAAGTCCTGTTGGGGTGGAGAAAGGAAAGGCAAAGTTAGAGCTGAGTGAAAAAGAGGATCATGGGAGAAGTAGGTACAGCATGTCTACTGATAAATTCAGCAATTTTATCTTGTGTGAATGAGATGTTAATAATTTGTCTTAATAACTTTTTAAAATATAGGGGGAAACCAAATAGGTGCAAACTATGTTACCTTGAAGCTAGATCAGTTTGTTGTCATTGAGATCCAGCAGGTGTGCCAACTTTAAGAAGTTCTACAACATACACAGTGCTCTCACCCTATGCATTTGCCTGAACAGAAGTGACACATTGCTTGAACAAAGAAATAATGGCTGGGTGCTGCTGAATGGAATGGCCATTACACAGGAAACCCTTTCAGACAGAGCAAGATAAAGCATTTGTACTTT
This sequence comes from Calotriton arnoldi, assembly GCA_963921515.1. NCBI lineage: Eukaryota > Metazoa > Chordata > Amphibia > Caudata > Salamandridae > Calotriton > Calotriton arnoldi. The sequence continues at coordinate 150,075 of CAWUFW010013657.1, read as the reverse complement.
ACATGCTGCAACGAGAAAAGAACATTACATAAACGTCCACAGATTAGACAGAATGGTGATGGGCATGTTGGTTGAACAAAATAGGATCTTTCACAGCAGATCTTTAAAATTGGCTGGTACTGTCGGCAGGGCCTTTCAGATGCACCACCTTTCCAAACGTGGGTCCAGCTCTGTCAAGGTTTGCCTCTAAAGCGCCTGCTCGACATGAGAGAGACACTCTCAGGCAGCGCAAAAAGTGACGGATCGAATGCTTGAGTTAATCTCAGCCAGTGGCAATCACTCTGGTCATATGGGTTAGGATATTCCCCCATCCTAGTGTTTAGTTTCCCTTCCACCACACCTTAATTTTTTTTATTTTTTTTTTATTGTTGTATTTATTAGGTCATACATTACAATAATAACTTGTTTGGCTTCACAAGGATTGTTCTTAAAAATAAACCAGTACTAAAATGCATATACTTGAAGCATAAACTTAATAGCATACTGTAGTAGAGAAAGTAATGCAAACCATTTTCAATCCTAACAGAGCCACAGCAAAGTCATTCAGTGAACATAACAACCACAGTTCCTTATCCCCCATGCCTCATTTACAGCAACAGGTTGGTTATGCAGGTTGGTTACATACGTCAGTGCCACATTTATCAGTATACCTTAGCATTTACCCCGGGATGTCCTCCACATCAGGGATAGAGTCTGTAGCCGGGTGTGTCTTCCCAGCAAGATATGTTTGGTATAACCCCCAAAAGTTCTTGGGGCGGCTTCGGGGGGGAAGAGCTCACTGTACAGTTCCGTCTGTGTATTACAATACAACATATCACGTGACCACTCCTGTATTGTGGGGGGCGGGTCTCGCGACCAACGCATCGCTAATCTGCGCTTTGCTATTAACACACCCATTTCAATAAAGCGTCTAATACCCTTTTTTATTTTTTTAGTGTAGCCCAGCAGGGCAACTAATGGATCTGGGAGGATCGGTGATGTCACTCAGTGTTTGGAATACCTTTTCCCAGAACTTGGCGATTGTTGGGCATTGCCAAGCTACATGTATGAAATCCGCCGGGCACTTTCTGCATCTCTCACACTCAGCGGTCTCCCGCAGTCCATATCGACATAACCTTTCTGGGGTATAGTAAACTCTTTGTAGAAATTTAAAATGGATTAGTCGTGTCGGCCATTTAATGACACCCGACGAGTCGTCTCACGGCTAAGGGGCCGATTCCGATTCGGGCCGGAAAACGTACCGACCGACTCGGAGCCGGAATAAATACCGACCGACACGTACCGGTGCAGCCCGACCCGCAAAGTACGATGAAAAGCGTGCTAAATCCGACCGACTCGTACGGAACACAAGCCGAACGACCGAGCTGCGCGGAAAACAACCATCTGGCCGGAAAAGCACGCGAATCGAACCGACCGACATGCACCAGGAAGAATCCCGAACGAAACGTACCCGCAAACTCCGACCCGCCAAGTACGATGCAACGCGTGGAAAACACGACCGAGTCGCACGGAGCCCAAGCCGCACGATTGACACGCATTCAAAACTGCGAGCCGAAGCAACCCAAAACCCCGCGACCGACGCGTACGCAGCACAGAAAACAGCACAAACACAGCGTGAACGAATCGGAGAGGCTCGCACGAGACAACTGGAGGGTCCGACTCGGTCACAAGAACGTCTCCTACATGCACAAAAAGAACCAAGGAAAAAAAACACAAAAGAAGGCCAAACAAGCTATCACAAAGCAAATAAATACTGGGGGGAAACAGGGAACAAAGACACACCCACAACTCCACCCATATAAAGGACACAAATCCCTACCATGATCCCTTGCAAATTCAAATTACCTGCCAGCACTCAACACCAACAGACAGCAACCACACACACACTCACAGCTCATCCACCACACAAGCCACACACCAGCAGCACCACAACAAATAGCACCCTCACATACACCCAGCAAAACACACACTCACACACCCTCCCTTGCACACCAACACACACATCACACACCAGCACCACCCAACACCATGCCCCCAAAGAAGAATCACAAGTTCCTAGATAGTGAATTGGAAGTCCTGGTAGATGAGATCCTCAGGGTAGAGCCACAGCTGTTTGGCACATTGGTCCAACAGACACCCATGGCGCAGAAAACCAAGATGTGGGAGAGGATCGTCGACAGGGTGAACGCACAATCACCATGTTTGCGCACAAAGGTAGACATCCAGAACAGGTGGTATGACGTGCGCAGGAGTGTCAAGGAGCTGTTGAAGAAGGACTACATCTTGAGCCAACACACCGGCAGTGGCCCTCCTGCCAAACCAGTATACCTCAGGCCCTGGGAGGAGAAGGTGTGGGCCATCCTACCACCAGTGAGCATCTATGGACTAGAAAACATCCCAGAGCCTGGTGAGTACACAACAAATGTGCACAATATTGTGCCACAATACACACACATCACTGTCAAGGGGAGAGTCAAACCATGCACCCTTAGCAAATACACACCAACCAAAACAGATCATCCCAAAATGTGTATGTCAGCCAGATAAACACAACACATGCCAGCTCATAGTGAAATGTAACTGTGTCATGACATGTACAAACCTAACAACAAATAGAGCTAGGCAGTGGCACAAATATAACCAACAAACACAGTCAGACATGTAGCCACCACCACAACACCACCTCACAGGGAAGCTCACTGAAAGGAAGGAATACTGTGTATGCTGGGCAAGTCAGTGTAGCCAATAGCATCATGGGAGTCGTAGTCACAGAAATTGCCCACCCTCACAATGCGCACATCAACACCACCATGAACCATGCACACATCACAAGCAGTGCAAAACAACTGACAAGATGGCTGACACTGGCTACTGCTGTGGGAGCCCTGCTGGCACCTGTGCACCAACCAACAGCAGGACACCACTGACTGACATCCTGAAAGACAACTTGCACTCCCTGCAATGGAAGCACGTTCCATGGTGGGATATCTGGCTGGGTGGGAAGGAGGGCCGGATGTCAACCAAATACAACCAATGCAGACCATGTACACACCCCAACATTCACATGGAAATGCCCAAATAATGCAGGACAATGTGCTACACCAATATCAACCCCTGACTGTGACAACTTAGGACAATGCAATGTACAGGCCCGCATCCAGAGGCACAGTCACAACTGTCAGGTGTGTCAACCATTGATGCCTGCAGAAACATAACATACATTGTGTGTGTCTCCCTAAAACAGGTGATGATGGGGACACAGCAGCAGACGCTGAGGAGTCCCCGTCCCAGGCTCAAGAGGATACGGAGCTCACTGGTGTGGAACAGCCTCTGCCCTCCTCGGATGAAGAAGACCAACCTGGCACCTCCGGAGCAAGTCATCATGCAGCACCAGCAGGACCACCAGCTGCACCCCCTGCACCCACCCCTCCAACGACTGTCAACACACATACCACCCCTGCCGACATGGAAAGACCAAGGAGCACCACCACCACCAGCACAGGGACCCTGGACCAACGTGGGGCCATGGACACCAACACCACCAACAACCCCCAAGGGGGCCCAGGGTCACCTGTGCGTGCCACCTCAGGTACTGCACGTGTCGCCAGGGGTGGTGGGAGGTGGGAGACACAGGTCACTGATCGCAGAGGGGTCTGGACTGCATGATGACCCACAACTGGCACGCATAGCCGATGCGTACCAGTCCAGCACCGGAGAGCTCAGCCAGGTAGTGGGGCTCCTCAGGGACATTAAACAGCAGCAGGCTGCCCATCATGCCCGCTTGGACTCACACATGTCCCGCGTGGAGTCCAAGTGGGACACACTGCAAGAGATGACGGCGGTGCATAGGGACATATTACAATGCCTCCGCCAGATGAGCAGCAACCAGTCAACACCTCCCTGTGTGCCCACAACATCTGGTGCTGAAACAACTGCAACTGCCACAGGGAGGGAGGATGACTCTGGCGGAGAGTCCCCTGCACCGCAGCAGCCTGCACTTGAGGGTCCCCCCCAAAGAAGAAGGGCCGTCCGAGGAGGGGCAAGTGAGAGGCCGATGGCCATGTGCAACCCCCAGGAAGCCAAAACCTGTTCTGGATAATCACCTTTGTGCGCAAACTGTTCACCCTGTTGACTGCAACACAACTCCCCCACATGACATGGGGAGCTCAAGTTGGACCAATGTCTCAGATGACTGTGGACTTTACTCTGGACATTTCTGCTACCAGGACTTCCAAATCATCTAGGAACTTTGGATTACAATCACAATGTACAGCACCCACCATCCTGTGCACTATACTCACACATGTATGTCAATAAACTCACTAATACACCATACTTGCCTCTGTTGTGATTCCTACGTTGTCTCTGAAGTGGCGATGATGATCTGGGAAATGACACTGTGCATGCTAACTGCTACAGCAAGTACAACACCGGCATGTGAGTCATGGCGACGTCACACATATGAGGGAGGCACACCACCAGGGCTACACAACACATACACACCATGGCCATCTGACTCATCGCCTACACTGATGTTGCCAGGAAATACGTTGCATTGCACAGACCCAACACCTATTCACAGTCTGTGTTAACTAGCCCACTGGTGCAGTAAGCAAATGTCAGTCAGATGTGTGACCACAGACAACGCACATCACAAAGTGAAGCACAGGTTTATTACACATTTGCAACATGTTGTAACCACCACAGATGCAAGGTAATCCCACCTGGCAGCGGGCACACAGTCAACAAGTGTAGAAGGAAGGAAGTCCATGGGTGTGGTGCACATCACCTGTAGGGACACGACAGCTACCACCCTGGAAGTCGAATCACGGTGTCGGGGATCACAGTTGACCAAACGACTCTGAAAGTACCCTGTGAAGGACAGAAATGACACACAGTCAAAAGCACTGAAGAACAGGACAGAACTGCAATACTCATGCCCAATACATGTCACAAGATACCCACCCAGAACCAAGTTAGCATGTCAACACTGTTGGGGAGTACAGACTACCTGTAAGGACACATCGCTACACGCATACAGTCATGTAGCACATGCACACACTCAAACAGCACCAGAGCACCACCAACACATATCATGCAAACTCACATCAGTTACATGACATCTCTGGATACTTACATTCAGCTGAAGAAGTTGGTGATGAGCTGTGTGCGGACATCACCATCATCATCATCATCATCACTGGCATCGTGGTCCAGGCCAGGATCCTCCACAGGTGGCGGACGTTGGTCATCGTCATCCAGGATGAGAGGCAACTCCTTCCGCACTGCCAGGTTGTGTAGCATGCAGCAGACGATGACAATCTTGCACACCTTTGCCGGGGCATATGGGAGGGACCCTCCTGTCTTGTCCAGGCAGCGGAAGCGGCTCTTCAGGAGACCAAATGTCCGCTCAATAACTCTCCTCGTCCGACCATGTGCCTCATTGTAGCGCATCTGGGCTGGTGTCACAGGGTTCCTGAGGGGCGTCAGCAACCACGGCATGTTGGGATATCCGGAGTCACCTACATACAGACAATTGCACATTAGCTGAGTTGGAAAAGAGGGTGGAACACTACATTGCAGAACACACACAATGGTACAAAGTCAGTACACACCAACAAGCCAGGCACGCTGGTTCCGCATCTGTGACATCATCCTCGGGATGCGACTACTCCTCATCACGTAGGCATCGTGTGCAGAACCGGGGAAACGGGCACACACGTGTGAGATGGTCATATCTGCAAGACAGACCACCAGTGCATTGACCGAGTGGTAGTGCTTGCAGTTCCTGTATGCCTGCTCCTGGGCCTGTGGTGGTACCAAAGCCACATGTGTCCCATCAATGGAGCCAATGACATGCAGCATCCTCCCCAGGGCATAGAAGTCACTCTTCACGCCAGTCAGTTGCTGGAGTCTAGGGAAATAGATGTACTGGTTCAGGTATATCAACATAGCCTCCAATACATCGCGGAGCACACGGCTGAACATGGTCTGTGACATCCCACCAGCAGTCGCCAGAGTGTGTTGAAAGGTACCGGTGGCAAAGAAGTGTAGGGCTGCCATCACCTTCACCTTGGGGGTCAGCGCTGTAGGGTACGGCCGGCCAGGTTGCAGGTGTGGTGCCAAGCGCACTGCCAAATCATCAATCAGCTGCCTGGTGAAGCGGTACCTTCGGATGCTGTCACGTTCCACCATCGTTGCCAGGTCAGGGAATGGTCTATGGACAGCTGGTGCCCTGCAGTGCATAGGTGAAGAAAGAAAGATTGTCAGTCACCCCACATATGTGGCATTGAACACACTCAATATCACATGATACATCATTATGAGGCACAAGTACATGATGTGTGCAGTTCCGTAAGGACATGTATGGCACATACATGGCCAACATCCAACATCACAGTTCAACAAGTGGCATCAATAAGTCCCAGGTTGTGCCATTGGGTATCATGAGGACGTGTCACATTTCCCATCTCCTGCTGCCACGTTACAAACACACCCCACAGTGACATGTGAGGACAGATGTGCCCCAGGCATCACAGCCCAACGACAGGTAGATTCCCAGGGACCCTGTGTTGCCACATGGACACTGGCATGACATGGCGTATCATGTATACACCACAGCAAAACAACCATGACCCCCACAGGTAGTGGTCCCTGTTGCCTCGGCAGGACAGACATGGACGTCTGTGACACACACACGCACAACATCAAAGTCCATGCACAAACAACGTGGATGTGGAGACTGTCTCCCATTGTGCACATGAAATCAGAGACATTGTAAACACAACATGCACACAGACTGCGGAGGACCATCACTATTGTGCCAATGGGTCAGCCTGGGTTAAACATACCGTCCCACATGGGACTCAGGGGGCATGTGACATGACATACACATACACCACCGTGAAATGTGACCATGCCACATGCTCAGATATGAACAGTTGCACATCACAGTGGTCATGTACACGAAACACCAAGGATACTGTCCCCATGAACACGTGCACAGCCTGGGGGTGGCTGCCCCAAGTGACACCCACAGAACAACATGTTCACCCCCATACACGGAATAGGTAATGCAGCCTTACATGCCTTAGGATACAGTTTGGACAGGCTGTGGTGTTGTAGGTGTGCCCCTCACTCCCTGGGAAGTATATGTGGCTGGCATATGTTCACCTGTGACAGGCATGGTGACATATGCCAGTGACATGTACAGGGACGCGTTGGACAGCAATGGACCGATCGGTGCGCACACATTGGCCATTGCATTCAATGTGTGCTGGTACGCGTTGTATTCGCAATACGCGTTGGACAGCAATGGACCGATCGGTGTGCACACATTGGCCATTGCATTCAATGTGTGCTGGTACGCGTTGTATTCTGCAATACGCGTTGGACAGCAATGGACCGATCGCTGTGCACACATTGGCCATTGCATTCAATGTGTGCTGGTACGCGTTGTATTCGCAATACGCGTTGGACAGCAATGGACCGATCGGTGCGCACACATTGGCCATTGCATTCAATGCGTGCGGGTACGCGTTGTATCCCGGGTACGCGTTGAACAGCAATGGGCTGATCGGTGCGCACACATTGGCTATTGCATTCAATGTGTGCTGGTACGCGTTGTATTCGCAATACGCGTTGGACAGCAATGGACCGATCGGTGCGCACACATTGGCCATTGCATTCAATGTGTGCTGGTACGCGTTGTATTCGCAATACGCGTTGGACAGCAATGGACCGATCGGTGCGCACACATTGGCCATTGTATTCAATGTGTGCTGGTACGCGTTGTATTCGCAATACGCGTTGGACAGCAATGGACCGATCGGTGCGCACACATTGGCCATTGCATTCAATGTGTGCGGGTACGCGTTGTATCCCGGGTACGCGTTGAACAGCAATGGACCGATCGGTGTGCCCGGCAGGCCCATTGCAACCAATGTGTGCGGGTACGCGTTGTATCCTAGGTACGCGTTGAACAGCAATGGACCGATCGGTGTGCCCAGCCGGCCCATTGCATTCAATGTGTGCGGGTACGCGTTGTATCCTGGGTACGCGTTGAACAGCAATGGACCGATCGGTGTGCCCGGCCGGCCCATTGCATTCAATGTGTGCGGGTACGCGTTGTATCCCGGGTACGCGTTGAACAGCAATGGACCGATCGGTGTGCCCGGCCGGCCCATTGCAATCAATGTGTGCGGGTACGCGTTGTATCCCGGGTACGCGTTGAACAGCAATGGACCGATCGGTGTGCCCGGCCGGCCCATTGCAATCAATGTGTGCGGGTACACGTTGTATCCCGGGTACGCGTTGAACAGCAATGGACCGATCGGTGTGCACCCATTGGCTATGGCCTGGCCTGGCAACGGACGCGTTTTCAAATTTTGAATGAGTCTGATGCTGGAAATTCAGTTGGTCACCCACAACAATGTTGCAAATTCATGGGTGTCATGAAGTTGAACTTTTGAAGGATGCTGTGGGCATGTGTAAGTGGTGCAATTCCATGGATTGGCCAGATTCAGAAGATGCTAACGACTTGGACCTATCACTTTGGACACATGGGACAGTAACTGCCTCTGCAGCACACATATAATGCTGGCTGTTCCCCTGAGAGCTCACTTGCCTGCACTACATGCTCCAGGACGACATCTGCCACCACCACTGCTGCTGTATCTGCACCCTCTGGACCCTGCAATGGCACGTACTGTGGAGAGAGCCCCAGCCTTCAGCACTGAGGAGAACCAGGCCCTGATGGACAGCCTCCTTCCACAGTACAGCAAGCTGTATGGGAAAGCAGGGGAGCAGGTGAGTGTTCTGTCCACTGCCTTCCTAAATGTGCATGTTGTCTGACTAGCAAGGCTAACAGTCTGCACGCCACTGGCTAGCAGGCTCACTGAGTAGTTGTCACCCCCCATAGTGTGTAGTTACATGCACTGGACAGGTATAGTGCAGTGACAGTGCATTTAAACAAGGTTTTACTTCCCAGGCAATGATACCATGTAGTTACTGCTGGCATACTGTCCATGGCCATCGTTGCACTGCCTGTGTACATCATGTGCCCCTGTGATTGAGACATGTATACACAACTGTGTAATGCACGGATATGTTGCATGTGTAGTAATAGCATTCTCACTTTGTCATCCTCACAGGTTGGTGCCCACCAGAAGCAGAAGATATGGCTGACCATCGTTTGGGCAGTGAGATCCGTGGGGGACTACAAGCGCCGGATCCGCAACTGCCAGAAGAGGTGGCAGGACCTTCGGGGCTGGACCCGGAGGATCGCACGGGTCCAGCTGAAGCTGTCGCCTCCTCGCAGGAGGGGCGGACACCGGACCCTGACCCCCCACATGCTCAGGATCCTGGCGGTGGTCTTCCCTGATCTGGATGGGCAGCTGAAGGCCAGGGAGCAACACGGAGGGGGTGAGTCCATGACTGCATTGTGTACTCTGTCTGCCATGCTATGTGCCCTCCTCTGGCCTGGTTAAACTTCCACAGCACATCAGTCATGTGGTCCAGGACCCATGTCCCTTGATTGTGCACTGCCCACTCCTCATCTGATACCCAGGTGTGGCCCTTGCAGTCAGAGAATTGTGTCACTTGGGTACTGTGTCCTTGCAGTTTGCTTGACTCAAGGTGGGGGACAGCATCTGTTCCCCTAACTGTGGTGGGCATCATGGGTGGGTCCATTGCTTACACAATGCCTGTGTTCTGCCATGTAATCTGCGTGTTACTTTGATCTGTGGTCCAATTGCTGAGCTGATCCACCACATGTGCCTGGGGTAACTGGCACACACCCAAGCTGCGGGTGGGAACAATGTTTGGGCCCCAGGAGTGTGTATATTACGTGTGTCACACATACTTAGCCAGCTGCCTACCGTCCAGGGTTCATCCCTCATTCATGTGGGGCAGGACAGTCATGCCTACTCCAGGCCATGCAATGCACTCTGTACTCCCACTCCCGTGTATCAGCTGACACGTTGTGCTCAGTGATATGTCCCCTCAGGTGTCAGCCTCTGTGTCAGTGTGCTGTGGCTTCGATGTCAGGACTGCTGGGGTGTTTATCGGTTGGGGCTCAGCATGCCACCGGAGATGTGACCATAGGAGACGATACTTGTGTGACACATAGGTGTTTGAACACCTGACCGTGCAGACTGGGGTATGCGAATGTGAGGTCCATGCAGCTGTTTCCCATTCACAGCAGATTGTGAGGTGCTCAGGTTCAGAGGCTTGTGTTACAGGTCACCCATATGTCCAATCAGTATGACCTGGACAGATAAGGGTTCAGATGATGTGGTGTGTGGGGGATGTACATGTGCACTTGTTCAGCTCCAGGACTTGCATTCCCCATGACCTACTATTGTGACACAGTGCAGACTGTTGTTGTGTGGCTGCCCTGCCCATGTGACTGGAGACAGTGATGTATGACTTAGCAGGCATGCCTGTGCCATGGCATGTGACTTCCTATGGGTGATCCTGCAGGGGAGTGACATGTGCTACATGCACACCATAGTGGCAATGGCTATCAGCACATGGGTGCATCGTGGTGTCTGTCGCTGGTATGCATCACATGCATTCCATATATCTGACTCTGGGCATCACTTTCATCCGGGCACCTGTACTGACTCAGTGGCAAGAGTTGTGATGTGTGCATGTTCACATGCTTCACCGTGTTCTCTGCACCGTCCAACTACTGTGTAGGTGGTGCATGTGTCCACACTGGGGTATTGCCAGCCAACGGACGCCAGACAGATGGGTGCAAGGCCAGGTGGGATGTGAGTGCCATGGTTGACGATCAGACTGACAATTGGCTTCTCCTATTCTGTTTGGGCAATTTTAGCAATGTTCAACTAAGGATGCCAGGCCTTGCTCTGTATTGTGCTGTACTTACTGTGGTGTGTGCGTTCGGTGCAGGTGACTGATGTCTGTCTGTTTCCCTATTGTTTGCAGATACATCCACGGCCACAGGAGGGGACAGCTCCACGGACCAGGAGGAGCCGCAGAGCCAGACTGGGTCAACAGCCGAGGAGTGGTTGGAGGGACCCAGTGGCACGGAGGGCGAGGGGAGCCACACCGAGGAGTCCTCAGCACCATCCACCTCAGCTGAGGACCACAGCAGCTCGGAGGATGACTCCCTTATGGAGGCGGGTGTCAGCAGCCACCACACCCCAGCTAGTGTTGCTGTCCCCGCCACCACCACCGCCCTCCCATCGGCTCCCATTCCCGAGGTCCGTGGAGGCTCCCATGTTCGGGAGCGTGTCTCCTTCGGGCCAGGCACCGCACCCCCTGCCCCTGTGTCCCCTGCTGCCCTGAGTGAGGAGTCTGTGTACCTCCTTCGGCAGCTCCATGTAGGGCAGACAGCGATGCTGAGTGTCCTCCATGCACACACCACTCTGTTGACTCAGCTGGTGTCGTTCATGGAGGGCATCTCATCGGGCATGTCTGCCCTACAGAGGGGCAATAGGTCCATGGACTCCTCCCTGACGGCAGCAGTGTCCCTCCTCCAACAGTCCCTCACCCCTCCTGTCTCTGCCCCATCCACACTCCCCAGCACCTTACCTGTCCCAAGCACACACACACCGGCACAGGCACACACCAGCACAGACACGAGCAGCACACACACACACACGCCACAGACAAGACGCACACGCACGCACAGTCAGGGGACTGAAACCACACTCACAGGGGATGGGGCCCAGTCACACACACACGCATCCACGAGCACTGCGCAGTCCACAGTTGCCTCTCCCTCCAAAGCCCCCTCCGTTGCCTCACCTGCAACCCCAAAGACCCAGCGGCTCTTCCTCAGTGACCTCGGCCTCTTCCCCTCCGATCCAGCTGATACAGCATTCAGGGGGAAGAGGAAGCCCACCCACACGGAGCGGAGTGCCCCTCGCCACCGGACACCCTCCCCCAGGCGCAGACCGACTGACGCCCCCATCTGCAAGTTCCCCCGGACCCGGAAGAGCAAGACCCCGCCGCCGCCCTGCAGCTCAGGCACCAAGTCTCCTTCCTCCATCCCTCAGGCCCCCACTCCACAGGTGCCCCCACCACACCCTGCCCCAGGTTCCCCCACCCACAGATACACCATCCCCAAAAGGATCAGGCCTTCTCCCCCTGCCACTTGCTCTTCCGGCCCCACACCCCCGCTGCGCTTGTCTGTGCCACTGGTGTGGAGACGGTGTCCTCCCCCTCTGTCCTGCCCACCTTACCTGATCCCCATTCTCCTCCCCTGGAGGTAGGCACTGCAGTGGAGTCCACTACCACCCTGTCTGACTTGGGCACTGCAGTGGGGAACCTGTCCACTCCATCTGCACGGTCCCCTGCAGTCTTGCCGGCACCCACACCATCAGAGTCATGCCCCCCAGTTGTGCCGGCACACACCATGTCAGACACCTCCACTGCAGTTGTCAGTGGCTCTCCAGCACCCACCACCCCTTCCCTGCCTCCTTCTGGTGAGCCATGATCCTGTCCCTGCGGTGCCTGGCCTGCCCCCCGTATGCCCCTCCGAGGGGATTGTCCCTGGCTTTCATCAGTGCAGGCATGCGTAGGGTGACATCTGCCACTGTCACCCTGTTTTGACTTTCAAGTTGGACTGGCCATTGGCCTTTGTTAAATTTTTTGCTGGACATCAACTGTTAGACCCACATATGCTGAATAAAGCACCTTTCTGTTCTCGATTGCTTTTGCTACTGATGTACATGTTGTTGATGATGCTAACCATGCCCTTGCTGCAGTGATGGTGATATTTGGTCTCATGATAATGAAGTGTTACTGTGCAGGAACACATGTGGTCCAGGGGGAATGTGTCCTATCCTGTGGTGTATCCATGTCATCCTTAGCAGCATCTGAGGGTGTCATGTGTTCAATATTTGGCAATGGGATTTCCTACTTACATTAGCAATTTCACATCTGTGGCTTCCACCCCTGCACATCTGTTGTGCCTGCCATTGTTCAATTCGTCTACTTCCCTGACCGTGTGGCCATCTCCACTGGACATGCAGGTTTGGGCATCAATGGGGAAGGACTCATCTGTGTTGTCAGTGCAACATTGCTATACAAGTGTGTTGGATCTGTGCTGATGATTTCGTTGGCACTCCCATGACCAGGCTGATGTGACGGGAGCATTCATTTGGTGCTAATTGTTGAGTGTGTGACCAAGTGCTCAGCTGACATGATGGAGCCCTACTGAGGCAACATATGGCACAGCTTTCCTCACACAGGAGTGGAGTCCCCTCATGGCAGTGTGTACTCCTGTGACATTGCCTGCGCCCAAGGTGTGTGTTATATGAGCATGTCTGTGTGTTCACTTCCGTTTTGCTGTGCATACTGGGATCCCTAGTGTTGTACCTGTTTGTGATGCTTGCTGAGTTGACCTATGTTCCCCCCAAGTCTTCTACCTGGATTCTCTGTGATGTGGGTGCATGGCACATTACTGGTCATCAGGGTGTCACCCATAGGTGTGTTTGCTGTCAGGGCTGAGTTTGTGTGCAGACGCAGATGGGTCACAGTCAGGATTCCCCTTGGCACTTGTTGTTTACACCTGTCATGTGATTTCCAGTTTGTGTTATCTTTCAGTGATTGTGACACGTTGTGTGTGTGACTGCTGGCACTCCTCAGGGTCCGGGCTGCAATGTTGGTAGTTGTCTATGTGTGTTCTTTGTGGGTGTCCTTGGCTTCTTCATTGGTGTGTGACTGTGGCTGTGATCCCATTGGTTGGTGTGGTATTGCCGTCATGTCCATGTACAGCGTAGTGTGCAGTGTGTCAGACATTCAGGAGTCTTGTTGAGTGGCCATGTGTGATGTGTTTCTGCACCTTGGTTCCCACCCACCAGCCTGGGATTGTCATGGGTGCATGTGCAATGTCACCAGTGCATGTGTGCTTCACTGCTGCACATTGTTGGAGGTCGAGGTGTGTGGTGTTGAGTGTGTGCAGATGAGAGTTGTTGCCCGGCTAGACCCCTGCCTCCATGTTGGCCTTGGCTTACTGGCCGTGCTGATTGATTTGTGCTTGTGTAGGTGTGATGGTAGTTTGTTGCTCAGGACACATGACTGTGGTTCACAGTGTGAACGACATCTAGCTTTATCATCACAGTGGGATTGTAATGCAGCCCAGGGTCACCACATTGTGGGGACCCTGGGGGTAGTGCTGTGGTGTCTCTGTGTCTTGCTGTGTCAGTTGCTGTTCCTACATGCTTGTGTGACATGTGTGATTTGTGCTCCCTCTCATCTGACAATGCCTGATTGCCCACATAGGGGATTTGGATCCATGAGTTACCTTTGTGTGGCACTGTATGCACATCTGTGTAATTGGTATTCAGGCCTCCTCATGAGTTGTGTGGTTGCCTGGGGACACTGGCACCCCCCCTCACCTGTTGTGTTTGATGTGCAGTGTGGGTCTGCCTGTTTGTGTTTGTGCATCTGCACCACTGCATTGGCATATCTTTGGTGTGCCATTGGCTGTATGTTGTTTGGTGGGTTTCCCCTGCTGTCCCTGCGACTCCTAGGTCATTGGTCAGCACAATGATCATGGTTTGTGTGTCCCATTGCTGCCATTGGATGGTATCTGTTCACCTCACATCTACAGTCTCCACAGGGTATCTGCATTTGTGTGCCCATTGGTGCAAATATGTGGGTCTGCATTCTGATGGTCACTTCTGTCATTGTGTCATTGATGAATGTTGACAGTGTCAGCCCCCATGGGTGTTGTTTGTCTGCACATGGCCAAAGGTATGTCTTATTTGCACTGCAGTATTTGCCTCCCCCAATCTATGTTGCAATGGGACACATGCACTACTTTGCCACTGATGTGGTTTATGTTCTGTAACCAGGAATCATCCATGCAGTTTGGCAGTTGCAGCTTTTTCTTTGTCAACACTTGCATTTTGGTCACTGTGATGATGGGGGTTTAGGCCCCATTGCCACAATGTTCAAAATGTGCTTCAGCTATGGAACCCACACTTACCTTTTGGTCACTGTGATGATGGGGGTTTAGGCCCCATTGCCACAATGTTCAAAATGTGCTTCAGCTATGGACCCCACACTTACCTTTTGGTCACTGTGATGATGGGGGTTTAGACCCCATTGCCACAATGTTCTGAATGTGCTTCAGCTATGGGCCCCCACACTTGCATTTTGGTCACTGTGATGATGGGGGTTTAGGCCCCATTGCCACAATGTTCAAAATGTGCTTCAGCTATGGAACCCACACTTACCTTTTGGTCACTGTGATGATGGGGGTTTAGGCCCCATTGCCACAATGTTCAAAATGTGCTTCAGCTATGGACCCCACACTTACCTTTTGGTCACTGTGATGATGGGGGTTTAGACCCCATTGCCACAATGTTCTGAATGTGCTTCAGCTATGGGCCCCCACACTTACATTTTGGTCACTGTGATGATGGGGGTTTGGACCCCATTGCCACAATGTTCAAGATGTGCTTCAGCTATGGACCCCGCACTTACCTTTTGGTCACTGTGATGATGGGGGTTTAGACCCCATTGCCACAATGTTCTGAATGTGCTTCAGCTATGGACCCCACACTAACATTTTGGTCACTGTGATGATGGGGTTTTGGACCCCATTGCCACAATGGTCATGACCTGCTTGCATTGGGGGGCCACACACATATATGTGTGGCACATGTGATAGGGGGTCACATTGTATGTTCAAAGTCATGTTCAGTGTTGTAGGCATTTGACACAGTCTACACACGCTTGTCATGGTGTTGGGGGATGTCTTTTCTTGCATTCCCTAGGTTGTGGTGTGCTGGTTGTGTCATGCATTGTCCATCCTATGAGTGGGGGTGGTGTTGGTGGTAGGCATCTGGCACCCCTGGGTAAGGGTGGTAGTAGTGGTAGGCATCTGGCACCCCTGGGTAAGGGTGGTAGTAGTGACAGGCATCCAGCCCCCCATGGGTAGAGGTGGTAGTAGTGGTAGGCATCTGGCACCCCTGGGTAGAGGTGGTAGTAGTGGTAGGCATCTGGCACCCCTGGGTAAGGGTGGTAGTAGTGGTAGGCATCTGGCACCCCTGGGTAAGGGTAGTAGTAGTGACAGGCATCCAGCCCCCATGGGTAGAGGTGGTAGTAGTGGTAGGCATCTGGCACCCCTGGGTAAGGGTGGTAGTAGTGACAGGCATCCAGCCCCCCATGGGTAGAGGTGGTAGTAGTGACAGGCATCTGGCACCCCTGGGTAAGGGTGGTAGTAGTGACAGGCATCCAGCCCCCCATGGGTAGAGGTGGTAGTAGTGACAGGCATCTGGCACCCCTGGGTAAGGGTGGTAGTAGTGACAGGCATCCAGCCCTCCATGGGTAGAGGTGGTAGTAGTGGTAGGCATCTGGCACCCCCTGGGTAAGGGTGGTAGTAGTGACAGGCATCCAGCACCCCATGGGTAGGGGTGGCAGTAGTGGTAGGCATCTGGCACCCCCTGGGTAAGGGTGGTAGTAGTGGTAGGCATCTGGCACCCCTGGGTAAGGGTGGTAGTAGTGGTAGGCATCTGGCTCCCCCTGGGTAAGGGTGGTAGTAGTGACAGGCATCCAGCACCCCATGGGTAGGGGTGGCAGTAGTGGAAGGCATCTGGCACCCCTGGGTAAGGGTGGTAGTAGTGGTAGGCATCTGGCACCCCTGGGTAAGGGTGGTAGTAGTGACAGGCATCCAGCCCCCCATGGGTAGAGGTGGTAGTAGTGACAGGCACCAGCACCCCATGGGTAGGGGTGGTAGTAGTGGTAGGCATACAGGCCCCTATGTGTATGTGTGGCATTGGTGAGGGCCATCCCGCCCCTATGGTGCTGCTGTTGCTGGTGTGGGTATTTCTGCATCCCTCTGTGTGTGATGTGTCGGGTACGTGTAGTTTGTTTTTGTTGTTGGTGTCTGACTTACCTTCTGCGCCGTACGCGTCCGTGCCTGTTCCGGTAATAGAGGTAGAATATTGGTAGGATCGGCACGAAGGGATTCATGGTTGGTTCGTCTCGTTCGTCTTTCTCTTTGCTTCGCCTCGTCCTCGTCGCTGGCGTGTTCGTCTCGTAGCCGTGGATCGTGTTGTGGTGCGAATCGGAGCTTATGTGCGCCTCGCCCGGATGCTTTGACGTGCCGTGCGTAGCGACGGGTTCGGGCGCGTACGGGATGCGCATCGTACTTGTCCGGCCGGACGGGGCTGCATTTTTGCTTCCGTGCGGCTCGATTCTACGATTCCGGATCCGGCTCGGTCGGGGAACAGGACCTGGATTGGGTGAGTACGACTGGGTCGGAATCTATGCTGTTGTGCGCATCGTACTTGCTCGTTCGGAATAATGTGCGGATCGGTCGGGAAACAGGCATTCGCATGGCTTTTTTCCCGACCGAATGGTGTTAGGTGCGCCTCCGACCGAGATCGGAATCGGCCCCAATATCTCCAATTATCATCGTCTATAATCATACCTAAGTCCCTTTGCCACTCCAGCCTAGATTTTGTGTAATAGTTCTTGCGATATGCCTGGATAACTCCATAAACACTGGACACCAACTTAATAGGGGTTACTGCTTTAAGTATGAGTGTGGTCACCTCCGGGGGCTCCGCCATGTCCTCCCCTAGTATCTCCCGCAACGCGTGTCCACCCTATGGTACTGAAACTGCACTAATGGGGTGACTACTGTGCCTTCAGGTACTACCTCCTCCCACGTGCGGACCTTCCCTTCCAGGAAGAGGTCTCCCGCCTCCTTTACACTTAGAGTCTGTAGTGCCTTGAGCGCTGCACGGTCACTGCTCATAGGAAGCCAGGCGCACCATTCTAGAGGAACCAGAGGAGAGTATAGTATGTTACAGTTTTGTCTTTTAACCAAGTCATGCCATGCATGTACCGTAGAGTTAATAGAATCTAGGATCCCTGTACTACGATCAGGGGGCCGAAACAGACTAGTGGGGAGGTCAGATGGGGCGACCGACACCTTTTCAATGTGCAGGTGCGGCGGGTCTAGTGTCTGATGGATCCAATGAAAGGCATGCGAGCTCTGCGCTACTCTATAATACAGGTCCATGTCAGGAGCTTCCAACCCCCCCAGATAGCAAGGTAGAGTGAGGACCTTCCACTGTACTCTCGGCTGCTTTCCCGCCCACGCCAGTTTAATCAGTGTAGAGGTAATAGTTTTGAAAAAATGAGCGGGTAAGACCATGGGAATATTTAAAAATAAAAATAAAAACCTCGGTAATTCCACCATTTTCATAAGCGATATCCGCCCCAATAGCGAGATAGGCAGAGGTATCCAACGTTCGACGTCTGCTTCGAGCTTGGTGATTGCCCTCCCATAGTTTTCTTTAAAAACTGTCTCCGAGTTAGTATGAATTTGTATTCCCAAATAGCGAACCGGTTCAGTAGTCCAGGTCAATGGGACATCCAGGTCAAAAGGTGTGGTGGAGGGGGTCAGTGGAAAGATTATGGATTTGGTCCAGTTAATTCGTAAGCCAGATAGCTCTCCAATCGAACGGCCTCCCTCATCACCGGGGACAGGTTGATCTCGGGGTTCCTAATGTAGAGCAACGTGTCGTCAGCATATGATGACACAATTAAGTTATAATTAGGGAAGCGTATCCATGATATTCTCTCAGGGCGCATGCAAGGGGCATACAGCAGGGGTGACAGCGGGCAGCCCTGTCTAGTGCCCCTAGAGATTCTTACCGGGGCAGTGACCATATCTCCAACACGTATTCGAGCAGTGGGCGAGTTGTATAATACAGCAACTAGTCTCAGGAAAACTCCGCCCACCCCCATCCTTTCCAGAACTGTATGTAAAAACTGTCATTCTACTGAGTCGAACGCTTTTTCAGCGTCTAAGAATACCGCAGTGGCCTTTACCTCTGGGTCAACATGTTGAAGAGCACCGAAGAAAGTACGCAAGTTGTATGTGAGGTTGCGACCCGGGACAAATCCCGCCTGTTCTGTACTGGCCAGTTTTGGGACCAAAGGAGCAAGGTGATTAGCCAATATTTTAGCGTATATTTTAGTGTCGACATTCAATAGCGACAGCGGACGGTATGAGGAGCACTCCTCGGGTGACTTACCAGGCTTGAGGATGGTAACTATCATGGCCTCTCTCATTGTTGGAGGCAATTCCCCTGATTCACATAGCTCCTCAAAAAGCGTAACTAAGTGTGGAGTAAGTAGATCTGCAAATTCTTTATAGAAAGCCACCGGCAGACCATCCTGTCCCGGGGCACTGCCAGATCGCATATGTCGTAGTGCCTCTTGTATTTCCCAGGCCTCTAGCGGCCGCATCAAATACTCGCGGTGTTCGTTAGTGACCCAGGGTAATTTTATGTGTTCCAAATATTCCTGTATCGCGCTGTCATCTACCAGGGGGCGAGAGTAATATAGAGATTCATAGTACTGCTTAAATTGGTTGGTGATACCTTCTGGGTCAACCAGCATATCCCCCTCCGCTGACCGTATAGCCGTGATGGACGAGGCCTCTCTTCTATTTCTCAGTAGCGCCGCTAGTGTGGCACCCGGCTGCTCTCCCTCCCCATAGCTTCTAGCTACTGCATATTTCCCCATATGCTGAACTTCGTTATCAGCGGCCTCCTGGAATTCCGCTAGCGTTTTTTTCAATTCGTCGTCTCCCTCTGCTGCCACGTCGCGATGTAGTGCAGTCTCCAACTCAGCTAGACGTTTCTCTAAGTATTCTAGCCTGCTCCTAATTGCGCGAAGCACCCCAGAGTGTTTAGATATGGCTACGCCTCTAATATACACCTTGAATGCTTCCCAGACCGTGGAGAAGTGTGACACTGAACCTATATTGTTCGTAAAGAAGTCTTCAATCGCCTCGGCCATCTCCGCCCTGAATGCTGTGTCAAGCAGTGAGTATGGGGGGAATCTCCAGGTAAACGGGGCAGGTCTCCTCTGCGGGCAGCGCAGAGCTAAGATGACAGGTGCGTGGTCCGACAGGGTACGTGGTGAACTCTACAGTCCCTGACTTCCGAGTACACTTCACGCGACAAAAGCCAGTAGTCAATTCTCGTATGAAGCCCGTGTGGAGCAGAGAAGTGTGTGAACCCCCCTTGCCCAGGGAATCTTGCCCTCCAAACATCCACCATATCTAGTCGTAGAGTTGTGTCAGTGATAAATTTTGCTGAGGCCGAAATGCGATGCTCAGGACCCCCAGAGCAGTCTAGTGCTGCGTCGAGCACAGAGTTAAAATCACCTCCCACTAGTAGCGGAAGCCCCGCAGCAACACCGGGAGAGGCAAAAAGGCCTTTATAGAATTGGGGATTATCGTAATTGGGACCATATACATTAATAACATGCAAATCTAACCCCTTCCCCCTGCACCTAGAGATAGTGTACCTTCCATCAACATCCGCCACCTCCGGGACAATAGTGAATCCTGATTTCGGGTTTACCCATGTAAGTACCCCTCTGGCGTGGGAAGTAAACCCCGAGGTATGGAACAAGCCCTGCATCACTCTTTGTGTTAAAATCACGCTGTCCATAGGCAAATTGGTTTCCTGTAGCAAGGCTATATCAATAGCGTGTCGCTTTAGGTAGGCAATCACATTTCGCACCTTGCAATAATTATTAAGGCCTCGGACATTCCATGTTAAAAATCTAATTAGTGGACCTTCCTGCTGTGTCATCGTTCAGAGTTGCTGGTAGCTATAGTACACAACATCGGTACCGCCATGTTCACTGCCATCAATTGTGTTAGATATCTAGGAAATATGTTTTGAATCATTCTTACCCGTGGCTCCAACAAAAAGTGCTCCATAAACACCCCCCCTCCCACGTTGCGTCAACCCCAACTGGACACAATTGGTTAACCCCCTCCCCATAACTCAAACAAACAAGGCATTTTGCCATAAAGTGGTTCACACTCAGGGGCGGATGTTGCCTCTCCGCTCGCTCACTCCTGGTATCCGCCAGAAGTAATGATCCGCCATTTCAATACTATTGTGGCAGGTAACCTGCCTAGCTTAAATAAATTGTATTATCTATCAGACTACCTAGGAGTCGGAGGCCCACCAGCCGCCAGCTATCTGTAGTCTATTGCACACCCAACATTCTGTGTACACACTATCTAGGACCCGTCTATCTCCAAGTATAGTACTGCAGTTAACGCCATATTTCAAAGCAGTTGAAAAGATTCGCTAAAGGAATTAACCCCCTCACTCCCTCTGTGGAAGCTCTAATCCTCTGGCTCCACTGGCCTTGCACATATGTGGCATAGGCGACTATATATCTATATTGAGGGAATCGCAAGTGCAATACACCACTTCTTGGGTGGAGATTTAGGGATACCTTTACATAGGGAACAGCCTACTTTGCGACTAACTGCTTAGAACACATCGATTCGCCGCCTACGCTGCACATTAAACGCCCTAATGACCTGTACAATTTTAGTGTAAGTCAAATGTCCCCCCTCCTTCTCCACCCCCCAGCACGGGCAGTTACACAGTTAGCAATACTTGCGGTGCAGTTCTAATCGTTTTCATCCATAGTGCCTCCCTCTGCACCCTGCGAGTGTTCCACTGTAGGTGCACGTTGTTGCTCCTTGGTGTATTCCTTAAGTGCTCTCTGTAGGGACTTGGGATCCTGGAAAATCTTTGATACACCGTTCATATTAACCCGCAGTCGCGCTGGGTAGAGCATTGCGTAGTACAATTCCTGAGCCGGTAGTGCTCGCTTTAGTGGGGCAAACTCTGTCTCCGAGCTTCCTGAACTTTGGCCATGAAGTCAGGGTATAGCGATAGTGTGGAGCCCTCGTACTGCAAAGAACCCCAGTCTCTGGCCTTTCTCAGGGCAGCGTCTCTGTCCCTGTAGTTTAAAAACTTTGCAATGATCGGGCGCGGGGGAGCACCTGGGGGAGGACGCGGACCCAGCGAGCGATGCGCCCTCTCAATTACAAACATGGTGGAAAAAGTGTCACGGCCCAGAAGTGAGACCAGCAGGGTTTCAATGAATAATTCCATGTTTCCTGTGGAAGTAGATTCGGGCAAGCCCGTGAGGCGTATATTGCTCCTTCGAGACCTGGCTTCAAGGTCTTCAGCTTTATCTTGGAGCTGCATGAGGGCCTTGCCCATCTGTTTTTGCGTTGCGTCCGCCTCCATGTGTGACTCTTCCACCTCGGTGATTATCCTCTCATCCATATCAATCCTTTCAGTGTGCTTATCCAGGCACTCAGACATTCGGTCAACGCGGTAGACTAGGGAATCTATCTTGCCATCTATGGAGCTGAGGCTGGACTGGATTGTAGCCAGAATTTGTCAGAACGCAGCTGGGGACTCTCCACTCATATCATCCTGCTCCGTGGTGGGTTGGGTGTCACCAGTCTCTTGGGTCCTAGTTATGCGCTGATCGAACGGTAGTTTGGACTGGACTTTGTCCACTTTCCCCATCGTCGCCAACTTGAGACCCGTGGGGACACTGCAGAGGTCTACCGTTACGTAAAAGTGGCACAGATCACAATGCAACCTCGTGGTCCTCTATGGGTGCGCCGGGGAAACTCAGCTCCAATAGCTATGCGAGAGAGGGAGCGGGGGGAGGACAACCAGATCAAGCCTCACCCCACAAGCACACACAAGTGTCCACCAGGGGTAATTTATGGCTGTGGGTTTACCCCGTGAGCACTCTGGGGGAACCTCAGCATAAAGATGTTGTTGCGCCGAAGTTTCAGCCTCTGGGCTACCCTTGCAGGTCTCCCGTTGCCACCACCAGCGCTGAGCCCCAGGTCAGTTGTGTGCTACGCAGGCTATTGAAGTGCCCCCCGTCTGCTCGCAGTCACTCACGAGTATTTGCAAGGTACCAGCAGCAAGGGGACAGCTCAGGCAGCAGGATCCTGGCTTAGCACGGCTCCGCTGATAGCCCCTCGCGCCCTTCAAGCGTGTACCCCGTGTCGCACCAAAGTATCTAGGCCATTGCGCAGGCTCTGGTATCAAAGGCCGATCAGTGCAGGACCATTTGGGGACAATACCAGGCCTCCCGCTCCTCACCGTCTTAATTGGGGGTGCTTCGGGACTTCATCAGCAGATCGCGCTCCAGCGCGATCACGAGCCGCCGTGCCCCACTGCAGTTCGCTGGGCCGGGAAAACAGGTACTAGACCTCCGGCGCCACTGCGCCTCAACTCGGGCCCACAGATCGTAAGCACGTATCAAGGGAGATCCGTCGGGGCTGGCAGGCTGCCCGCGTTCTCCGACCTCCAGCAACGCACAGCCGTGAAACAATTGCAATCAGCGGGTCAGACGCTCCTCCGCACGCCGGGTCGCTTCGCAGAGGGTCACCTTATGATGCAGCAGGGCTCTGGGAGACACTGAGAGCTCGTCTCCTACCGGTACTTGTAGCTCCGTCGTTTCGCCGCAGATCCGCAGCAGACCAGCGCCGTTCTGCACCGGGGGATCTCCGACACTCCAGACGCCCAAAGTAGTGCTGATTACTCCGCAGGGTCTGCCAGGATATTCCAGGATAGTGTAATGGCGTTGCGGAGCTCAACTAGCTCGCGGCCATCTTGTTGAGCCGGCAAGCTCCGCCCCATCCACCACACCTTAATTAACCCCGGGCGGAACTGGCGTAGTGCCGCTACACGGAGTTCCAGGGAGTTCGGAAAAAACTCAGTGGAACTCCGCTCCGCTCCCCGCCTCCACCCCCCCAATACAAAATATTTAAAAATGAATTTTAAAAGAAAAAAACAGACTTACCTGTACTGCGGTGTCCCTGGGTTGCCCTCCTCCTCCTCGCCGTCTCTCTCCTGCAAGCCTCCTACGTCGGACAGACGTCTTGCGAGAAATGCGCAAGACGTTTAAATATTTTGTATTGGGGGCGTGGAGGCAGAGAGCCTATTTTAGCAGGGGAAGGGCTGGCTAACTCCGCTCCGCTGCGGAGTCGGAGTTTTTGCCTAAACTCCGCGTTCTCAGCAGAGCGCGGAGTAGGCAAAACTCAGCCCACTCCGCTGGCGGAGCGGAGTTCTCTGCCCGCCCTTAACCTTAGTCACTTTTGCGGTATGTTTACGTAGCATCTTCATTTTAGTGACACAATACAGCACAGCAGGGTTTACAAGCTTATGCAGCACATGCTTACCTACTTGGAGTGTTGGTTCTTTTTGAGGTGCAGAGGCCCTTTCGTTTACCACTACGAGATATGACGCCCAATAGTACTTACGTAGGGCAGGCAATGGAATGCTGCTATAATAGACACTGTGGGTCGATATGTGTAAAGTTATTCTTGGGGAACTCTATTCTAGAGTAGGGCACTGACAAGTTAGACAAGTTACTTACCTTTGGTAGTGCTCTTTTTGGTGGATACTCTATCTAACCGCACACTCCTCACCTTGTAAAATACCTCCAGGCGTAAGACTGGATCCAGAGATTTTCCCCAGCATTGCTCCTGTGCACAAGTAGATGTCATTCTACGGCTCTGCGTTGACTTTGTCTCGCCCTGGAACTGATGCCGGATCCACATATATGTGCCAACCATTCACGCTAACGTCAGTTTCTTTCTTGACTCGTTCCTCGATGTTGGGCGTGGTGCTTCTTAACTGATCAGATATGACAGTGTCCAGATCTGTAATCTTCTTATGGATTGTGAAAAGAGTCCATTCCACAGAACAGGGAGGAGGGAGGACAGTGAGGAACCTGATGTTAGATAAAGTCCCTCCATAAAGAGCATTACCTAAGGTATGTAACTTAGTCTTCTGATGGATGCTTCTAATCGCAGATTACTCACCTTGTAAATAGATGGATAACAAAGCAGTGGTGGTCTGTGAAATGACTTATACGAGGAAATTCTCGAGGACCGACCTGGCAATGTGCCTTTCCCACTGGACCTTGCTATCAAGGCAGTGGTGCTTCATGAATGTATGGAGTGATTCCCAGGTCGCAGCCTGACAGATGTCCTGAAGAGGCGCTCCACGAGCCAGAGCAGTGGTAGCAGCCTTGGCTTTGATCAAATGAGCTTCTGGAGGCTGTTTCTTGGCCAATGCATAGCAGACCTCTATACAGAGGACTATCCACCTTGAAATTGTCCTTTTCTGCACTCCCTTACCCCTTTTCACTCCTGTGAACCCCACAAAGAACTGATTCTCCATCCAAAGGTCTTTGGTAAGATCCATGTAAAAGCTCAAAGCTCTTTTGAGGACCAAGTGGTGGAGTCACTCTTTTTCTTTCAAGGGGTAGAACAAAGAATGCCGTATGAGTGATGGATTTTCCAACATGAAAGGATGTCACAACATTCGGCGAAAACATCACTCTAATGCACAATACCAGATTGTCTATAGAAAAGGTGCTGTATGGTGGGTGAGTAGACAGAGCTTGTAGCTTACTCATGTGATAAGCTGAAATTATCGCTATGAGGAAGACTGTTTTGAGAGTCATCTGATGAAAAGACCAGCTGAGCATCATCTAAAAGAAAGTACACATCAGCAAGGTGAGGACCAAATTAAGGTTCCACTGTGGCATCACAAAAGGTTTGGGTGGAAACATACGGACCTGGCCTTTAAGGAAATCCATCACAACAGATGATTTAAATAAGGAGGGCTGGTTCGGTAAATGCAAAAAGACCTAAAGGGCCGACAAGTAACCTTCTTGCTAGGCCAAAGACAGTACGAAATGCAGAACATCTGTCAACTCTGATTGTAATAGGTCTGTACGACTGTAATTTCACCAGGGCACAACCTTGTCTAATTGTTCAGAGTAAACAGATTTAATAGATGGACATCTGGCTGCCAGAATGATATTCACTTCTTCAGGAGGCAGATCGAAGGCAGTCAACTGTCATCGCTCAATCTCCAGGCATTTAGGGGTAGATTGCACAGGACTGGGTGCTGGATCTTGCCCTACTGCTGCAATAAAAGACCCTCCCGAAGCAGCAGCCTGATCGGAGGACATATGCTCATGCCCAGAAGTTCAGGGTATGACACTCTCCTCGCCCTCTCTGGAGCTACTAGGACGTCTTGGGCTCGTCGTTCCTGATCTTCTTCGAACTTGTGAAAAGGAGAGGTAGCGGTGGGAAGGTATAAGGTAGTCCAGTGCTCCACTCTGAGTGAAAAACGTCTCTGAGAGAGAGCTGTCCTAGGAATTCCAATGCACTACTAAAGTGTTGACACTGTGTGTTCTCGGTGTGGTGAAGAGGTCTCTCCCCACTGCTCAAAGATGATCCTGTGCCACCTCTGGGGTTAGTTGCCATTTGTGATCTGCAAGGCTTCACCAACTGAGTTTGTCTGCCCTGATGTTTAAAGAACCCATCAGGTGGTTCACTACTGGGCAGAATGGCCTGCCGCCTTAGCCAGTTCCAGAGGCCCAGGGCCTCCTGGCACAGGACCAGGACCTAACCCAGCCCTGCTTGTTGCATTATCACATGGCGGCGGTGCTTTCCCTGAGCGTGTTGTTCAGCCTACCTTTGATGCCCACTAAGAAGGCCTTCAACTCCAAGTGAACACTCCGCAACTCCAACACATTGATGTGGAAGCAGGTATCAGCAGAAAACCAGAGTCCTCTGATCTCAACCTCTCCCATATGACCTCCCCAACCCAACATTGATGCACTTGTCATCATCATCAACTCTGGCTAAGGTAGGGAGCATTGTCTTTTGCAGTCAAGCAGCCATCACTGCAGGTCTCTTGCAGTCTTCTTCGAAACATGGAAGGAATCCAACAGATTCCCGAGGTGCTGAGCCCACTTAAACTTCAGAACTCACAGCAGAACCCGCAAGTGCTATCTTGCGTAGTCTACCAGAGGGATGCTGGAGGCCAAGAGCCCAAGAAGTCTCAGAGCCACTCTCGCTGAGACCAGGACAGAGGATGAAACATCAGGATCGCAGTCCAATTATCCAGTACTCGTTGATCTGGAGGGAAGGATGGAAATTGTACTGTATCCAGAATGGCTCCGATCATGGCAAGCCTTTGCGGAGGAGTCAGGTTTGACTTTGGCACGTTGATCAAAAATCCAAAGATCAGGGCGTGGCTAGCAGTCAGTCAAGATGGCCGCACCCTAACTGGGCTCCGACGAGCGATCGTCGAAAAACCCAAAATATCTGCATATATTATCCATTTATCACACCAATAAGTATGGTCGGGAGGTCCCGATAATGCCAAGGCCACCTGGAAGGAGTTTGAAGACCCAGCAAGAAATTGCCTTGCTGGAACAGCCCGAAACGGCCGAGATGACGAGGGACGCTCTCGTCCAGTGGAACTGTTGCGTCACCCCGACTCTGAGCAAGAGCGAGGCTGGACTGGTGAAGAACTGAGCCCGCGGTTCGGGAAGTGAAGAGGCGCCGGACCTGCTGCCGAGCCTGTGACTGTCGGCGAAGACCCGAAGCTACGCTGCCCTTGGACCGGGTGAAGTTGCGGAGATAAGATCGGGATCGGAGGTGATCGACAGTGAGGCCGCGGCATAAGAAGAGGTGAGCACGTATGCTGTCTGGCCTCGAACATCAGTCTAACATACCACAGCAGTCATCGGAAGCCGCGGAGTGGTGGAGAGACCGGCAGGGAGGCGCTGGTACGCGTCGCCGCCCAGGACAGCTCGTGACACAGCGAAGGTGAAGAGCGGACTCCAATCTGGCCCGTGTTTGCTATTGCTGCCACCGGACCACAAGTGTTATGTGCGGCGGCAGGAAATTCACACGCGTACCTTGAACAAGACACGCCAGAAGCCCACACCATCCCACAACAGGGAAACAGGCATCTGTACTGAAAGTCACAAGGAGAGCCATTAACCAGTCAAACAGCTGATGTACTGATACAAAGGGAGTAACAGAGTACCACGTAAACCCAACAAGCCCCAGGCCGATCTGCAGAGGTGCTGCAAGTGTGGGGTGATTTAATTAAATCAGCAACAATATGTCAAGCCACAAAGGATCCAAACCAACGCACCAAACTAAGCTTGACAAATTCACACACCCCAAGATGGATACCCTGGCGGAAGGGGACGATGACCAATGGCAAAAACAGGTGACGGAGGAAGGAGCCCATACCTTACAAGACATAATGGCAGCAATCCAAGGAGTGCACTCTGCGCTTGAAAGCAAAATAGACACGGTCACATCAGAGGTAACGCTAATGCATGCAGACCTTCGTAATCTGGGGGACCAAGTAAAAGCCACCGAAGACTCCATTACCACGCTCCAATCAACCACTAAATCGCTTGAGACAACCGTTAAAAAGCTCCAGGTGATGATCGCAACCCTGGAGGAGAAGTTGGAAGACTACGAAGGGCGCGCACGTAGAAACAACGTTCGCATTTTAGGGGTGCCGGAACATCCACAGACTTATTTGTTGAAGATCTTATTACACAACACTTACAGCCTCGCACTCTCTCTCTAAGTACTTCTTGGTGGAACGTGCCCACCGAGTATCATGAGGCCAGCCCTGACCGGGTGCGCCCCGCCCCATTCTGGCGAGGATCTTCAATTTTAGGGATAGAGATGTAATATTGCAGACCGCCCGCACTGCCCCTCCACTAAAATACGACAATTCCACAATAACCTTCTTTCCGGACTTTCAGCTCAAGTTCAGAGGAAACTGCGTTTGTTTCTGAAAGTCAAAAAAGCACTCCACTATAGGGACCTTAAATACGCAATGTTGTTCCCGGCCAAGCTCCGGATAATGGTGGACGGGGAATCGTGGTTTTTCAACTCCCCTGAGGAAGCCTGGGAGTGGCTGGACGGATGGAGGACATCTGGGAACAAACGATCCAACCCCCCACCGACAGAAAAGCGAGAAGGAGTGGCGACAACCATGACGTCCACAGAACGGGGGTATGACAGCGGACGATGAGAGATCCAGTGCCGTTCAGCCGCCTTAGAAGATACAACCGCAATGGAGTTAATTTGGCACGCTATGGGCTCAAACTTTGGTACAAGGTGCAAATAGACACTCCAGACGGAAGAAGGACACTTGGGAACTGCAGAGTCTAGTGGCTCCGTTAGGGCCTATGTTAAGAAAAGACAACATTTCCTTTTCGCCTATCATACAGTCCCCGAACTATTCAGTGTTAACTTGGCGACAAGTTGCTAAGAGGGTCAAAGAACCTGATCGACCTCAATGGCATTGCTGGAACATGGTAAATTTACTGCATGGTTTGGGGATAGGGTTATGACGGGTGGCTAACCGGCGGAGACACGCTCCCCAACACTAAGGTATGAGGGACATGTTACACAGGCACTCTGCAGAGTTGGGGGGTGGGCAGTTCTAAGTCCACAATGCAGGGAAGGAGGGAGGGGGGTGGGGAAACTAGTTTTACCACTTTGGTCAACAGAGTTTATAGGCACATGAAGAGGGCAGTAAAATCACTATTACAAGGTACACGTTTCAAACAATTGAAGGTTACAGAACAGGACGTCTCCCGCAAGGCCTCGAAGGTAAATGCAAAATGGCCTCCCTCCCAGATGCCCTTGGGTGCACCTCAGAGGGTCGACCCAGGTCAACTTTCCAAGCTTAGCAGATACACGGAAACATGAACAGAGATAAACCCACCGGTAACTTCAAAATCCTCTCATGGAATGTCAATGGCCTAGGGGACAAATTAAAAAAAGGGGTGGTATTGCAATACCTGAAACGTCACACACCTGACATAGTATTACTACAAGAAACGCATATACAGAGGATTTCTTACTGTGCGCTCAATAGGTGGGGCTATAAACTAGAGGCCCATGCAGGCTACACCAGGGGTTCAAGAGGGGTGAGTGTCCTACTGCGCAATTCCTTTCCATTCACGATTCGGAAAGTCACACATGATTCACAAGGGGGTTTTGTAACACTGACAGGGCACTGGGAAGGCCGGCTTTTAAAAATTGTGTCCCTCTATATTCCTCCAAGACTACATACCCCCACACTCACTGATCTAGGTTCACACATTATCAGCCTGTCACTGGGGGAATTACTCATTGGAGGCGTTTGCAACGTGGCCATGAGTGGAGATATGGACCGCTGGCCGGCCAGACATTGTGATACTTCAGGAAAAACCTTAGCGGAGTTTTGGTAGGCAAAGGGCCTCGTTGATGTATGGTGGGTGTGCAATCCATCAGCCCACCAGTATACTTTCCACTCTGGGGCTCATGGAAGTTTATCCCGCATAGACTATATGTTCAGAGTGGCGGAACAACTCTCACTGTTCGGGGAGATGGTTCACCTCCCAAAAGGTATCTCCGACCACTCTCCACTATGTGCAACCTACGGGAGCACACCCATACTCAATGGCAAGCGGATGTCGATTAACTCCTGGTTCCTTCAGGTACCATCTATTAGAGAGGGCTTCACGACAGCAACGAAAAAGGACCGCCCCCACCGCCCAGGAGGAGGACTCGCCATCGCACACAAGAGCTCCCTCTGACTCTCCACCTCCAGCACGAGCGACCCCCTCTCCAACACAGAGCAGATCCACTTCCAGATCCAAACCAGCCCCAGAACCACGCTACGCGGGACCCTCGTCTACAGACCCCCCGGGCCTCGCGCCTCTTCCGCCACCACCATAACCAACCTCGTCGCACCCCACGCCATCGCCTCCACAGACTACATACTCATCGGAGACCTGAACTTCCACCTCAACAACCGCAGGGACCCCGACTCCACCACCCTCCTCGACAACCTCGCCAACCTCGGAATGAAGCAGCTCGTCACCACCCCCACCCACAAAGCCGGACACATACTCAACTCCATCTTCGCAGGTGGGACTAACATCCGCTTCAGCCACAACACGCAGCCCCTCTGGATAGACCACCACTGCGTACACTTCACCTTCAACACCACCACCGCACCCAAACCTGCCCCTCGCCTGCCCCGAAGGAACTGGAGCAAGATCACAGAAGAACTCCTCAACGCCACCCTCCTCCATGACCCCTCCTCCGGCACGACCGACGCCAACTCCGCAGCAAAAGAACTACACCGCTGGATCTCCAGCTGCGCTGACAAGCTCGCACCCCTCCGCCACCTCGTCAATCAACGCCCCGTAAAGGCAGCCTGGTTCACCACCGACCTCCAAGAAGCCAGGCACTCCTGCAGACGCCTCGAGAAACTCTGGCGGAACAAGAAAACTACCGAAGACCAGAACAACTATAGGAACGCCATGAATGAATACCACCAGCGCATAAGAACCACCAAGAAGACCTTCATCAAGAACAAAATCCACACCAATGCCAGCAACGCAAAGGAACTCTTCAACGTCATACAGCAGTTCACCAAACGAAGCCACGGACGTCCCTCCATCCCAGGACCTCTGCAACAAGCTCAGCTCCTACTTCCACATGAAAATCAAGGCCCTCTACGACAACTTCAGCGAACAGACTCCCGACACCACCACCCTCACCACCACCGACAACCGGCCGATCATTACCACCTGGAAACCTGCTACCACTGAAGACACCACAAAGACCATGAAGAACACCCACTCAGGAGCTCCCACAGACCCCTGCCCACCGCACATCTACCACAGAGCTGCCGCCACCATAGCTCCAGAGATAAGCCGGACCATCAACACTTCCCTCGAATCCGGCATCTTCCCCGACGACTGGAAGCGGGCAGAAGTCAAGCCCCTCCTCAAGAAACCCTCGGCCGACCCAACGGACCTGAAAAACTACCGACCCATCTCTCTCCTTCCCTTCGCAGCCAAAGTCACTGAGAGATTCATCAACGCCCAGCTGACCACCTTCACCAAAGAGAACACCATCCTCGACTCCTCCCAGTCCGGATTTCACAGCAACCACAACACCGAGACCGCCCTCCTCGCCGCCACCGATGACATCCGCATGCTACTCGACCAGGGTCACACCGTGGCCCTTATCCTACTAGACCTCCCCGCAGCCTTTGACACCGTCTTACATCGCACTCTCGCAGCCAGACTCCACAACGCCGGAATACGAGGAACCGCCCTCGACTGGATCCGCTCCTTCCTCTCTGGCAGAACCCAAAGGATCAGACTCCCTCCCTTCCTCTCCGAACCTACAGAGATCAACTGTGGAGCACCCCAAGGATCCTCGCTCAGCCCCACGCTTTTCAACATCTACATGGCCCTCCTCGCCGCCATCATCAGATAGCATGGGCTCAGCATAGTATCTTACGCCGACGACAACCAGCTCATCCTCTCTCTCATGAAGACACCCGAAGACACCAGACTCAGCTTCCAAGAAGGAATGAAAGACGTCGCAGCCTGGATGAGCGACAGCTGCCTAAAGCTGAACTTGGAGAAGACCGAGGTCCTCGTCCTTGGACCCTCCCCCACGGCATGGGACAGCACCTGGTGGCCCCCTGCTCTCGGAAACCCACCCACGCCAACGGACCACGCCCGGAACCTCGGCATCATCCTAGACTCCTCCCTCACCATGACCCGCCAGATCAACGCCGTCGCCTCGACCTGCTTCAACTCCCTCCGCATCCTCCTAAAGACCTTCAAGTGGATCCCCCACGAATGTAGAAAGACCGTCACCCACGCACTAGTAACAAGCAGACTGGACTACGGCAACGCCCTCTACGCCGGAATCAACAAAACCCTGCTACACAAGCTCCAAACCATCCAGAACACCGCGGCCAGACTCATCCTCGGAACCCCACGACAC
Source organism: Calotriton arnoldi (assembly GCA_963921515.1). Classification (NCBI taxonomy): domain Eukaryota; kingdom Metazoa; phylum Chordata; class Amphibia; order Caudata; family Salamandridae; genus Calotriton; species Calotriton arnoldi. Next base: position 117,569 of record CAWUFW010013657.1, on the reverse strand, counting down.
GAGCACATGACCCCACACCTACGAGACCTCCACTGGCTCCCCATCGAGAAGAGGGTAACATTCAAGCTACTCACCCACACCTACAAATCTCTCCACAACATCGGACCCAAATACCTCAACGAAAGAGTCTCCTTCCACGTACCCAAGAGGAACCTCTGCTCACCGACCTCGCCCTGGCAGAGACCCCACGCATCCGCAGAGCCAGAGCAGGCGGTAGAGCCTTCTCCTACGTCACAACACAGACCTGGAACGAGCTCCCAGTCAGCATCAGACGCTCCCCCACTCTGAACACCTTCAGGAAGAGACTCAAGACCTGGCTCTTCGACTGACACGGAGCTGCACCACCCCCCCAGCGTCTTGAGACCCTCACGGGTGAGTAGCACGCTTTACAAACCCCTGATTGATTGACTTCTAAGAAAATAAGGGATCGGTGGACTCAGCCCAAACTTTATGGGAAGCCTATAAGACAGTAATCAGGGGCCAAGGAATCTCCTTAATCCGGCCATAAAAAAGAGAGACAGAAACAGTTGACAGCCATAGAGGAGGAAATTCAGAAGCTAGAATCGGAATTGTTACAGTCAGATATGCAGCACAGGCTACAAATTAAACAAAGAGAATATAGAGATATTGCAGAGGAGGCAGCCAGAGTACAGAACCGAGCGACCCTGCATCGAATTTATGAGGTGGGAGACAGAGCGGGCAAGTTGTTGGCATGGCTAGATAGAAAGGAAAAAGCTTCTAGATGGGTGTTTGAGATCACCCCAGATACAGGTACACCACTGAGAGATAGGCAAGGAATAGCAGATGTTTTCGCGACATATTATGAGCAACTGTACACGCCATCAAGACTAACCTCCCAAACTGACGCCCAAGAACTATTGACTACCCTTGGGCTGCCATCCCTTGAGATGGCAGACAGGGAGAGTCTAGAATTAGAACTGACTGAAAGTGAAGTAGTGCAAGCAATCAGGGCTTTGAAGGCTGGTAAAGCACTGGGCCCAAACGGCCTACCGATCGAATTATACAAATTAAACGCATCAACGACTGCCCCATATCTATTGCGAATGTATTAGGAAAGTGTAAAAGTTGAAATTCTGCCCGAAAACCAATGGTTGGCTAATATTGTAGTAATACACAAAACGGCTAAACCGCCCGAAAGCTGTCCGTCGTACAGACCAATATCTCTGCTAAATGCAGAAGTTAAGATCTTAGCGAAAGTCCTGGCGACACGCTTGGTCCCACTGCTACATAAGTTACTTCATCCTGACCAGTCAGGATTTATGCCAGGCAGAAACACCGCACTTAACCTCCAACGTTTTCATGAAGCGTTGGGAAGAGCGAACAGCATCAGGGAAGAGGCAATCGTAATGTCTCTGGACGCTAAAATGGCGTGTGACATGATAGAATGGCCTTTTTTATTTGCTGTTTTAGAGAGATTTGGGTTTGGGAAAAACTTTTTAGCTTGGATTAGACTTCTATATTCGGAACCCCTAGCACAAGTTACGGTCAAAGGTGGTAGATCAAAAGTTTTCAAACTGCAAAGGGGGGCAAGGCAGGGATGTCCCCTCTCCCCATTGATATTCGATCTCGTCTAGGAACCATTGGCGGTGTGGATAAGGGGCGACCCGATTATCAGGGGACTTAAATGGACGGAGGATTGGGAGGATAGAATCTCACTCTATGCGGATGACATTCTCCTCTACTTGGCCAGCCCCTACTCCTCTCTACATAGGGTGCTGCATATTTTCGCTCTATATAAGAAGTACTCAAGATACACCATAAACTGGGACAAATCGTTGCTATATGTCCTTTGGGGATCATGCCCTAGGCTTCGCAGATCTTGTACAGTACAAATGACTACAGTGGGGTTTCGATACCTGGGAATTTATGTTACCAAGGACCCGGCGGTCTTCTACAATCGTAATCTAGACCCTCCTTTGCGTCAATTACGGGAGGACGTGCAGCACTGGAGGACTCTGCCCCTGTTGCTGTTGGGTAAAGCCTCCCTATATAAAATAAAGGCGCTGCCCTGCTTTGTCTATATTTAAAAAAAAAAACATATTTGGTTCCCCCAAAGTACTTTTGCGCTGTTGAGGCGGAGGTACGGATGCTTCTTTGGGACAGTGGAACTCTGCGAATAGCGCTAAATAAGCTGACCAAGGGCTGGTACGACGGAGGGATCGCCCTCCCGGCGCTTCAATACTACTACTGGGCAACACAACTCACAGTGGTAAACAAATGGGTCCATCTAGAACAGACCGAACAAGCGTACAGAATGGACAGACACAACATGGGGCCGGGGGGCTACCTCAGGGCCTTTTATAGCGGGAGACAGAAGTCACCAGTATACACCCCAACATCGACAATAATTAAAATATGCAACATAGCTTTAGCGACATTAGGGTGGAAGGATAAGATTACCCTGGCCACCCCGCTGTGGGACTCAGTACGCCTGGGACTCCTGGTACACCAACCCGGCTTCGATAAATGGGACCACATTGGGCCCTCAAGGGTGGGAGACTTATGGGCGGGAGGGAAGATTTTCCCTTTGTAGACCTCCAGAGAGATTACCAGTTATCCTCAAGGGAAACATTCCGCTACCTCCAGATACGACACGCACTACTACGAGCCATCCCAATCGGAACAGCTCTCCCAGATTCCTCTCCTTTGGAGAATAGGCTCTTGGATGATTACATAAAGGACGGGGCAATATCATTAACATACCGGAAATATTGAATAACTCTCCTGATACCTTGGAGAAAGTCCATGCTAAATGGGTGGAAGATTTGGGAACTCTTACTGATGAGGAGTGGCAGGAGGCGCTTGCATCCCCCAGAGAGGTAGCTATACGCTCCCGATTCAGATAGGCCCAATTAAAGATCGTACACAGGAAAAACTACACCATCACTACGCTGGTTAAAATGGGTAGAATTGATTCCTCGCAATGTCCCACAAACTGTGGCCAGATAGGTACGTTCTTACACCTATGGTGGGACTGCCCAATGATACGAGAATATTGGAATAAAATAATTACATGCAAGCTTACATTATGCGGAAGGAGGGTGGAGACATCACCTCAGTGGTGTTTATTCAACATTTGGGAGAAAACAGACCTAACGGCGGGAGAAAGAACCTGGGTCACACTAGGTTTTATGGTTGCTAAATGCAATATTGCAAGGAAGTGGAGGGCGGATTCTGGGCCTGCATTTAGAGATTGGAAAACTGACATGGACTGGTGTATGCAAGCGGAAAGGGTGGTCTATGAAGGTAGAGGCTGCACGCAAACATGGACAAAAATCTGGGGGAGGTGGAACAAAAGTAGAGGGATGCTATGTTTACTTGTTAATAACAACCCCCCACTCGAAGAGAACTGAGGGCAAAATAAAAGGAGGATAAACTGTGTAGCTAAATGAGAGGGAGGAGAGGCGAACAATACAATATACTGACAATAATGGATGACCATCCTGTTGTACACATGATATGCAACTTATGAACATGTGCAGTTTGAACATTTTATTATTGTTTTCTGTATTTGGCCTGCAATGCAATAAAAAGTAAAATAATTTTTTTTTAAACTCCAAAGATCTTAGAAGTTTCACCATCATCTGGAAAGGATCTACGACTGACTGTGGTGAGCCCACCTTCAACAGCTAGTCATCAAGGTAGGGGAAGACTGGTATCCCCAACCTCAGAAAATGTGCAGCAATGACCACCATCTCTTTTATGAACATCCAAGTTGCACTGGTAAGGCCGAAGGGAAGCATGGAGAAGAGAAAATGCTCATGGCCCACCTTGAACCGCAGATAACGCCTGTGGAACTGTGGGACGGGAATGTGAAAATAGGCGTCCTGTAGGTCCAAAGCTTCCATCCAGTCACCTGGGTCTAAAGGCAGACAGAACTTCAGACAATGTGAGCATTTTGAATTTGCTCTTTTTCAGGAAGAAACTGAGAGTGCAAAGATCTAAAATAGGACAAAGGCCTCTGCTCCTCTTCGGCACTAGGAAATAGTAGTATCCAGTCCCTATTTCCGATGCTGGGTCCCTCTTTATGGCTCCTTGGTCCAAAAGAGCCTGGACTTCCTGTTGTATGATGAACAAATGGTCCGACTGCCGTTCTGGTGTAGGTGGAATATGCAGTAGGGTGGAAAGGAATTGTAGGGCATATCCTTGCTGGACCATATGACCATTTGAGGGAAAGGCCTAGAGAACAGGAATGGGTCCGCTTCCTCAATCGGGGCTGGCCCTTATATGCTTTCCGATGGTGTTCAGTGACGTAGTGCTTATCTTCGGGGTCCGGGATGACAGTGGGGTTCATCCTGGTGCACTCTCCACAAGCCTTAGAGTAATGCAAAGACCCTAGGCACCAGAGACATACCTGGTGAGTGTCTGTCACAGACATCTGTTTGTAAAAGTCCTTGGAAGATTTAAACCTTTTAGTCTTTAGAGGGGACATGGCCCTTGAACACTATAGAGAGAATTTTGTACAAATAAACTTGTAAAAAATGACAAAATAAAAGTTAAAGGAGCGAGCACCGGATCTGCGTCCTAAGGTGCAGAAAGAAAGGAACTGACTACAGAGCACACGGGTGCTGCAAATATGTGACTCTGGCGTCACTTCTGGGGCCGGACAAAGTTGACGCAAAGCCACCTACCGGCGAGATGACGCATTGCGGATAAAATCTGCGGATCCAATCTGGCGTCTGGTGTTATCCGATTTTTGAAAAAAAGTGCTCTAGCACCCAAATTGTTGAGGCCAGGAGTAAGTCGAGAAATCTTGAGAGAGCAATAATTTTGTGGAGTAAAGCTCTGCCAAGCAGTTAAAGAGTCAGTGACCTCTAGTGGTGCACAGCACTTCGGAAATCCACCATGGTCCTGGAAAGACTTTTTTTTAATGGAATTCCTTTTCTGCCTCCGAGTCCTCACACAGACTTCCAGATATTTAAACCCTGCTACAGCACCCACGAAAGGAGGTGAATACACTGAGATAAGGGCCAATGGAATTATGCGGCAGGGTGGTCCAAATTATGTGACAGTGTTGACTAACGGAAAGGTAACTTGTGCGGCATAATGTAGCACATTTTGTAGTAGATTACTTAATTATTTTGTCATTTCTATGCAGGCTTTCCACTGCACAGTGACAAGGGTCGCCATGTTTCTAGTAACTTTTGATATGTTTGCCCTAGAAACAAATTAATTTTTATTAATATTTGAAGATTTTGCAGATGATAGATTATATGGCAAATGTGGAAAATTCATAATTATACAGAAAATGCTGTGGCCACAGAATCACATAATTCTGGTGGTCCTGCCTGATGTTTGCCACAGAATCACATAATTACCATGGCCCTGCCTGAGATTTGACTCCACTCTGACAGAGGAGATAGTATCGATTAGTTCTAATTGATAATGAACACTGAATGTCTGCCAAATACCCTAAATATGTATAGGATACTATCAGGCTGTCACGTAAAAGAAATTGAATGGGGTTGGGGGTGCTCCTATGAATATTGTGAGGAAAAAAAACATCAAAATGTACTCTCCTAAAACAATCTGAACTTTTCAAATGGCTGAAATGGATTAATAAAAAAATAAAAAATATCCAATGAAACCCACTAATGTCACTTTACGTTTATACCCCTGAGCCATGGCAACACCACATTACTGTGGCCCGCCGCAGCAGTCAAGAAATTAACCTACCAACCTATAAAACTGACTACATCGGTGTGAAATCGTCACCATAGCATCATGATATTACCCAAGGATCGGCATGAAATTGTCACTATGAGGCATAAGGTTTCCCCCATATCAACAATAACACCATAAAATTGTCTCCAGGAATCAGGAAATTGCCCCACATTAAACATGACATTTTCTCCACTCCACTCACCAGCTCCTTCCTTCTCCCAGGGGAATGGCTGAGACAAGCAGCTGGGGAGGATGGAGGGACCAGTGCGCTCCCAACGAATGCCGCTCCTTACACTAAGGTGCATAAGTACAAGGGGATTGCGCCATCAGAACGTCACTTTATTTTGACGGTGTTAAGCCACTTTGCATGGCTTAACACCGTTTTGTACATATGGTACCCTTTTACGCAGGTATCTGCATGAAAGGGGCGTGCAATGCCTGTTGCTGTGGGCATTCCACTGCAGCACCCATTGCTTTTTGAGGCTTCCCCAGATTTACAAGGATGTATAAATCTGAAGCAGCGCCATGAAAAAGCAGGCGTTAGATTGGCGCAACGAGGAGAAATACTTTTATTACTCCTTGTTTTTGCTTTATCTAAGTGTAAGCGCAAAATGCATTATTGATTGTTTATCTTCACCTTCCTGCACATAAACAATCATCCCTGCAACGCAGGCACCATTGCACTATGGCGCAAGGATGTCTGTGTTGGCGCTAGGCAGCTATTTTGAGGGCCAGCACTAGGGAAACACAGGGGTGCGCCGTATTCTTGTAAATACGGAACATCCCTGCATTTTGGGAATGACGCAGTGCAGCGCTGCAAAATTTGCCGCAGCGCTGCGCCATTTCCTTATACATATGCCCCTAAGGGACGACTATCTCAGCAATGAGCACAAGGTATGGTGGGAGATTAAAGGGAGGGGTGCAGAGAGGGGGCAGTGAGAGAGAAGATCCTGCAGAAGGGAAGGGAGAGAAAGAAAGAACACAAGCCGAGAGTGGAGGGAGAAAGGGGAAGAAAAACACAAGCCTAGCAGACAGAGAACGTAAAAGCGAGAGGCAGACAGATAGCTAGACAGAGAATGAAAGAGACAGAAACAGAGAAAATAAAAAATATTACTGAGCGAAAAAATTAGGGCCAGATAGAAACAATAAAAGACAGATAGAAAGAGAGACACAGAACATAAAAGAAAGAGATAGCTAAAGATCCACGAAGACAGAAAAAGAGCGAGTGGAACAGAGTGAGAAGGAGAGAACTAAATGTGAGGGACAAAGAAGAGAGCTGACAAAAAGAGTAAAAGAATAAGAAAAAAAGAGACCAAGAGTAATCTAGACAATAGATGCTCACATCTAATAGATAGATAGACAAAGCAAAAGATAAAAACATTACTCATGGCGAGAAAAGAAGGGATAAGGGTCTGTGTGGGGCAATATAGGAAAAAATCAGCTCCTTTAGAAGAAGGGAAAAATGAGGATTCGGGAGCCCACATTACAGGGTGGTAATATATGTATTTATTTGTCTGTGTGTATTTATACATACAATTGCAGTAAGAGTTGGACAGAAAGTAAAAGTTTATGTGTTGGGATTAAACTCTGCAAGGACCGTTCCCTATTCATGTGTTACTCAATAGCTGCTACCCAGCCTGCCTCAGTCACAGATGCAAAAGTGTGTGGCTGGCTCTTTTTGTAACTATTGCCATTATAAATATTAAAGCTGCCATCAAACAGATGTGTAATGACTACCATCATGTCTAGAACTACTCTGTAGCAAGGAAGGATACACACTGCACTCCTATCTAGTCCACTCATAAGGAGAGCTGAAAAGTTTAGTCAACACCGCCCTGGCTCATGCTATCTAAAATGATGTAGGTGGTTTTGTAACAGAATGTAGGTAGTTTTGTAATAGAGAACGTGGAAAAAAGCATATCTTGTGGCGGGTAAACAGGTAGGATCACCTGGAAGCGAGAGTCGGAGCATCTTCTCGCCATCTTCACAGCCCGACCATCTCCAGAAGATCTTAGTGTACCATGAAATTGGAAAGAAATGACATCATTAACTTTGGCAAGAGCCCGGGCCCGTTTACCTATTTAAAATGCCCCGTCATCTTCCATCCGCCATTAACTGAGAGTCATTTTTCAGATGAGAACTTTCTAATTTGATCTGTTCTAGCTGCTCTGCATGGGTCCCAGGAGATGGAAGAGCCCGGTGGGCAGGTCTGTGAGGTTTCAGAAAATGGTTTCTTCACTCTTTTTGTATTTATAAACTTGAAAGAAATGCCATCTTCACCAGAGTAGTCAGGTATTGGGTTAGTTCTCAGGTGAAATGCCAATGCTGAGAAGTACTCAATGTGACTTGCCTCACATCGGTGAACTTTGCTGAGCATTCTCCCAGAGGGAAGTATGGATTCACTATTCTTAACTACACATCGCCACATGTGCATACCCTAAAAATCTATCTATCTATCTATCTATCTATCTATCTATCTCTCTCTCTCTCTCTCTCTCTCTCTCTCTCTCTCTCTCTCTCTCTCTATATATATATATATATATATATATATATATATATATATATATATATATATATATATATATATATACTGACAAAACCAAAGGTTGCAGGGATGTTATAGTTAGGAAATAGATTTAAAAAAACCTTAGAAATTCACTGAAAAAAACAAAGGTTACAAGGACGTTATAGTTAGGCTCAGATTTAACTCGTACAAAACCATTGAAATTCAGCAGTTATAGTTACCTGAGCTAACTATAACTTATGCCCCCGCAATGCAATATTGCATCACCCATGACAAAATGCTGGAAAAAAAGACAACTCATCCCTATTCCCTGGGAAGAAAACTCCCTGGGTGTGAGGGTCATTACCTTTTTGTTCTCCGAAATTGCAACCCCACTTTGGGAGCTTGCTTTTGAAAATGTTTAATGTTTGGTGCTTGTGCTGCCTTCAGTTGAACTGCTGTCATGGTGGTTCCCCTGAAGGCATTGAGTAACTGCTGGGCTGACGGTGATCTGTAAATATGGCGGGCAGCAAGCTGTTAGGGTGGCAGACCTCATGTCCTCCACCACCCCGATGGACGGCGGGCCGCATGCCAAACTCAGTTTAGGCCCATGGTGAATTTTTTATTTGTACAAGTTTGAGAATATGCATACTTACCCAATCACAAACCCCTTCAGGAGACATATAAAGTTGCAGAAATGTTACATTGATGATCTTTTCATTCGCGGATTTATAATCCAAGCAATGATCTGAGGTTCACGTCCTTGAGTTACAGAGATAGCATCGCATACCTTGATCCTCTGATCCAAGTGGTCAGGAGTAGACTATCTACTACTTTATACACTAAATTCACCAGGAATTACCTCCGATTTAGCCGATTCCTCAGATAAAGCCAGGTCTGAAAATATAGAGAAGGTTTTTTGGACAAGCACAGATATTTGTGAATATACTCTGTTTACGAAGCTATCCGAATAAATTTACCAACAGCACTTAAAAATTGCTTACATGTAATTCTGGTTCTCACACACCAGAATCGTTCACAGAATGGCACTTTAGTTTTCAGTTTTTACAACACGAAGCAATTAGAAACAAGATTAGGACCAGGGTCTATAATTAAGTCAGAATTCACCTTTTCAATGCCTTTTCATATATGCTCACCAGGCTGAATTCACCACTTTAGAAGGTACCCGTACCGATGTTTATCAAATAGAGTTGTCATAGAATGAGCATGTGCGCATGTATATTAGATAGGAACTGCTCAGAAGGTACCCGTACCTTTATTTGCCAAAGAGGTCACAGAATGCAGGTGTACATCAGATATGAACATCTCAGAAGGCACCAGTGCCAGTGTTTACCAGATAGAGACGTCACAGAATGTGCATGTGTACATCCGATAGGAACATATCAGAAGGCCCACATGCTGGTGTTTACCAGGTAGAAACGTCACAGAATGCGGGTGTGCTGGTGTATATCAAACCCAAGATTAATCCTCTCATTCTTGAGCATATTTTCACGTCATATGTCACCTGATCATTCATAATAAACAAATTGGTCAAGGGCACTACATTTCTTAAGAACCTCTATTTTCTCCTTATCAACTTTGGATGGTCTCTAATGAGAATCTTTATGACTCTGGAATTTAATTATTTCAATTTAATCTACTCAGACCTTCCCAAAACATAACATGTATTTGTAAAGCGCACGTTCACTGCGACCGGGTATCTGGGCGTTGAATAACAGATGTTTATTGTTACCCAACTCAATGGTAATCATTTTATTGACCTCAGAAGGATGAAAGGCTGAGTGGACCCGCCGGGATTTGAACCTATGACCATGAGGTTGAACACAGGCCCCTACAGTGGATGCATTAGTCCACTAAGCCACCAGACCCGGCAAAAGGCTTGTTACCGGAGGCACAGCTACGAATTGTCCAGCAATCACTGTAGCACCGATGTCCAGGAATCTAAGTGGTCGATTGGACCCCAATATGACTCCCTTGTCTGTTCAACCATTTTCCTTCTTTGCATTAGGGTCCATGACTCCCTTGCCGCGCTCCTGCTCGATACTTGATTTCGTGAGCGATATTTGGCATCTAGACCATGTGATGATTTCTCGCAATGACTCACCAACACACATCATGCACACAGGAAGATACAGAATGTCCGACATTTAGGATGCAAGGTGTAGAAGGAGAGATGAGGAGGGTGGAAACTCTGGGATGTAGGGAAATGAAGGCCACATGGACGTAGACCAGTGCGCCAGCAGATCAGCACCTAGGATGTTGTTACCAACAGTATTAGCATATTTGTAAAAGTACTGAAAATAAGTGCTCTGAAGTGGTCAGAAAGCAACATGTCATTGCTTTAGAAAATAGCATATATATTAATTATGAAGAAATAATAATTCATGTTACGAAGGAAGGAATTGTGGTAAGACAATGTATTTAATAATTGCACACTAAAAGGCTTCAGTGCGCTGAACCGAAAAGCAAGGCCAAAAAAACCATAACACAGCACAGAGAGCGCAGCGAGCCAAGGCAACAGTCTAGAAACAGAAAACAAACCAGTGATAGAAGACAACATAGCATTGTGTTTGGTTGTGCTTCGCTCCATCAATTAGAGAGCCAGATGTATTCGGCTGAGTTTGTTGCAATCCTTATTCAACTTTTTCAGAAAATGGAAGATGGTAAGAAGTTATGGCCTAGGACCAATCCCAGATCTCCCTGCCCAGTAAATTGAGAGGACAGGGGTACAAGAACTTGTGTTTATTCACCGGTCAGTGTACAGCAGAATATTGGGAGGAATGCATTATTTCTACCAAGATGTTTTTCACCCCCAGCTTAACCCGCGTCTGCACATGCTGGATAAGCCTTCCCTGGTACTTCCAAGATTTTCGTGTGGAAATCAGTGGGCAGGGCGACTATGAAGATCCCGTCAACGCACAAGTCTCTGCTGATCATATGGTGGATATGTGGCAGGTATCAACACATACATGTGTTGTAATTGGTCGAGGATATGGCTGAATCTTATCCTATGATGTGTAGAGTACTGCCCACCACATGCACACCCACCCTCTCTCCCCCCTCTCTCTCTCTCCCTCTCTCTCTCTCTCCCTTTCTCACACAAAGGTTCTACTGGAGTAATTTATTTCAACTTTCTGCCATGATAGCTCCTCGTTTGAAATCTGCTTCAAGGCCTGTTGCTTCCTCGTCGCCAGTTGTGGTTTGTCTCTGCCTATATTTCATATCAATCCTATTTCATCCTTCTTTACCCGTTTCTGTTGGACCAATTTGAAGAAGTGCGTCTTTCCTACTTGCAATCTCAGGAAAGTTCTGCTCCTGCACTTCTTGACAACTGTGTAAATGCCCTTTCTCATCCGTGAAGCTCCCCTCTATTTTATCATTTTTTCACATTTTAGTAGAAATAAAATCTCATCTTCCTGATATTCTGAAGCACAGATGGGCAAGAAAGGTCAGCCGCACCTGCCGCGAAACATTTAATCTATATATAAATGGCACGAAATAAGGCCGCTCATTTTGTCAAAATAATGTAGTTCCAGCATGGAGCCAGGTTCTGGCCTACTTAGTGAGGAGAATTGGATAGGGCTGAATGCGATGTAAGGCCCATCGCCTCCCACACAGAGAAGCAATGCTCTTTATGAGTCAGATGCAATAAACTCGGTTTGCGAAAGAGAAAAGGGAAAACATTTCACAGTAAGAAATGGTGAAAGAGACCAAAATATAAGGGAGGCAAGATTGAGACAAAATACTTGTGCTAACTCTCTCTCTATATATCACGTATTTATCTATCTCCTAAGTGTTTATTTTTATAGGCCCAGATCATTGCCGGATTATCAGGATATCCGCATAAAATAAATTTACATGCAATAAATTTAAATGGGATTTACATAGTCCTTATGCCTAAAACCTGGCATGGTTCAGGCCAAAGTAAGATACCACAGGCATGTCTCGTTTTCGTACGCTGCTCTACAACTCTCTTTCCTCACATGCACTAGGTCATTATCAATGACTGAAAAATAGTAAGGTGAAACCAGAAAAAAGTGAAACAAATGCAAAACCAAGATAACATGTAGTGGGTTGAGAAGATCTTTGAGAAACAAAGGGCAAAATCACAGAGGAGAAATCAGTTTGAGCCGATTCACCAACAATTTTACTACCTGATATAGGTGCAGATGTACACATTTTTGAGTGCATACAGGTTTCCAAGAGTCCTCGTGTTGCAGGTTTTAAAGAACATTCTTGGGAGGGTTTTGTGACTTTCAAATTCCGTCCATCCAGAGGTATTTCCGCATGCATTTTGCACAATTTCGCCTCAGGGAATGCCAACAAATTTGTGCAATAGCAAAATGTCTGTATTTTTTCTATTGGACAACATATTTTTCAGGTGAAGTCAGCCCTTACCTTAAACCCTGAGCAGGTTTGTGGGTATTGGATTTCCATTCCAAACTGGATAGGGATTTACTCTAGCCTTGACATTTGCATTTCCATGATGGAAATGTATTGGAAAAAACTTTTTGAATATCCACAAACTTGAGAGTTTATAGGTGTTCCCAAACTTTCCAAGGCATCCCAACCTGGAATGTTCCATCGCCACCCCTAGAATTGGCTCTACCCATGTATATGGTGTGGTAATACTACACATGTAATTATGTATTACTTGTGGAAGTTCACCTTTAGTGAATTGTTTGCACTCCAAAAAAGGCCCTGGCATGTACAAGTTGGACTTAGAGGCACAGATAGCTTATAATAATCAACTCCTATGTAAGTATGTGTGAGGGATGCCTTTGCATTTTATGGAAAGGCGTAATGTATGTGTACATGCACATCTTTTAATGGTGGGGCTGTGGGCATGTATGGGAAGACATAAGCTTCCTTGGATCAGCACCCCAATTGATATATGGCACCCAGGTCTTCCTAGTTAGAGATGGTATTGCCAAAAGCAGATTAAACAACCACATAAATTGATTTGAGGGGAAAAAGCAAAAAAGGAGCAAGTTTTCGGCTGGATGCAACTGATGGAAGATGTCTTCTTGAACAGAAAGGTCTCCACAGTTGCTGAGTTCAGCCAGTTAGCTGTGGGCTAATGCCCTTCTCTCAGAAAGGCTGTTGTCACACATTGTTGGGGCAGGTGGGGCATGTTTGCTGCAGTCAAAATAAAGTTTTTCAAAACAAAGCAATGAAGGCCTGTGTGGCCCCACTGTGATATATTCAACCCCATTACCCAATACCATTTGCAGATAACTGTAGGAAATCTGCCTTTTCTACGTGGTCACCCCAGATTCTTCACCTTTGCTGGACCCTGTATCCTTGTTTGCTTTACCCCTGCTTACCAGTGGCAAAGTGCCTCTGCTCACACTTTTTGAATATGGTTGAATTGCCATAAACCTGATTGACAAATTTAACTTATCTATACATCCCTAGAATATGGGTCTAGGTGTACCCAGGGCCTGTAAGATAAATGTCACTAGTGGACTGCAGCACCTACTGTGCCCTTCACTACAGTGGCTATGCAAACATGGCTTCAGGCCTATCAATGTAGTCTGACTGCAGCAGTGTACAAACTGAAATTCAGCCTGTCAAAATAAACTCTTTCGACAGGTCAAAACCTTCCTATTAAATGTTAATAAGTAAGCACTATGTAGGCTGTGTAGCCAACAAGGCAGGGTGGGTGCTTGGTATTTAAAAGTAGGACATGTAGAATTTTAAAGCTAACATGTCCTTACAGTGGCTAGCACCCAAAAGCTATTTTCACTGTGGCAAGGCTTATGTAGAAAACCAGGGTACAGATGAAAATACTAATAGAGTATCTCAGGAAAGGGACCAGCTAGAAAAATAATAAACCACTGTTTTTAATAGTTAATAAAAAATCTAATTCATTGGATTTATAATAAATTTGAAGGAAAAGAAACTTTAAGAAAGTTAACCTTTACCTGCGGAACTGTCAGAAGGCTTATTAACATAACCCTCTGACAGTTCTCGGCCCCTTATTAGCCTCAAAGCGGTGTGAAGTGCTTCCACAGAGCAAACAATAGACTGACCTCAATGGGTGGAGATGGCTTCTCTGAACTTCACAGAATATGCAGGTTGGGGGGTGCGCGCATCCTTTTTGACACTACAGTATTAAATCCTGCTTGAGTGTGAAATCCTGCTTGACAGGTGTGCTGGGTTTACATATAACCCTTGGGGCACACTTGAGAAGGGGAAGAACAGAATGCCAAGACAATTCTTGTGGATCCACTGGGTGGTTACTGAAGGACTCTGCTTGTGTCCTACAAGACTTCTGTCTCTGGGTTTATTGTGGTACAGCGGCTGCCTGGAGTATTTTAAAAAGACTGAATTCAGGGATTAAATCCAGTTACAATGGGGGTGATGCAATAGGCAGAAATCATTCTTTTCACCTCACTTTTCCACCAACAATACATCTTCTTCATGGAAATCTGTACTCTACCCACCATCACTCTATTGAAGCATTCTACTGCACCATTTCCCACAGGACTGTACAGTAAGGTGAACATATGCTTTACGCCATTGTGAAAAAAATAATGTATCAATAATATCAAAAGAGAACTGTGGCTCGTTGTCAGTTAGCACTGACTTGGGAAGACCTTCACGTTGAAATACATAATTCAAAACTTTCACAAAATTTGCAGCATCATCTTTACAAATGGTCCCTAGTTCAAAGCACTTCGAAAAAAGTCCAGTAGCACAACATAACTTATCTAGGTACAGCATTAAGGTCCTGGACAGTTCATTGTAAATTGCATGCCAATGCCTCCCATGGAGCACATAGACACGCAATGGGATGCAAAGGAAAGCGAAGTGTGACTTGAGATTTGTCAGTGCTACAGCACTCTACGCAAGATCAAACACTTTCAATATTCGAGTTCACATTAGATAACCAGTATGAATTCTTATGCATGCTCATTTTCTTTACAATGCCCCAGTGTCCTTCATGATTAGTTCTCAAAATTATGTTCTGCAACCATACAGGAGGAACCATACACCCCATTCGGCAAATATCCCGAATCATCAATCGAACACATCCTTAAACCTCCTGTCTGACTAACCTTCCCTTACATACTGTTGCACGCTCTCCAAAACTCCATCCTTAGAATACACTTCCAAACACTCTTCAATGGAAATGACTTTTGAATGCCTGATGTGTGTGGTGGTCATTGCAAATTCTTCCCAATCATTCTGAGGGTATTCCTTAAGGGGTAAGGATGCTCTACTGAGGAAGTTGACTACTGTTTTTACACCAGGCAAATACTGTACCCTATAGTTGAAGTCCAATAATCTGGCAACACAAGGCGTTCCTTTCGACACGCCATTAGTGCTTAGGACTTTAACTAAGCACTTATTGTCTTTGCGAAGAATAAAGTCACCGCTATACATATTTTCTAAAATAACCCATTCCCCAGACACAAAGCAACATCTTCCTCTCTATGAACGAATTGTGTTCCTTAGTCAGAGCGAGGAAGCGTGAAGCAAAAGCTATAGTAGCTTCCTTGTCCCCTTTCTCAATTTGAGATCAAATGGCACCAAGTCCCCTGTTACTGACATCAGTGGACAGTGACTTGTTGCGGGAGGTGAGTAACTTACAGAGATTTCACAAGTGGGGGCTACTGGGCATTGATAGCCTTGGAGATATTTGGAGGGACCATGCATTAATCACATTTGAGAACCTGCAGGCAGAATATCAGATGGCAGACAGAAAAATGGTTTCGATACTTACAGTTGGGACATGAGCTATGGTGCCACATATTGGAGGGGAAACAACTGCCGGAATATACGCAGGCTGCTTCTAGATCCTATGAGAGACAAAGCCACCTCCCTTACATATAGGAAACTTATGAACAGTTCTCCAGATACATTGGGACCCCTGAGGGAGGCATGGGAGCTGGACTTAGGTCTACTGGAAGATGATGACTGGGCGGAGGTGATTCAGAGCCCCGGAGAAATAGCCATTCGAGGATGCTGATACAGCTGCGGATCCTCCATAGATCCTATTCCTCTAGGACACTCATGCATCGACGAGGAAGATGTAATACGGACTTATGCGCCAGGGGCTGCGGGTAAGTTGGGTCCTTCTTCCATATTATATGGGCCTGTCCCAAAATGCAGCACTGTTGGAAAGGCATAATACGGGTCATGGCAAAAGCCACAGGCCTGGATATTCCATTGGAGGCGTGATGGCACCTCCTGTGTATGATGGGAGAGGAGGTATGGCCCAAATATCACAAAATATGGCTGATACTAGTGCCGGGTGTGGTAAAAAGAAACATAGCGAGGTTTTGGGGAGCAGATTGTCCCCCTGGGGTGGCAGATTTGTAGACTGACCTGAATTGGAGTTAGCAAGCCGAGAAAGTGGTTTATCAAAGTTGGAGATGTCCAAGAAAGTGGGAAAAAGTGTGGGGCCTATGGGGGGCGTATAGGGACCAATGAAGTGACACATTGGAGGTAGCAAGGCCTGAATAGGCGTTTGGGTTCATGAAGTACTGGAAATGTATATCGAGATGTGTCTACTCTGAGGTGTCATGCCTTTACTATCCTTTGCATTTTACTCAACACTGTTATAGTGATGAACTACTGTCCTTCAACTATCCGTCGCAACGTTTCATGTGTAAACCTGTGATTATAAGCTAAATGATGATTCAATAAAAAGATGTTTTTAAAAAGAATGGGATATCTATCTCCAACAAGGTTAGGAATATACATTTGAAGGTGAAAGAGGAAGTTGTGTTAAAACTCAATGAGTTAAAACAAGCATTGCATTTGCCAATGGGTCTTGCTTATGAAGGAAAGTGCCCTTTGTGTCACTCATGGGTTTAGGCATTCAGTAAGTCATCATATATGCACTCTTTCACTTATCTTTGCACTCATGCATCCATTCATCCATACACGGACTCTTTCTTGTACTCACTCTCTTACAGAAGCACGATAAAACACACACAATCACCAACATATGCAAGATAAATAAAAAGACTTCAAGTGGAAAAAGGAAAACATGCTGTCATCTAAACACAGCAGGAATTTACTTGCAATAATGAAACTAAATATAGCAGCTGGTGTCCGTCATGGAGAAGTATTGTACATAGTCTATCGTTGTTTTAAAGTTCCAGTATGGCCACCATGTTAAGAACGTACGCGTTAGCCATCTTGGAACGGTAAAACAATGATACACTATAGACAGCAGCATTACCCCCAGGTCCCTCTAGTCCTCGTCCCCTTCATAACTAATGCTGGACCTACCCCTCCCCCTCCCTCTGGGAGTACATAAGCGTACAGGTCCCAGCATTCCTCCTGTTCTTTTTTCTGTCTCTGCCTATCGGAGAGAGAACATTACAGGAGCTTTCTTGCTCCTGTCTGTGCTGGATTTACTCACATGGATGCTGCCGGGCGAGTGTCCTCGTGTTTTTTTACTGTTTCCTCACCCTCCCTGCCGGGCTTGGGGGGTGTGGTACGGGCCCCGTTTTTCATCCTGGAGTTGCTGGGGTCTTCTGGCCGCCCCTCCTGGCTTGCCGGGCTTTGCCGGGGGGAGCGCGGCGTGTACGGCCGACGGAAGGAGGGTTGCTGTGGTTCCGCCTTCCGGGTCGTGTTGCCTGTCTTCCGGGTTCAGCGGTGCGGCGGAAGTCAGGCATTTCGAGGCGGGCTCCTTCGTTTGAGAGCTTTTAGGAGCCCGCGCGGGTGAGTACCGCATAGCGGTTTTGGCTGTGTGTTATTTCTCCTGCCGATATCTTGCTTTCTGCAGTTTTGGGGGCATTGGTGCTTTCTTCTAGTCTTCACCTGTTCCTGGTGGGCTCTTGGATTCCTTGTTGGCTGGATTGCTGACGCACAGTCGACATGGGGAAACATGCTCGTAAGAGCCAACATAGGGAGCGCTCCTCCTCCTCTGATTCTTCATCCTCCCCTTCTCCTGCCAGGTCTCGGCGTCGCAGGGAGTGCGGTGATGCCAGAATTAAGCGTCTCATCAAGGAGACTCTTAGCGAGATGGGAGGTGATGGTGCTCATTCTAAGGGCACTGGTCATGTGTCCTCTGGCTCCTCTGGTGGCGAGGCTGAGTGGTTGGGGGATTCTGAGCACAAGGGCAAGTACATTGACAAGGACGTGTTGGCTGGGTTACTGAAACATGTCAAGTCTAACATGGGGTTTCCGGATGGTGAGGCTCCCAGTACGTCTGGTTGTCCCTTGTTGCACCAGTTTCAAAGCTCTGCTACTGTTGATGTGCCTGTTCATCCTTTTATTAAGGATGTCCTGCAGCGGGAGTGGGTGGATCCCGATCGGATCTTGCTCCCTCGTTTCATGGCTAAACTTTATCCTTTGCAGGATATGGCTGCGGATTTGCCGGACTCAATCCCTATTGATTCCTTTGTGGCCAGTCTGGTGGGTCGCACTTCCTTGGCGGAGGATGCGGTGCTGAAGGATCCAGTTGATAAGAAGGTTGATTCCTCCCTTAAGAAGGTGTATTCTGGTTCTCATTTGGCTTTGAGGGCTGGCATTTATGGGACCTTTGTTTCGCAGTCCTTGCTTTCGGATCTCAAGACCCTGTACCAATCAATGGATGATGCTACTGACTGTTCCGGTCTTCTGGAGCATATTGAGAGACAAGTGGAGTTCCTGTCGGATGTGTCCTTGGATGTGGTGCGGGCCTCTGCCCTTTCCAGTGGGGCATGTGTGGCTGCTCGTCGCAATCTTGTGTTGCGGGACTGGAAGACAGATTCTGCCCAGAAGGCTTGCGCTTTACGTCTGCCTTTCAATGGGAGAATGATGTTTGGGGAGGAGTTGGAGGATAAGTTGCACAAGTTGTTTAAGGAAAAGAAGCATTCTTCTTCTTTTAAGCAAGCCTTGGCTGTTTCTGTTTCCTCTAGGCCTAAATCCCTTTTCCGTCCTTCCTCTCGTAGGCAGTTTGTTGGGGGACGGGGAAGGTTTTCTTCCGGCCGTGGCCGGGATAGGAAGGCTAAGTCCCCCCCTCCCAAGCCGCGTTCCTGACTATATGACTGGGGATCCCGGATCATTGGTAGGAGGTCGGCTGCGCTTCTTCCTGCCTGCCTGGGTGCAGTCCTGTTCAGACGCTTGGGTGTTGGACATCATTCGCATGGGTCATGTCATAGAGTTCTCCTGTCCTCCTCCAGACTCGGGGGTTCGTCCGACTCCTTGGCCGTCCTGTCTGTCCAGGAGGTCCGAGCTGTCTCTAGGGATCGATGCTCTTCTTCGGAAGGGTGCGATTCAGGAGGTTCCTCCTCTGGAAGTCGGGCTGGGGTTTTACTCTCGGATTTTCCTGGTTCCCAAGGTGACAGGGGGGTTCCGCCTGGTCCTGGATTTAAAGGCCCTGAACAAATGGGTGGTTCGTCTGCCTTTTTGCATGGAGACTCTTCAGCGGGTGATTCCGTTGGTGCTTCCAGGCCATTTCATGTGCACCCTCGATCTTCAGGACGCGTACTACCATGTCCCGATTCTTCCCCGGTCCAGTCGCTTCCTGAGGTTCTGTGTTCAGGGGCGTCACTTTCAGTTTCTGGTCCTGCCGTTCGGCCTGAGGTCTGCTCCACGTGTTTTTACAAAGGTGGTGGCTCCGGTGGTGGCTTTGTTGCATCTTCGGGGGATCCTAGTGTACCCTTACCTCGACGACTGGTTGATCCATGCTCCATCTCGGTCCCTGTTGTTGGAGGCTCAGGGGGTGGTGTGTTCTGTGTTGAGGGATCATGGGTTTCTTCTAAATCTGCCCAAGTGTCAGCTGTCGCCCTCCCAGGACTTGACTTTCATCGGAGCCCGGTTTCGGACCGATCTCGGCAGGGTGTTTCTGCCCGTGCCTCGGGTCTTGACGTTGGTGTCTCTGGCTCGGAGGTTCCTGCGGGGGGGTTCCTTTCCGGTTCGCCTCTGGTTGCGTCTTCTGGGCCTCATGGCGGCGACGGTGTTTACTGTGGCCTGGGCTCGTTTTCACCTCCATCCTCTCTGGTTGTACCTTCTGTCTCGCTGGGATCCTGTGTCTCGCGAGCTGGATTGTCTTCTTCCTGTGTCCCCTTCGGTCCGCCCTGCCCTTCTTTGGTGGACGGTGTCGGCCCATCTATCGCGGGGTCTGCCTCTGCAACCGTCTTCTCCGGTCGTCCTGACTACGGATGCCAGTTCTTTCGGGTGGTGTGCGACCTTGGGTTCCCTGTCCCTTCAGGGTCGTTGGTCCCTTCCGGAGAGTCGTCGTTCGTCCAATTGGAGGGAACTGTCGGCTGTGTTCCGGGCTGTGATGGGGTTTCGGTTTCGGTTGCTCGGTCACCATGTTGTGGTGAGATCAGACAACACGGTGACGGTTGCTTACCTGAATCATCAGGGGGGTGTTCGCTCCTCCTCCCTGAACTCGGTGGTGATCCCCCTGTTCTGTTGGGCGGAGGGGCATCTGTTGTCTCTGTCGGCGGTCCATATTCGGGGCGTGGACAACGGGGTGGCGGATGCCCTCAGCCGTTGTTTCCCCGCCTCTCTGGAGTTGTCTCTGACTCCGGTGGCTTTTCGGCTTGTGTGCGGGAGGTTTGGTCTTCCCTTTCTCGACCTCTTTGCTTCCCGGCTCAATACCCAGCTACCCCGGTTTTGCTCCTGGGGTCCTCAGGTGGGTTGCTGGGGAGTGGATGCCCTGACCATTCCCTGGCCGTCCAGGCTCCTCTATGCTTTCCCTCCTCTAGCGCTGATTCCCCGGTTTTTGGCCCGCCTGTGCCGGGAGGATCGAGTGGTGGTAGTGGTGGTTCCATTTTGGCCTCGGAGGTCTTCGTTTCCGACTCTGCGGTTGTTGGCTGTACAGGGTCCCTGGTTTCTTCCTCTGTCTCCTTCCCCCCTGCGGTCTGCTCCGTCGCTGTCTCTTCTGAGGTTGCGTCTGTCGGTGTGGAAGTTGAAAGGCAGGGTTGGCGTCGGAGGGGTTTCCCTGAGCATTTAGCAGTGGCTCTTCAGGGGTCCCGTCGTCCGTCTACCCTCAAATCTTATGACCGTCATTGGGGTAATTTTCGTCGTTGGTGTTTGGCTCTGGATTTGTCCCCTTTGGTGTGTTCTTTGCAGGTGGTGCTGCAATTCCTTTGGGAAGGTTTTGAGAAGGGTTTGGCTGTTTCCACTTTAAGGGCTCAGTGGGCGGCTGTTCGGGCTTTCCGTTCCCCTTGGGGGAATTTGTCTGATGTCGAAGATCTGGTTTCACGTCTTCTTCGAAGTTTTTCTCTGTTTCGACCGGTGGTGCGTCCTTCCTTTCCTTTGTGGGATCTGCCTTTGGTTCTTCGGGCTTTAGTGGCTCCTCCGTTTGAGCCTCTGTCGGAGGTGGACGTTAAGTTTGTGACTCTCAAGGTGGTCTTTCTTGTGGCTATTACTTCTGCCCGTCGCCTGGGGGAATTGGGGGCCTTGACGGCCCGGGAGCCTTTTTTGTCCTTTTCCGCGGATGGGGTGGTTCTCCGTTTGGATTCTGCTTTTATTCCGAAGATTTCCTCCCAGTTTCATCGTTCTCAGGAGTTGGTGTTACCTGCCTTGGGGTCTGATCTGGACTCTCCGGGGGATCCTCCTTGGTCTTTGTTGGATGTGTGCAGGGCGTTGCGTTTCTACTTGGAGCGCACTGCGGAATTTCGGAAGTTTGACTCCCTTTTTGTTTCCTTTGGGGTTTCTTCTCGTGGGGGGAAGGCTTCTTCTGCCTCCATTGATCGTTGGCTGAAGCAGGTCATTGCTTTGGCTTACTCTCTTTCTGGGTCTCCTCCTCCTGCGGGGGTTCAGGGGAGGTCTACCCGTGGGATGGCTGCTTCCTGGGCTGAGGTTGGTGGTGTTCCCCTTTCTGAGATCTGTAGGGCGGCCACTTGGGCGTCCTCTAATACCTTTATTCAGCATTATCGCCTTCAGAATTTGTTGGGGGATGATGTTAATTTTGATTTGGGTGTACTGCATGCTGTGTGCTCCTGAATTTCTTGTGTTTGCTGTTCAATAAATCCCTGGCCTTTTGCATTTCTGTTGGTTCTGGTGGTTTATTGTTGATGAATGCCGGTGTCTGCTTGGGTATTCTCATTAGTTATGAAGGGGACGAGTACTAGAGGGACCTGGGGGTAATGTCCTATTACTTACCGGTAATCTTCATTACTCCTGGTCCCGTTGTCCTCGTCCCCTTCATGGCTTCCCTCCCTCCCTCCCTGCCTTGCCGGCCTTCATCTGGGCTTGGTATTGTCAGGAGGAATGCTGGGACCTGTACGCTTATGTACTCCCAGAGGGAGGGGGAGGGGTAGGTCCAGCATTCCTTATGAAGGGGACGAGGACAACGGGACCAGGAGTAATGAAGATTACCGGTAAGTAATAGGACATTTCACAATAGTTGCTTGGTTTAGAGGAAGTGGTCACGTGGGATGTGGTGCACTGCAGATGGAAGGGCGGCATGCAAGCGTCCCGTTTGCACTGCCTAGAGAGTTTTGGCATTCGCTTAAGAATAATTAAAATAAAATAAAAGACAAGAAGCAAATAACTGAAAGGGGAACTATAAAAGGAGAAAAATGAAAGCTGAAGGACTGGCCAACCAGCTCTGAGACTGAAGCGCATTCATATTCAGGTTGGTCTAAAGTTAGTCTGTAAATTCTTTAGCTCAGTCTTGTGTCCAGACCATTCTTAATGCGCAGCCAGCTTTCTTTCCCATTTGATTGTATACTCTCAGCTCTTCAAAGACCTACTGTATGCGGTAAGATTTGTTTTCCTTCTAGGGGTTGCACTCTTCCTGAATCTCATCTTCCAAAGTGAAAATACAGTTTTAAAAATATCCTCTTTGCTCCGCACATTTCACTAAGTGCTCCCCAGGGGCTGGTAAAGGGGCTTGAGGAGGTGTTAACGAAAAGGTTTGCGCAACACACATTAGTGCGGTGTAACAAAAAACTGTACGTATGCGAAAGAAAGTAATAAGATGTGTCAGTATAACTCACAATTAACTCTATGCAGAAAAGCAGAAGGCTGCCCGAGTAACAAAAACCGCACAGTGTTCAGTCAAATGAGTCTGTGCCTTCTTATTCGAAAATAAAAATCTGTGCGTGTTGAAGCACATAAGACACAATACGTCAAGGGTTATATATAAGCACGCACGCACGCATTTTTTTTCTTTTGTGTTTTTATTATGCTGAATGATTGCCTCTGTGGTTCGAAGAAGCCAGTCCGTAATGGGAATACTTGACCTGAATTATCGAAGATGATGGAAGAATCAGGTCACCCAGCGTGACGTCCCCCCCCTTCCACACCCCCTTCTCTGTGACACGTCACTGCTCAGGCGGCATCTTGACGCAGTTGGAGTATGACGCACTGCCGTTGCCAAGGCTGCGCAAGCCCCACCCAACGTCTCGTGGGAAGTGACGAGGGCCCCAATGCAGAGATCGCTGCCAGCTCAGATGTTCAGAAACTGAGGTACCGCACACCTGACACCAAAACCCCTGGTGTCCATCCACGGAAGCTTGCAATGCCTCGGCCATGGCGGCGGCGCCACCAGACTGAAAGGACGTAGAAGAATGGCTGGGAAGAAGACAGCAGAAGGAGACAAGGAAAGTGTCTGCTCAAAATGAGGGCAGCGCAGGTTCGGGGCCAGGGTTCTCCACTAGTCGCCACTTGTAGAAAGAAAAGGACTGGAGCAGACAAGTACTATGCATGCAGAGTAGGGGCTGGAGCAGGCTTGTCATCAAAGAAATGGTGCCTTCTTTCAAGGAGAGAACTTGGAGCAGGCATATATGCACATATGTGGTGTCCTCCTTCGTGGTGAGGGCTGGAGCACGCACGCACTCCGACATGTGGTGTGGGCTTTATGGAGAGGGCCGGAGCAGCTTTAGGATGAGAGAAGTGATGCCCCACCCTGGAGAGACTCGGAACAGATGTGGGGTCTTCTTCCAGGAGAGGCCAGAGCAGGGAAGTCTTCAGACCTGTGGCGCCTACTACTGAATGCTGGAATATATCCCTTGATTTGTAAAGTGCAGAACATATGTACAGTGCTTTCTTGGTGACATATCTTCAAAAAACATATCTCATAACCCCAATAACTAGCTGCAAACAGAGGCGAACTGATGTAGTTCCGCTAGAAACTCAAGCCCTATCTTTTCTAAATCCTCATGTTCGGCATTCTCCACCCTCCTCTCCTATGTCTGCAGTCAAAGAATTCTCTCTTGTGAACTACACATTGTATTACACCCAGTATAAACATCTGGCCAGTATCATGAAATTAGGCATTGCCAATGACTCCTGGACTCAGCCATGGTATCGCAGTCATGGTACCTCAATCCCCAAGATATGTAACCTGTATAAAACTTTTATTCTGCCCTACCTGAACTATTTACACTTTGTAACTACGTAATGTGGCAATGTGATCCTATTCGATGGAACCCATGACAGTCCCTTTGGCCTTGTTGGAAGCCAAAGTGAGTCAACGTAAACGTCACTGTGTTGCTACGTATTCCACATTTAGCTCTTTACGCTGTGAAGCAATCTAGTTTGGCAATGTGCACTTCATAAGCAAGCAATGCATAAACATATCTTGCAGGCAGGAGGCCCTGCCCTGGGAACTCACTCCAAATGCAGGGGCATAACGCAGGACCCTGCAGCCCTGGCGGTGCAGATGGGCCCCAACCCTTCAGGAGGCGCCCCATTCAGCGGAAGGCCAAAGAATATCTGTGAGATAAGGGAGACCCCGGGGTCCCTCATCACATTCAACAGGTAGGCCCCATCATTCTGTGTTACCCCACCATCCAAACGCCTGCCTTCCTGCAGCCCTCATGGAGACAGGCCCAAATTCAGGGCTCTGGGAACATCTCCCCCTTTTTAGGTCTAGCCTAAAGAGTACTTGCACTGTCTCTTCGAGACATGCTGTAGTCACTCTGTGGCGTACAGCCTGCTCACTGCTTTTCATATGATAGCTTCAGTGTCCTTTAAAAACCATTGCTTATAAGTGGTTATTTTTCCTATTTGTCCCTCCTTTTTTAGGTCTCGCCTAGGCAGCGCGCATGCGCCGCTCTAGGAGTGACCTTTAGAAATCAGTCAGCTCTTTTCAAGCACTCGTGCTTGTGCTGGCATCCACCTTGCGGGAGCGAGCAGCGGCGCGCGCGCTAATTGAAAACAAATGGGCCGCGCGCCGCTGCTCGCTCCCGCAGCCAGCACAAGCACGAGTGCTTGAAAACAGCTGCTGCTTGTTTTAGGTTTCTTTCTGTTTGCCTCTCAGCACCGCTCGTTCGTCCGCCCTCCGGCCTCGGAAATAAATGCTTGCAGTGTCCGAGAGGAAACATCCTTCGGTTTCACGCCAGTCTGCTCAAGTGATGTCTCGTTAACTCCAGTATCACCACCGGATGTATTCTTGCCATGCTGCGTAACTATAAAACGGGGACACTTTAATTCCGTGTACAGCTTGAAATCTGCATTAAATCTGATTTGTGTAGAAAGACGTTTTTAAACTAGCACTTCTGTTTTCAGTCGATCCTCGTTCACTTTGCACACGCTTGTGTTTTCAGCTGATTCTTGTTAGTTGCTTGCAAACGAGATCAGCTGAAAACACAAGCGCTTGCAAACTGAACAAAGATCGGCTGTAAACACAAGTGCTTGTTTAAAAACTGCTTTGTACACAAATCTGATTTAAAATGCCCACTAAATTGTATGCCTTGCAGATAGAATGCAAATTAGTCGGCATATTAAAACATATTTGTGAAGAAAGCAGATTTTAAACAACCGCTTGTGTTTTTAGTCGATCCTAATTTACTTTGGCAGTTTTATAGCACAAACTCGACCCGAAGGTGTCAGAGCGCTTTACACGCACCCACGGGGAGATTAAGTGATTTGCCGTGTGAGATTCCTGCCTAAAAAGGAACTTTTATTTGCTCAAATAATGTAAACTATCATAGCAAAGCAGTGCTCTTGGTTGGACTAGCTCCAGCTGCACAGGTGCGAGCCATTCCTGCTGAGATAGGATGCCTTCCGACGCGGTGCTTCTTTTTATTTTACAACCAAACGAGTACTCCGACTTCTATGGCTGAGAGACATCCCTGCACATAAACAAAAGCCTACTCTGGTGTGTGCTCACAAGGGCTTCACTATAACTGAAAACGGACTCTCATACCTGTCCGTATCAGTATTTAAAGGCATGCTTTTATCCATAGAAGCAACAAGGCAGATCTCCTTCTATACAATGACTCTGTAGATCCATTACTATTGTCAGAGATGCCGTCCCTGTTCACATTTTACCTCAATTTGCTTTCCCTAACAGTAGTTCCTTTTCTTCCTGCTGTTTCTTTGTTGTTTTCATTTCTATAGTCAGGGTCCCTGGAATTAAGCAGCAGTAGAACGCTAAATTATCCTACAAGAAAAGGCAAAACATGCGGCACAATGCGACACATTTTAACAGTATTACTTTATTATTTTGTCCTTTTTACACATGACACGTTAATACTGTCTGGGCAACAATTTCACATCACTAGTACTAGCTAGTTTAACAAACAAATACAGAAATAGGCAACTGAATATCCAGTTAACATTTGCGAAGGGCCCTCCACTGCGTGCAAACACATGTTGCTATGGTTTTATTAACTTTAGAACTGTTTGAGCTACAAACAATGTTTTTTTAATATCTCGAGATTGTGCATCAGATAATATATTTTGCGGCAAATCCATAATTATGTGAAAAACTCTGCAGCCATAGAATCGTATAATTCCAGTGCCTCCTGTGAGCTGAGCTCCCTTTAGGTTCTGGCTGTGGTCAGATTGTGGAAGGATGATTATGTTGGCGCATTCATATTAAGAGCTATAGAACTGAAGCCAATGTGCCTGTCAGTGGTTTAAAATCTTGTGGCTTCAAGAGCATATAATTCCATAGTTACTTGCTTTCACAGCCAACATATTACTCTTGTCTCCCCCCCCCATAACCTATTTCCCATTTTCTGGGTCTCCAGCGCCTCAAGGTCATATGAATAGAAATAGCGCTATACAAATATCTGGCACTCTCTTGGTCTCTTTTCTTTTTCTGTAACTCTGTCGCTGCACTTTCTTTGTCTCTCTCAGTTCTTCCCACCCTCTTTCACCTCACGGATGTATGGTGCTCTATCTCGGCGGCGCTTTCTTTTTCTCTTCCAATCTACTTTCTCTGTCTGTCTCTTTCTTTCTCCCCCCTCGCTTCTTCTTTACCTCCTGACTATCTGTCTCTTTCTCACTCCACGTGACTCTGCGAGAATCTCCTTTCTCTACATCTCTCCCGTTGCCTCTCTTTCTGTGTGGCTGACTGTCACACTTGCTCTCTCACTGTCCCGTACCTGCCTTTCTGTGTCCCCCTCACCGTCTCTTCTCTGACCTGCTCTCCCTTCTCCGTCGGTTGATCTTTTTTGCTCCTCTAGGAATGTGGCCATTCTTGTTTATTATAACTTTTCAACATGCTGCACAGCAGCCACGCTGCTCTACTACATAGCTTAAAAACAAAGGCCAAGCCAAAACCTCTGGCTAATCACTTATAAGGTCCCAAAGGTGAGACCTATTGGCTATGCCAATGCTTGTCATTGTTTGTTCCCTCCCATGGAGCAGGCCTCCATTTCTTGTAGTCTTCCACTTGTCGCATCTTAGTTACTGGCTCTGCTACTTTTTAGGTCTCGCGTAGGGGGTTTAGAAGCTGACTTAGGAATCGCACACGCTCGTGCGTGTGCTTTTCGTTTTTTCCACCGGCTATTGGGCTTTGCGTGCGTCTTTATAAGAAAGACAGCACGCAATTGGGCAAAGGCGGGCGCATGTCCCGCCTTTGCCACGCCCATTCCCACCGGTGTCTAGCACGCGCAGCAGCGCGCGTTCGCCTCGCTGCCGCGCTCCCTTCCCCCCCCCGCTCCTCTGTGGTGTGCGCGCACTGGTTTCGATTCCCGCGTTCAGGTTTCGATTCCGTGCTTGTTATTCTAACTTCCAGAATGCTGTCTCCATTCTCTCTGCGCTGCATTTTTATTTATTTTTCCTATTTACTTTTTTTTGTATAACATCAGCATTGCCCGTCGGCCCCTCGCAAGCTGTTCCGGTGACAGATTTCCTGCTGTATTGTGTATCACGCTTCAAAAGGTTTGGTTTGCAGCTTTATAATTCGACGTTGGATTCCCTTCCACGTTAAATACACTTATTGAGCAGCTAGCGCTTTGCCAAAAATTAACTGCGCGTCCTGATATTTGTAATGCGAGAGATTTGCGCCAGTTCATTTCCGTTGGTGCCAATGCAAATCTGGCCACGACTGGTGTGCCTGCATGAATGTTTTTAAGAGGCTGAAAGTCCATATAAGAATACACCCAGGCTCGCTCTCGCACACCCGGGCGCACTCGCACGCTCTCGCACTCACACACTCTCAGGCTCTCGCACGCTGTCACACACTCGCACTCTCAGGCTCTCGCACGCTGTTACACACTCGCACTCTCTGGCTCTCGCACGCTGTCTCCCACTCTCAGGCTCTCGCACGCTGTCACACACTCGCACTCAGGCTCTCGCACGCAGTCACACACTCTCAGGCTCTCGCACGCTGTCACACACTCACTCTCTTGCACGCTGTCACACTCGCACTCTCTCAGGCTCTCGCACGCTGTCACACACCCACACAGTGGGGGCCATGGGTACATGTTTTGTTTGGGCCCTCTGCACAGCTGTGGGCGTTTTGAGGTAGTTCACTAGCACTTAGGTGGCAAAGAATGCTGGGGCTGGTGTGTTCATTTGTCGTACAACTTTGTGAGAGTGTGTGTCGTGTTTATGTAGTATGTGTGTGTGTACATCGTGCGGGTTCTTCAGCGTGGTACGTGTGTGTTTACTTGTGGGGTTTGTGTTTTTGTTCCTGGTGTGTGTCTGTGATGGTCCGTATGTACGTGTAGTTAATGTGCGTGTTATGTGGCGTGTGGGTGCATGGTGTTTGAGCGTGTGTTTGCATGTGTCCGTGTGCATGTATGAGTCTGTCCAGATTGTGACTGTACGTGTGTTATCATCCCTAATTACTACAGTAATCTCAACCTGACGATAGTTCCTCGCCTCGCGCTCCGTGACGTCGGTGAGCGCCTTATTTAAGCTCAGGGTGTGGGTTATTTTCCTGTAAACAGCTAATATAACTGTGCCTCTGATAACGCAGGTGAGGCGTCGAGGCAAACACACGTTGCAGCATATTTGAATACAGAGTATGTGCGTACAGGCGTGAAGGAGAAATGGTCTACCTTCTATGTAACCTCTTTACCTAATTTACAACCGCAGAGTTCAGGCAAGATCGCTCTCCTCGCTATACATAGAATTCAAAATATTGCTGAAGTTTGAAAAAGGTGTACGATAAACTTTAACACGAACCGTGACTCGTTTAGAGTGTTAGCGGGAGACAGAACTAGAGATTGGGGGTCTAATGTTCATTCAAGACACCACGAAGTGTGCACGGGTCCCTTCATTTTGTGACAAACGATGTCTGCTTTCAGGTAAAGTTGCTGTCCGATCAGTAATCTGAGGTGCTTTCATCTGCGCCAGTCGGGGTGTTTGCTCTTTGTCCTGACATA
Organism: Calotriton arnoldi; assembly: GCA_963921515.1. NCBI lineage: Eukaryota > Metazoa > Chordata > Amphibia > Caudata > Salamandridae > Calotriton > Calotriton arnoldi. Next base: position 87,884 of record CAWUFW010013657.1, on the reverse strand, counting down.
TCTAAAGCACCCTTTCTGTTGGTATAGATGGTGAGGTTCATTGCATTTTTTTTTTAACTATTAGTATTATAAATAACAATGCCTTGTATTTATGTTTTAAAACCCAAAACATAAATAGAAGGCATTGTCATTTACAATGCCAATAGCTCAAAATCGTGTGAATGCGAGACCTATTGCATTGCAATGCAATAGGTCTCGGATTTGCAAAAGTTTGAGCTATTGTCATTGTAAATGATAATGCCTTTTATTTCTGTGTTTACTAAACCTGCAAGGGGTGTTCACGCAGCGCTTGCACGTTTTTTAAACACATAAAAAAAGGCATTATCATTTACAATGCCAATAGCACAAACTCTTGCAAATGCGAGACCTATTGCATTGCAAATGCTTGTTTTTTTTACATCTGAAAGAGCGTTTCTCCCAAGTGTTCATGTTATGGCTAGCTACGAGCTGTTCTGTAAACAGGGCTGTAAACTGTGGTCTTATCTCTGACTTCAAAGTGATAGGATTTCTTCCCTTCCTCAACCTCTCCACGCCTCCCTGCTTCAGCCGTACCCCTCCCCCCTCCCTTTTCGTGTGCATCAAGTGAGGCAGCAAGAGGCCCGGGCACCTGCTCAGCCCCGAATGGCTTTCAGTTTCCATTCACAGCTCTGCTCTCGTTTTTGTGTGTGTTTAAACACTGACATCTGCGGTGTCATTTGGTTGCCATAAGATTCTTCAAATTAAGAGAGCTTGCTTTTCTAAGACATGCTCATTTTATTGAGCAGATGTTACTGTGGGGATTCTAAATATGTGGGGGAGTACACACATAGATTCAATGGCTCCACTTTAACTAAAATGCATGTAGCCTCTACTTTTAAAACAACTGCTTTATATTACGGCAGCACAATTCCGGTATGCAGCAGTTTGACTCCGTGCCCAGAGACGAAACAGGAAGGTCAGCCAGGCCAGAGAAGGCCCAAAGCTTCCCATTGGTCCATCAACCAGTCTGTCAACTAAGCACCAGCACCATTGGCTGTACAGCGGACCTGGCCACGCCTTTCATGATCACCTTATTTTCTGCTTACAGTCAGCAAAGAGGCCACGCTCCTTCCCCACCCATCTGCAGAAGTCGCCTTCTTATCGCTCGCCCTGCCAAAAGTATTGGCTAAGTGATTGGTTTAGTTAGGTTGCCAATAAAATTACTATTTACTTGCTATTGGACGCAAGTGGTGTCGCTCTAGTGGTATTCTTTCATTGTTTGACTATGCAACTTGTTTTTTTAACACAATGTACCTATATAGTCAAGCCAAAATATAAAGCATTTTTTATACCACACTTTCTATGTAATGTTAATTGCCATATACGGTGGAAGGAGGAAGGAAGGCCCCTAGCCAAATTGTTGTTTATTTTTGTTGCAGTTTTATATAGCGCGAACTCGACCAAACGGTATTGGAGCACTTTACATGAGCACCAGTTACATTACACAAGGACACATTCATTTTTGGTAAGCACGGGGAGATTAAGTGATTTGTCCAGAATCACTGGATGTTGAGCCGACGTCGAGACTCGAGCCTGGTTCCGAAGTTCAGAAGTCAGCAGCTCTAACCGTTCCGCCACATCCTCTCTCCACTTGAACAAAGTTTGTAGTTGCTTCCAACACGCTGTAGGTGTAGGGAAAGTCTGCACTTATGGGTGAAACGAGAACCACTCTGTAGGCTGGGCTCAATGGACTTTTCCCCAAAGCAGACAGTGGCATTTTAATTCTTGGTAATCTATGACTTGCACAGGCATGTAGTCAATCATCAGAAGCATTAGCACCAAGTTTAAGTTCTCTGGGAACTTCTTCGGCTAGCCCAGAATGGCATTGGCACACTACCATCATACAATTCTTTTATTGACCAATTGACTTTTTCTGAATTTTCAAGGCTTTCCAAAGAAGCTCATAATATTTCTGACCCTTACATTTAAATGCTCATCACTGACATCTGCCGCGACCTGCAAGTCACAAGTTTGAAACCTGGTGGCGCAACCTCAGTTTTCTATCCTCCCGAGGTTGGTATCTTGAGTACTACTGGGTAATAGTAACAGTTAGCCACAGCGCATGGAAACGGCAGAAATGTGGCATGAAACGCTACATAAAAAAGTAGATATTATAATAATTGTGGTAGTATAATTGTTAAATCTGCAAGGTGTGGTAGATGGCACATTGGCATTGCCCCTGCTCTCAATAATAGCACTTTGAAGCGGTGAATGGCTAAAGTAGCACAAGGCTTTGCAAACCAGTGCTTAATTTGTAAAAAAAAAAAAAGTACTAGGGCCCTCATCAGGAGTCCAGTGCAACTTGCACTACCCATTGCCCCTGCCAGCGCTGCCAATGGCAGAACCAACACAACTACAAAGCATCACACTCCTACAAGTGTGACAATTCAGACTATTCCAGGTCCCCAAAGCTATAAGAATGGCTTGGGAGGCAGGTATTAGTCATTTTTAATGTATATTGACTTAATATACAACTGTTGGTGTGCTCATCTGTAAATTAGACAGACAGCGCCACCATGTGGCAGGCTTTCATAAGCGCCAGTGTTAACAATTAAGTGCCAGTGCCGAGCACCGAAAACCACCGGCTGAAATTAAGCACTGTCAAACAACAGCAAGGCTGCATTCAGCTCCCTGTAGGAGTGAACGAGTCAGTTCAGTCTGAGCGCCAAGAAATGACTCCCTTTGTTGCGCGCTAACTAAGTGCACATTATACGTATAATTACACTTCCCAGGCCACCTGCTTGTGAGTCTCAGGGTAAAGGTTAATTGTAAAACTAGAGCTGAGAGGGTTGGGGGGCTATTCTTGAAATAAACAAAAGATACAACACTTAGAGACGAACAGCAAAGGTGTTTTACGAACTGAGTGGGTGTAAAAAACAAAGACGTCCTGAAAAGGGTGCGCCTTTGTTCTCCAAAAGCAGTCACAACAGGTTGTGTAAAGTCAGTGAGGCCAGAACTATTACTGTCAGCATCTTACATGAACTGTGATGTACATCCACCAAGGGAGTGGGGGATTAGATCAACAGACCATATGCAAGATACATTATTTTAACGATGCTGTGATGCGCCCAATCCACATTTACAGGCAGGCATAGTACCGTTGACAAACTCTTATCAAGAAATGCTGATTGTCTATAAACTAAAGCAAGCATTGACAAAGTTCAAGCCTTGGCAAGTTGGTGCAATGGCTACTTTTGTTTTTATTTTTAAGTATATAGCACAAAATGAAAAAAGATTGGAAAAAAACACCCTGCCACCGAATTGAGGCAGTGCTAAGTTTGCAATAATAAATGTAAATATAAAACTAAATTAACAATTGTATATAATTTTACTAGAACAGTAGCGGTTCTTTCAGGGAGGCAGATGTACCCTTTTTAGGTCGAAGCCTACCAAAGTGGAGTTGCCTGGTTGCAAAAAGACTTCTTGTGGGTATTCTGAAATCTTCCTTGGAATTAATTCCACCTATTGCTTACCATTGGCTTTGCGGTTTGTAACTCACATTTACTGGCTTTCTATTTGCTGCTTTATTTGTTTTAGGCCGGGCTTCTCCAACGAGCAGCTCCTGAGCTACTGGTAGCCCTCAAGCTACCTGTAAGTAGCTCTCCTGTGAGCCTTAAATTAGAAGTGTTTGCTTGGTTCAATTAATTTATGTTTAACAAAATTGAAAAATGTGTTTTTGAGATGAAAATGTGTGTATTTTCAGGACTCAGGCTGATGTTTGGAGGAAAAAGGATGAATATCGAATTTAATAATTCCCATCGTTGACCTGGGTAACAATAAACATTGTTATTTCAGCTCCAAGGTACCCTTCAAGATGAATGTGTACATTACAAATACAAGTTACGTTACCTTATATTTAAAGCTGATCTTTGAGAGATAAATCATGCAGTATTGCAGAGACTTATTACACCTGGTGCACTACAGCTACGACTGGTTTATACCCAGGAAGAGGCATTCCACACTGATAAATCCTTGTTCACATTACTGCTGTCGACGTTGCCTGATGCACTGGGGTGATGACTGCTGATAATCTTGGATGATGTGGTCACTAGAACAACACTGATAATATTAGTAGTTCACAGTGATTTTCACTGAAAGTAAGGAGCTCTTATTATAAAAAAAAGTTGGAGATGCCTATTTTAGGCTGTCCAGCATGTCTCTCCCAAAGAGCAAACATTGTTCACCATCCCTCCTTGTATTCCTCCAAACAGGCCTTTAAATCTTGTTCTTATCTTGTCACATTAGCTGTAGTTTAAAGACAGATGTCAAATGTAAGGCTCTGTCTTACAAGGGAGAGTGGTGTTACTTGTCTTTCTTTGACTTCAAAATGAGAGGATTTATGTGACAATTTGGTCATGTACTGGGAAAGAAAAGGATTTTTCTAACACGCAACAAAATGTAAATGTCTGTAATGAACTGTGCAAATATTTCAGGCTATATCAGAATTATGAAATTACAAATGAAGCACATTTTCTTTGCAATTCAAGTGTAATACAAATATTTTATTACGATCAAAACAAATCTGTACTGTAGGTGATGCCATTTCCACATAGTTTGTGCGCTGTATAGTTTTATTAGTAAAACTGTACGTGCATATGTAATTGTCATTTCATTTGAAAATGTGTTGTCTGTAATGGCAGTGCGCTACCACACCATACATTTTCCACACTCCACCACTCCACTCTATACCACTCCCCTTTACAACACTCTACTCTACACTTTGCCCCTCCACTCTAAGCCACTCCACTCTTCGACACTCTTCTCCTCAACACAACACTTCACTCCACCACACTCCACGACACTCTATGCTACTTCCCACTAGGCCACTCTGTTCCACTCTATGGCACTCCCCTCTATGACACTCCACTCTACAACACTCCATGCTGCCTTACTCCACTCCACGCTACTCCACTTCCCTCTATGATGCTTTACTCCACTCTACGCTATGCCACTCTACTATATGTACTCCACTCTATGCCATTACACTCTACGACACTTTACTCCACTCTATGTAACTCCACTATACTCCCTTCCACTCTAGGGCCCTCTACTTTACTCCACTGAACTCTACCTTATGTCACTCCGCTCTATGACACTCAACTCTACTCCACCCTACGTCACTCCACTCTATGCCACTCCAAGCTATGACACTCTACTCCACTCTACTTCACTCTACTCTACAACACTCTGTGCCACTATACCCCACTCCACTCTAGTTCTCACATTTCTGTTGTTTGTTTTATACTTGTGATGAATGCGTCTTCTTTCTGTTTATTAATCTCTAAACTCAGAGTCCATTCCCACAAGTCTTGATCAGTGACGTCTCCTTGGGTGAGCATTCTTCACTGTAGTCTCACTCTGAAGCACCTCTGCTGCCTGAGCTGTCTCTATAAGCTTCAAAAGCCGTAATAACAAGGAAATGCCCAGGTACTCCTAGCATAAAGTGTTCGAATTATCCAACCCGCACCACCTATCCTTTGCACCCTCTTCCCTCCTGCTTCATTTTGTTTTGCAATTCTTTATTGAATTTTCAAATATAAAAGAAAGATAACAGCAATAAACAATAAAACAATATATATGCATTACAAGAACAAAATGTGTACAAAACGTATACAGTAATAATCAGAAATGGATATAAGAAATAATTAAGAAATAGAATCTACATACACAATAATTTTTCATGATGATTCAAGCAGACATCTTCTAAAAAAGAAAACAAAAATTATGATGCTAACAAGATAACAGTTCAAAACATGAATATGCTTTATATTTCCAGAAAAGGGTCCCATATAGAATCAATGAGACAGATTATCATTCAGTTTATTATATATAATTTTCTTAAAATGTGGCACTTCGAACATATCTTTCAACCAGGAATTAAATGTCGGGACAGTATCCGATTTCCAAAAACACAGTATATTGATTTTAGCCGAACTTAGAGCTGTCAAAAAAGCCACTTAGAAGTATGTGTAGAGGCAAACGTCAGGCCTGATATCTCATGTAGTAATGCTAATTGAAGATTAAGAGAGAAGTGGACCGGTTAGTATTTTTCTAAACATCTTTCAATTTGTGACCAGAAAGAACAAATTATAGAACATTCCCATAATATATGAACTATGTCACAATCTTGTTCTCGACATCTCCAGCATGTAGAATTGGGACTAAGTTTAGTCGCATGAAGTTCAGCGGGAGACCAGTGCCATCGATGTATATTTTAAAATAGTTAAATTTCAGACAGGAATCTCGAATACATTTATTATAATTTCCCAGGAACATATTCCATTCCTTATCTAAAAAGTCATGTTCAATCGGGAAGACCACAATTGTTTTAATTTTAATACTGTGTGAGATAGCCCAGCAGCTTCACACTGCTAGTGGACTGCTCACTTCCCCACTTGTCATTACTCCCTGCCCTCTCCTCTATATGCGGCCCGTGCAAACTTTTTTTCTTTAATTTATCGTTGTTAAGTACCAATCAGCCATCTTGGAAATGTAAATAAACGTTTTCAAATACTATGCCAAAATGTCAGCCACTGCATGACAATGTAGGTGCACCAAGGGCACACATCATCAGCCTTATATAGAGTCGATGTCTTAGAAAAGATCTGGAGCTTAAAATTGTTGACTGTGGACCCAGTAGACTTGGGTTTTAATCCCGACTCTCTCACTTGACTGCATTGTGTAATTTTAGGCAAATCCGGTAATCTTCATTAATGTGAGTCCTATCTGAATAGTCTGAAGAAGATGGGGAATAAAGAGAATTGCTCCACTCGCCTGGGTTTTTTGTGGCATACCTGGATGTTTAGTGCGACATACAACACCAAACAATTCCACAACACAATTCACCGCCACACAATTCAACACCAAGCAACATAATTACACTCCACATAATACCACTCAATGCAACATGATTCAACTCCACATAATTAGACTCTACTCAATACCACAAAAATATAGCCCACTTAAAACCACTCTATGCAACATAGCAACAATCCACATAAATACACTCCTCGCCATGCCACATAATTCCAACCAGCATAATTTCACTCAACACAGCACAGTTCCACGCCACACAATCAATTCCACACATTTCCATTCCACACTACATAATTCAACTAAACAACACAATCGCACCAAACACCACATATCCATTTCACACCACAGCATTCCACATCATGCCACAAAATTCAACAGCACACCACATAATTAAACTCCACTACATACCACTTCACAATGCAAAATACCAATCCACATAAATACACTTTCTGACACAGAACCCCACTCCACATAATTTCAGTACACTCAGTACCACATAATTACTATCCACATAATTCGACTGCACACCATGCCACATAATTCCACTACACAAATCCACTCCACACCACACTATTCAATGCCACACAATTCCACAACTAACAATATTCCACTCCACACCAGATACATCCACTCCATAACACATGGGTAAAAGACATTGTCATTTAGAATGCCAATAGCTCTAACTCTCGCAAAAGCGAGACCTATTGGCTTTGCCAATGCTTGTTAAAAAATATTCCTTGGCCTCTTTTATTGCTGAGCTGCACAATGAATGCTAATTATCGCTTTTCCACGGGGCTGCTGGAGGGGGAGAAGAGAGCATTGATTTTACATCAGGCCGAGATGGTTAGAGTGCTGACACGCGGGAAGGGGTATGGATTTCCCAGGATGATGGACCGTGTTAGATGCTTGGAAGGTTAATATTTGAACAAGTGATTAATATTCTTGACTACCTAATTTTTGATCATTTTCTCCACAGGGGTGGCGATAGACCTGAGTGAAATATCAAGGTTATGAAAGGGCTGCAGGGATGGGGACATGTTTCTGTGGAAGGCCGGGACTGGGCGAAGAGGTGCTGGGTGTAGGGTCACGGGTTACTCGTCGGGCTTCAATCCGGCTCCTTTGGCAGCTATTACAGTGAGCATGGGAATGTTAGAAAACACATGTGCAGGTGCACAGCAGGCAGAGACATCTCAGAATGCAAGTGTAGGTGTTAAACAGCGGCGGCTCCTCCACGGGAACGGAGGAGCGCCGCCCCTCTCCCCACACAGCTGCAGAAAGCTGGGAAAATAAAATGCTAATAAAAGCATTTTATTACCATTTTATTTTTCCAGCTTTCTGCCTAACGGAGAGGGCAGGGTGGGGTCTGTGCGTCATTGCTGCTGATTAACAGCACTGACAAGTAGCCCTTTTCCTGTGAATTGCGCATGTCGGTTTGGCCGGCTACATTATTACGACCAAACAGACAAGCGCAATTCAACCTCTCCAACCCTGCTGTGATAGACAGCCGGGTTGGAGAGTAAGCACAGACCTGCAGTGATCTTCGGAGCGCTGAAGCAACCTGCTCCAGCCAATCCAGACACTTCTATAATGCAGCATGAGAGCAGTGTCTGGATTGGGTAAGGAGCTGCCAGACCTCGCGCTGGAGGAGTCTGGAGCCGGCCGGAGAACACCGAGGACATGCTGCAGGCTAAGAAGGTAAGTGAAAGGTTTTTTTTATTTTGAAATGTAAATGTTTATTTGTATGTTTAATTTTATTTATGTCGATTCACCATTTTTGTGGGTCACTAACCGCCACTGTAGGTGTATACAGTAAGAAACATCTCAGAAGGGACCCTTGCCAGTGCTTACCAAATAGAGATGTCATAGAATGTGCATGTGCATATCAGAAAGGAACATCTCAAAAGGGACAGGTGCCGGTGTTTACCAGGTAGAAACGTCACAGGATGTGCGTGTGCAGGTGTATATCAGACAGGAACTTCTCAGAAGGCACACGTGCCGGTGTTAACCAGGCAGAAAGGTCACAGGATGTGCGTGTGCAGGTGTATATCAGACAGGAACTTCTCAGAAGGCACACGTGCCGGTGTTAACCAGGCAGAAATGTCACAGAATGCGTGTGTGCAGGTGTATATCAGCTAGGAATTTCTCAGAAGACACCTGTGCCGATGTTTACCGGATACAAATATCACAGAATGGGCGTGTGTACATCAGATAGGAACTTCTCAGAAGGCACCCGTGCCAGTGTTTACCGGATAGAAACATCACAGAATGCGTGCATGCAGGTATATATCATATAGGAGCATCTCAGAAGGCACCAGTGCCGGTGTTTACCAGATAGAGACATCACAGAATGCACATGTGTACATCAGATAGGAACTTCTCAGAAGGTACCTGTGCCGGTGTTTACTAGGTAGAAACGTCATAGAATGCACATGTGCAGGTTTATATCAGATAGGAATTTCAAAGAAAGCACACGTGCCGGTGTTTACCATGTAGAAACGTTACAGAATGCGTGTGTGCAGGTGTATATCAGATAGGAATTTCTCAGAAGACACCCATGCAGATGTTTACCAGATAAATACATTACAGAATGCACATGTGTACATCAGATAGGAACTTCTCAGAAGGAACCCATGACACTGTTTACGAGATAGAAATGTCACATAATGCACTTGTGCAGGTGTATATCAGACAGGAACATCTCAGAAGGCACCAGTGCCGGTGTTTACCAGATAGAGACGTCACAGCATGCGTGTGTGCAGGTGTATATCGGATAGGAATTTCTCAGAAGGCACCCACGCCGGCGTTTACCACGTGGAAACATCACAGAATGCGCATGTGTACATCAGATAGAAACATCTCATAAGGCACACGTGTGGGTGTTTACCAGGCAGAAATGTCACAGAATGCACGTGTATATCAGACAGGAACTTCTCAGAAGGCATCCATGCCGGCGTTTACCAGGTGGAAACGTCACAGAATGCGTGTGTGCAGGTCTATATCAGATAGGAATTTCTCAGAAGAGACCCGTGCTGGTGTTTACCAATCAATCAATCAGGGAATTGTAAGCGCGCTACTCACCCGTGAGGGTCTCAAGGCGCTGAGGGGGGGGAGGTCCGCAGATCTGTTTAGCCGAAGAGCCAGGTCTTGAGGGTCTTCCTGAAGGTGTTCAGGGAGGGGGCGTGTCTGATGTCTGCCGGTAGCTCGTTCCAGGTCTTGGCTGCAATGTGAGAGAAGGATCTTCCGCCTGGTAGAAACGTCACAGTATGCGTGTGTGCAGGTGTATATCGGATAGGAATTTCTCAGAAGAGACCCGTGCCGGTGTTTACCAGATAAAAACATCAAAGAATGCACATGTGCAAATGTATATCATATAGGAACATCTTAGAAGGCACTATTGCCAGTGTTTACCAGATAGAGACGTCACAGAATGAGCACGTGCAGGTGTACATCAGATCCGAACTTCTCAGAAGGCACCTGTGCCTGTATTTTCCAGGTAGAAATGTCACAGAATGCGTGAGTGCAGGTGTATATCAGATAGGAATATCTCAGAAGGTGCATGTGCTGGTGTTTTCCAGGTAGAAATGTCACAGAATGCGTGTGTGCAGGTGTATTTCAGATAGGAATATCTCAGAAGACACCCATGCCGATGTTTACCAGATAAAACATCATAGAATGCGCATGTGTACATCAGATGGGAACATCTAAGAAGGCACCAGTGCTGGTGTTACCAGGTAGAAACGTCACAGAATGCGTGAGTGCAGGTGTACATCAGGTAGGAACATTTCAGAAGGCACACGAGCTGATGTTTACAGGATAGAAACATCACAAAATGCGCATGTGCAGGTGTACATCAGATAGAAACATGTCAGAAGACACCCATGCCGATGTTTACCATAAAAAAACCCTAGAATGCACATGTTCAATCAATCAATCAATGAGGGAATTGTAAGCGCGCTACTCACCCGTGAGGGTCTCATGGCTCTGAGGGGGGTCCGCAGATCTGTTTAGCTGAAGAGCCAGGTCTTGAGGGTCTTCCTGAAGGTGTTCAGGGAGGGGCGCGTCTGATGTCTGCCGGTAGCTCGTTCCAGGTCTTGGCTGCAATATGAGAGAAGGATCTTCCGCCTGCTCTGGCTCTGGATGCGCAGGGTTTCAGCCAGTGCGAGGTTGGAAGATCGGAGGTTTCTTTTGGGTACGTGGAAGTTGATTCTGTCGTTGAGGTATTTGGGTCCGTTGTTGTGTAGGCATTTGTAGGCGTGAGTGAGGATTTTGAAAGTGACTCTTTTCTCCACGGGGAGCCAGTGGAGACTTCGTAGGTGTTGGCTGATGTGTTCGTGTCGGGGGATGCAGAGGACGAGTCTGGCGGCGGTGTTCTGTATTGTCTGGAGTTTGCTGAGTAGGGACTTGTTGATGCCGGCGTAGAGTGCGTTTCCATAGTCCAGTCTGCTGGTGATGAGTGCGTGGGTGACTGTCTTCCTTGACTCAGGGGGGATCCACTTGAAGGTCTTGCGGAGGGTGTTGAAGCAGCTGGAGGAGACGGCGTTGACCTGTCGGTTCATGGTGAGTGATGAGTCGAGTACGATGTCGAGGTTCTTGGCGTGGTCTGAGGGGGTAGGTGGGCTTCCGAGGGTGGTCGGCCACCAGGTGCTGTCCCATGCAGAAGGGGTGGTACCGAGGACGAGGACTTCTGTCTTCTCGGCGTTGAGCTTCAGGCAGCTGTTGGTCATCCAGACTGCGATGTCTTGCATTCCTTTCTGGAAGTTGAGTTTGGCAGTGGTGGGGTCTTTGGTGAGGGAGAGGTTGAGCTGGGTGTCGTCGGCGTAGGATACGATGTTGAGGCTGTGTTGTCGGACGATGGCTGCGAGGGGGGCCATGTAGATGTTGAAGAGGGTGGGGCTCAGTGATGAACCCTGTGGGACTCCCCAGGTGATTTTCGTGGGGTCGGAGAGGAAGGGTGGGAGTGTGATCGTTTGGCTTCTTCCGGTGAGGAATGATCGGATCCAGTCCAGGGCTGTTCCTTGTATGCCTGCGTCGTGTAGTCTGGCGACTAGTGTGCGGTGGGAGACGGTGTCGAAGGCCGTTGATAGGTCGAGTAGGATGAGGGCTGCGGAGTGGCCTTGGTCCAGGAGGGTGCGGATGTCATCTGCGGCGGTGAGTAGGGCGGTCTCTGTGCTGTGGTTGCTTCGGAATCCGGATTGGGACAGGTCGAGGACGGCGTTCTCTTCAATGAAGCGTGTCAGTTTCCTGTTGACTGCTTTCTCTGCAACTTTGGCTGCGAAGGGGAGGAGCGAGATGGGCCGATAGTTCTTGAGGTCGGTGGGGTCAGCTGTGGTCTTCTAGAGCAGGGGTCTGACTTCTGCGCGCTTCCAGTCGTCTGGGAAGGTGCCTATTTTGAAGGTGGTGTTGATGGTGCTTTGTAGTTTGGGTGCGATGGTGGCCGCTCTGTGGTAGATGTGAGGGGGGCAGGGGTCGGTGGGGGCCCCCGAGTGGATGCTTTTCATGGTCGAGGCGGTGTCTTCGGCCATGATCGGTGTCAGGTTGGAGAGGGTGGGCTGGCTTTTGTTTCTGGGGGGCGGGGGGCCATCTGTGGCGCCTGGTGGATGGTCGATGAAGTTGTCGTAGAGGTTTTTGATCTTGAGGTGGAAATAGGTTCCAAGCTTGTCGCAGAGGTCTTGGGATGGGGTGATGTCTGTGGCTTCGCTGCGTGGGTTGGTGAATTCCTGAATGACACTGAAAAGTTCCTTGGAGTTGGTGGAGTTGGCCAGGATTTTGTTGTGGATGAAGTTCCTCTTGGTGGCTCTGATCTGGTTGTGGTAGTCCGTCATGGCGTCCTTGTAGGTGGTGTGGTTTTCGGTTGTCTTGGTGTTTCTCCAGTTCTTCTCCAGGCGTCTGCAGGTGCGTCTGGCTTCTTGGAGAGCGGTGGTGAACCAGGTGGCTTTCCTGGGGCGTTGTCTGTCGGGGTTGCGTAGCGGGGCGAGCTCGTCTGCGCAGTTGAAGATCCAGGTGTGGAGTTCTCTGGCTGCGTCGTTTGCGTCGGGTGCCCAGGTGTGGTTGTCTCGGGTGAGGGTGGAGTTAAGTTGCTCATCGGTAACCCTGCTCCAGTTCCTTCGAGGTGGGCGTGGGGCTGGTTTGGGTGCCTTGGGTTTGTTGATGGCGAAGTGTACGCAGTGGTGGTCGGTCCATGGCGGCTGCGTTGTGTGGCTGAATTGGACGCTGTTTCCTGCCGCGAAGATGGGGTCGAGGGTGTGTCCTGCTCTGTGGGTCGGTGTGTTGACGAGTTGTTTAAGTCCGATGCTGGCGAGGTTGTCACGAAGGATAGTGGAGTTGGGTTCGCTGGGGTTGTCGAGGTGGAAGTTCAGGTCTCCAATGAGTATGTAGTTTGCTGAGGCGATGGCGTGGGGTGTCGATGAAGTCGGTGATGGTGGTGGCAAAGGGTGTTCGGGGGCCGGGGGGTCTGTAGATGAGGGTTCCTCGGAGTGTGGCTTTGGGGGTGGTCTGGATCTGGAAGTGCAGGTGTTCGGCGGAGGAGAAGGTTTTGCTGGAGGTGGTGAGGCGGAGGGTGCTCTTGTGGGCGATGGCGAGGCCCCCTCCTGGGTGGTTGGGGCGGTCTTTCCTCTGGATCTTGTATCCGTCTGGGATGGCGGTGCTGATTTCGGGGGCGGAGGATGCGTTGGTCCAGGTCTCTGTGAAGAAGGCGATGTCGGGCGAGAGAGAGTCGAGTAGGTTCCAGATTTCCATGGCGTGTTTGTGTACGGAGCGTACGTTGAGGAGGATGCATTTTTGGGTGTCGCCGGTGTTGGTGTCGGTGGTGTTGGAGGCCGGGGTGGCGGTGAGGGTCTGGCGTCAGTGGAGGCAGGAGAACTGGCCGTGGGTCGTGTTCGGCGAGGCCTGTTGCATTCTCTAAGTCTTCCAGGGTTGAGTGCAAGGAGGGTGGTGGTGTCGTAGCGATGGGTAGTGGGAGGTCCAGGGTTCCTGGCGCTGGCCGCGGTCGGGTCGCGGACGGGCGCAGACGGGCTTGCCTTTGACGCGCCAGCGGCGCGCCCGTTGTGCGACTGTGCAGCGGCCGCCATTAAGTAGGGGAGGTGGGAGGGAGGAGAGGCTGGGAGGCGGGAGCGGGGGAATTCTGGGGGGGAATTCCGGGGGGGAGGGGCCGCAGGGGCAGCAGCGGCGAAAGGAACAGGCAGGCACGAGAAAATAAAAACAGTGGTGGAATTAGAGCAAGACACAGATGGGCACAATAACAGTGGCACAACAGGGAAAAATTAAGAAAAAAAAAACGGCTGAGAAAGGTTACGGTGGTTGCAGGCAGTCTGGTCCCAGTTGGAGCGGGCAGCAGGCGCAGGAGCGGGCAGCAGCCTCGAATCTCCCAAGGAGGAGGTCGGGGTCTGGAGGCAAGAGACGGCACAGCGGAGCTGCGGGAGAGAGTGGACCTAGACCGAGGGTCAGAGGTCTTACATGTTCTGTTGTACAACAGATAGGAACATCTCAGAAGACACGAATGCCGGTGTTTACCAGATAGAAACATCACAAAATGCGAGTGTGCAGGTGTACATCAGATAGAAACATGTCAGAAGACACCCATACCTATGTTTACCAGATAAAACATCATAGAATGCGCATGTGTACATCAGATAGGACATCTAAGAAGGCACCTTTGCTGGTGTTACCAGGTAGAAACGTCACAGAATGCATGAGTGCAGGTGTATATCATATAGGAATATCTCAGAAGGTGCATGTGCTGGTGTTTCCCTGGTAGAAATGTCACATAATGCGTGTGTGCAGGTGTATTTCAGATAGGAACATCTCAGAAGACACCTGTGCCGATGTTTACCAGATAAAAACATCACAGAAAGCGCATGTGTACATCAGCTAGGAACATCTCAGAAAGCACCTGTGCCGGTGTAAACCCTATAGAAACGCCACAGAATGCACGTGTGCATGTTTACATCAGATAGGAACATTTCAGAAGGCACCCATGCTGGTGTTTACAGGATAGAAACATCACAAAATGCGCGTGTGCAGGTGTTCATCAGATAGAAACATGTCAGAAGACACTCATGCCGATGTTTACCATAAAAAAACATCATAGAATGCACATGTTCTGTTGTACAACAGATAGGAACATCTCAGAAGACACGCATGCCGGTGTTTACCACATAGAAACATCACAAAATGCGAGTGTGCAGGTGTACATCAGATAGAAGCATGTCAGAAGACACCCATGCCGATGTTTACCAGATAAAACATCATAGAATGTGCATGTGTACATCAGATGGGAACATCTAAGAAGGCACCAGTGCTGGTGTTACCAGGTAGAAACGTCACAGAATGCGTGAGTGCAGGTGTACATCAGATAGGAACATTTCAGAAGGCACCCGTGCTGGTGTTTACAGGATAGAAACATCACAAAATGCACGTGTGCAGGTGTTCATCAGATAGGAACATGTCAGAAGACACCCATGCCGATGTTTACCATAAAAAAATCCTAGAATGCACATGTTGTGTTGTACAACAGCTAGGAACATCTCAGAAGACACGCATGCCAGTGTTTACCAGATAGAAACATCACAAAATGCGAGTGTGCAGGTGTACATCAGATAGAAACATGCCAGAAGACACCCATGCCCATGTTTACCAGATAAAACATCATAGAATGTGCATGTGTACATCAGATGGGAACATCTAAGAAGGCACCAGTGCTGGTGTTACCAGGTAGAAAAGTCACAGAATGCATGAGTGCAGGTGTATATCATATAGGAATATCTCAGAAGGTGCATGTGCTGGTGTTTCCCAGGTAGAAATGTCACAGAATGCGTGTGTACAGGTGTATTTCAGATAGGAACATCTCAGAAGACACCTGTGCCGATGTTTACCAGATAAAAACATCACAGAATGCGCATGTGTACATAAGCTAGGAACATCTCAGAAAGCACCCGTGCCGGTGTTTACCCTATAGAAACGCCACAGAATGCACGTGTGCATGTTTACATCAGATAGGAACATTTCAGAAGGCACCCATGCTGGTGTTTACCATAAAAAAAATCCTAGAATGCACATGTTCTGTTGTACAACAGATAGGAACATCTCAGAAGACACGCATGCTGGTGTTTACCAGATAGAAACATCACAAAATGTGCGTGTGCAGGTGTACATCAGATAGAAACATGTGAGAAGACACCCATGCCGATGTTTACCAGATAAAACATCATACAATACGCATGTGTACATCAGATAGGAACATTTCAGAAGGCACCCGTGCTGGTGTTTACAGGATAGAAACATCACAAAATGCACGTGTGCAGGTGTTCATCAGATAGAAACATGTCAGAAGACACCCATGCCGATGTTTACCATAAAAAACATCCTAGAATGCACATGTTCTGTTGTACAACAGATAGGAACATCTCAGAAGACACGCATGCCGGTGTTTACCAGATAGAAACATCACAAAATGCGAGTGTGCAGGTGTACATCAGATAGAAACATGTCAGAAGACACCCATGCCCATGTTTACCAGATAAAACTTCATAGAATGCGCATGTGTACATCAGATGGGAACATCTAAGAAGGCACCAGTACTGGTGTTACCAGGTAGAAATGTCACAGAATGCGTGAGTGCAGGTGTATATCATAAAGGAATATCTCAGAAGGTGCATGTGCTGGTGTTTGCCAGGTAGAAATGTCACAGAATGCGTGTGTGCAGGTGTATTTCTGATAGGAACATCTCAGAAGACACCTGTGCCGATGTTTACCAGATAAAAACATCACAGAATGCGCATGTGTACATCAGCTAGGAACATCTCAGAAGGCACCCGGGCCGGTGTTTACCCTATAGAAACGCCACAGAATGCACGTGTGCATGTGTACATCAGATAGGAACATTTCAGAAGGCACCCATGCTGGTGTTTACAGGATAGAAACATCACAAAATGTGCGTGTGCAGGTGTTCATCAGATAGGAACATGTCAGAAGACACCCATGCCGATGTTTACCATAAAAAAAATCCTAGAATGCACATGTTCTGTTGTACAACAGATAGGAACATCTCAGAAGACACGAATGCTGGTGTTTACCAGATAGAAACGCCACAGAATGCACGTGTGCAGGTGTACATCAGATAGAAACATGTCAGAAGACACCCAGGCCCATGTTTACCAGATAAAACATCATAGAATGCGTATGTGTACATCAGATGGGAACATCTAAGAAGGCACCAGTGCTGGTGTTACCAGGTACAAACGTCACAGAATGCGTGAGTGCAGGTGTACATCAGATAGGAACATTTCAGAAGGCACCCGTGCTGATGTTTACAGGATAGAAACATCCCAAAATGCACGTGTGCAGGTGTACATCAGATAGAAACATGTCAGAAGACACCCATGCCCATGTTTACCAGATAAAACATCATCGAATGCGTATGTGTACATCAGATGGGAACATCTAAGAAGGCACCAGTGCTGGTGTTACCAGGTACAAACGTCACAGAATGCGTGAGTGCAGGTGTACATCAGATAGAAACATGTCAGAAGACACCCATGCCAATGTTTACCATAAAAAACATCCTAGAATGCACATGCTCTGTTGTACAACAGATAGGAACATCTCAGAAGACACGCATGCCGGTGTTTACCAGATAGAAACATCACAAAATGCTAGTGAGCCGGTGTACATCAGATAGAAACATGTCAGAAGACACCCATGCCCATGTTTACCAGATAAAACATCATAGAATGCGCATGTGTACATCAGATGGGAACATCTAAGAAGGCACCAGTGCTGGTGTTACCAGGTAGAAACGTCACAGAATGCGTGAGTGCAGATGTACATCATATAGGAATATCTCAGAAGGTGCATGTGCTGGTCTTTCCCAGGTAGAAATGTCACAGAATGCGTGTGTGCAGGTGTATTTCAGATAGGAACATCTCAGAAGACACCTGTGCCGATGTTTACCAGATAAAAACATCACAGAATGCGCATGTGTACATCAGCTAGGAACATCTCATTAAGCACCCGGGCCGGTGTTTACCCTATAGAAACGCCACAGAATGCACGTGTGCAGGTGTACATCAGATAGGAACATTTCAGAAGGCACCCGTGCTGGTGTTTACAGGATAGAAACATCACAAAATGCGGGTGTGCAGGTTTACATCAGATAGAAACATGTCAGAAGACACCCATGCCGATGTTTACCATAAAAAAACATCCTAGAATGCACATGTTCTGTTGTACAACAGATAGCAAAATCTCAGAAGACACGCATGCCGGTGTTTACCAGATAGAAACATCACAAAATGCGCGTGTGCAGGTGTACATCAGATAGAAACATGTCAGAAGACACCCATGCCGATGATTACCAGCTAAAACATCATAGAATGCACATGTGTACATCAGATGGGAACATCTAAGAAGGCACCAGTGCTGGTGTTACCAGGTAGAAACGTCACAGAATGCGTGAGTGCAGGTGTACATCAGATAGGAACATTTCAGAAGGCACCCGTGCTGGTGTTTACAGGATAGAAACATCACAAAATGCGCGTGTGCAGGTGTTCATCAGATAGAAACATGTCAGAAGACACCCATGCCGATGTTTACCAGATAAAACATCATAGAATGCGCATGTGTACATCAGATAGGAACATCTAAGAAGGCACCCTCGCCAATGCTTACCAGATGGAAATGTCACAGAATGTACATGTGCAGCTGTACATCGGATAGGAGCATCTCAGACGGCACCCAGGCAGGTGTTTACCAGATAGAAGCATCACAGAATGCGCATGTGCAAGGGTACATCTGATAAGAACACCTCAGAAGACACCCATGCCGGTGTTTACTAGATAGAAGCATCACAGAATGCGCATTAGATAGGAACACCTCAGACGGCTCTCGTGCCTGTGTTCACCAGATAGAAACGACAAAGAATGCGCATGTGCAAGTGTAAATCAGAGAGGAACACCTCAGAGGGCACCCATGCCTGTGTTTATCAGATAAAAACATCACGGAATGTGCATGTGTACATCAGATAGGAACATCTAAGATGGCACGCGTGCCGGTGATTGCCAGGTAGAAATTTCACAGAATGCGCGTGTGCAGGTGTATATCAGATAGGAACATCTCAGAAGCCACCCGTGCTGGTGTTTCCCGGATAGAAACGTCACAGAATGTGCATCAGATAGCAACACCTCAGAAGGCACCCGGGCCGGTGTTTACCAGATAGAAACGACAAAGAATGTGCATGTGCAAGTGTACATCAGATAGGAACACCTCAGAAGTCTCTCGCGCCGGTGTTCACTAGATAGAAACATCACAGAACGCAAGTGTGCAGGTGAATATAAGATAGATGTAGCTGGTATGCACCTCTGCGGGAGGATATTAGATAGGCTTTTATTGGATTGTGACTTTAGATATGTAAATTAGAAATATCTCAGAATGTGGATACGTAGGAGTTTTTCTGATGGTATTATGTCAGCATGCGTGTATGAATGTCTGTTTGAGACAGAAGCATTTCAGAATGAACATGTGCAGGTGAATGTCAGATAGAAGAATCTCAGAATGCACCTGGGCATTTACATATCAGATAGTAATACCTCAGAATGCACATATGCAGGTGAAGCAGATAGAAACATCTCAATATGCACCTCTACAGGTAGATATTAGGTAGACATTTTTCAGAATGTACCTTTAGAGGTATGAAACAAAAGAGATATCTTATACTGCAACCATGCTGGTGAACATTAAATATATCTCTGAATGTGCAGATTTAGGAATATATCAGATAGTAGCGTGCACATCTGCAGGTGTATATTAGATTGAGTCACCTCAGACTAGGGTGACCAGATTTTGATAATCAAAAACTGGGACAGGCCAGACATAAAAGTAGGACTAAAGCCTTTAATTTTCTATATCTGGCCTGTCCTGTTTTTAGGTCTTGCCTAGGCAGCGCTTGCGCTGTCTCTTCAACATGCTGTTTTCAGGTATGGACTTGAAGCTCCGCCCATTTTCCGCCCACCTTTTCTATTGGCTCATGTTACTGTCCTTTCTAAATTGTTGGTTTTGATTCATGAATAGGCTTAGTAGTCCCTCCGTAGCACTGCCTTCTCTCCTTTTGTAACCTCCCATTAGCACTGGCCTTTTTACATGTGTTGTTACTCCATCACCGTATGTGAGCACTATTTTCTTAAATAACTTTCTCCTGCCTTCTGTTGCAGGCAGGACACTGCTCTCCCGCAACTGCACCACTTAGCCTCATGATGAAATAAATAAAAATAATGGCGACAACCAGATTTACTTAAATAGCAGCTTGCTACAAAAATAAATAGAAAAAAAAGCCGGGCGCCCCCGTTTTTCTTTTTTATTTATTTACTTTTCAAAACACCACGCTGTGAGCAAGCATTTGTTGTTAGGATTTTCCCACTTTAACTTTATATGTTTAAATTTAAAGCGCGCCATGCCTTCAATGCAAAAAAAAGTCAATAAATACACAACATAGGCAGGTCGCTGGCTTTACATCAGTGTGTGCATTACCTTTTAATATGGTTCCTGCCCGCCTTTTTTTCTATTTATTGACTATTGAGGGCACAACGCACTTTAACTTTAAACATGTAAAGTTAAAGCGTGGCATACCGCAAAGGCTGCAACAGCCTAAAACCAAAATGCTTGCAAATGTTTGCGCTCATTCCTTAAGACTCTGGGTAATAGAGTTTAAATATTATATCTTAAGGAAAGGGTGCAGTACCACAGGCTGTTACTAGGTGTCCCTGGGTCCCGGGGACACCTAGTAACAGCTTGTGCTACTGCACCCTTTCCTTAAGACCTAATAGAGGAATTCCATTACCCAGAGGCTTAAGGAATGAGCGCTAGTATTTCCGAGCATTTATGTTAGGCTTTTGTAGCCTTTGCAATAAGAAAAGAAATTCCACTAATGAGTGAAAAAATGCTTGTGTTCGTTCCTTAAGCCTCTGGGTAATGGAATTCCTATATTAGGTCTTATCGAAAGGGTGCAGTTCCACAGGCTGCTCCCAGGGACACCTAGTAACAGCCTGTGGTACTGCACCTTTTCCTTAATTAGTAGAATTTCTTTCCTTATTATGCTACTGCTGGCATAATTTCAAACAAAAAAAAATAATTTGCATTTGCAACGCCAATAGCTCACATTTTCACTAATGCGAGACCTATTGCATTGCCAATGCTTGTTTGCATAGCCACATATATACACACACACACACACACACAAAATAGGCTTGTAAATGCATGTGTGTTTGTATATGTGTGTGTGATATATATATATATATCTTTATATATGTATATATCACACACACATATACAAACAATATAATATGTATATATATATATACACACACACATGCTTGGCTTGTAACTGTGTCTGCGTGAGTGTATGTATATATATATATAGATATATTAGGTATGTTACTGGCGGTCCTCACTATTTTCAAATGTCGTCATGCAAGTAATAGGTTTCATTACATTGGCATGATGTGCTTGCATTATAGCAATAATGGAGGTTTCAAAGCTATTTTTTCACTTATTGCACTTTGCACAGTATTTTTCTATACCCATGTATGACGTGCATTGCCTCAGCCTATAAATAGTGTATTGCAAATGGCGCTTGACAAGTTTGAAAAAGGCCGGTTCTGCGGCCGAAACGTGTTCTTGACAAACTGTTTGTGTAAATAAATTAGTGCCATGTGATTCCATACTGTGTCGGTCCTGTTCTTCTAATTCTGGAACAGGAATGGGAGGAATATATATATATATATATATATATATATATATATATCAGATCCTCCCACCCT
The DNA here is from genome assembly GCA_963921515.1 of Calotriton arnoldi. Taxonomy (NCBI): domain Eukaryota; kingdom Metazoa; phylum Chordata; class Amphibia; order Caudata; family Salamandridae; genus Calotriton; species Calotriton arnoldi. The sequence continues at coordinate 66,243 of CAWUFW010013657.1, read as the reverse complement.
AAACTCCCCCTGCCCTCTGCCCTTAACGGTCTCTACTGGGAGCAGGCAGCAGTAAACAGATAAATTACTTAACATTTCATTCAGTCTTCAGAGGCCCCTGTGAATGGAGGTATAACTTTCATTTCTGCTATGCAGAATGACCTGACACCAAAAACCGGGACAATTACCTAAAATTAATAAAAGTGTCAGGACACCGGGACAGTCCTCTAAAAACCGGGAGTGTCTGAGAAAATCCGGGACGTCTGGTCACCCTACCTCAGACTGAACATGAGCAGCTGTATATCAGATAGAAACATATCAGAAGGAACTCCCACAACTAGAACACAGAGTAACAAAACATAATCAACAGGGCATATGTTGGCTATTAAATAAATTACATTATGTGTTATATGGAACAGGTTTTGTGAAGCAAATCTGTCTCTTACAAAATGCCTGGGCCTTCCTCAGTCTTCTGGTCATCAAGGGGCCCAGCCCTGTCTCTCTTACAGTCCCCAACAGAAGCACGCCAGAAGGTTCTTTATTTGATGGAGCCGGCCTTACAACTGGACAACAGCTAAGGGGTCAATGTTACTTCTGAAGTCGCAAAGGAGGGGACCGTCTCTCCCCACGGCCTTGGATATCCTCAGGGATTTCCTACCACACTGTAGCTGTGTTTGAGATCGAGAGCAGAGTTCCTAAAGTTCCGACAACAAAAAGTGTTATCACTCTCAGTGGCGTAGCTTGGTCACTAAGAATGGGGAGGGTGTGAGCTTCAGATTTTCTAACAATCACGCTGGCATATGTTAAAATACATTATACGATAGGCAGGGTACATGAGATGGGCTTAAGGGGCAGTGGACAGGGAGAGGAATGCAGATTGGTAAGGGTTCTAAGTGAGAGAAAACAATGTTTTTTTAAAAAGCCAACATTTTTGTGGAATTTTTAAAACCATACCGATTGAAAGCACCTGTACCCAAGTATTTATCAGGATATACATTTATTAGGGGGGATGTAACACCCCAAACACCCCCCTGAAAGCCACTCCCTTGATAACTCTGTTGTTGAAACTTTACGGTTGTAGGTCTACAGTTCGTATTCTACAGTCTTGCTTGGATGAAGGTTATGGGCTCGTCCTCCTGGATGGGCAACCTAGGCTAGCAACTCAACAACAAATCACTGTGGAGGAGCTTTTCTAGTGACCCTTGGGTGGCCTGGAATTCTGGCCCATTGTGGTCAATGGGCCTAACTCGGGGATTCAACCCAATGCTGGGTCTCTGGTACATTAACACAAACTCGCTACACAGAGTGTCAGAGAAGGGAGGCCCAGTTATGGAGGACTGCACGAATTTCACCTGAAGGGGCACTGCATCTCTTCAATAGAGATACAATTAGAGGGTTGGTCCTTCACTATGATCAGGGCCACTGGAATTATGGAGCACAAGAGGCCCAAATTATGCGGTAGCGTTGACTACATTTTACGACAAGTGAGTAGTAATGAAGCACATTTTGTGACAGCATTACTTCATATTTTTTAATTTGTACATGTTAACGCCGTCTAGGCAAATATTTACCACATTATTATCAATTTGTCACTTAATTACAGCCACGAGCAATTAAAAGGTGACCAGTGAACCTCTGCCCAGTGACTGCCACTAAGGAGCAATACGAGGCGGTGTTTTTAGTACGTTTTAATTCGTTTGAGTTAGAAAAAAGGTTTTTTTTTCTTAAAATCTGCAAATTACGCAGTAGATGATGGATGTAGGTAAAGGCCCTTTTTATATGGTCACCCCTCCCCCCCCTACACGTTTTGCTCCAACGCTGATGGTTATGACTCTCAAAGTGCACTGGAACCTGCTGCCCAGCCCCCAGTGCTCTCTCCTTAAAACTGATTCATGTGAATAGGTAACCCCAATTGGCAAGAACTTTAACCCACTTATAAGTCTCACGTTTATGGTACCAGTGGTACCCAGGGCATGGGTGTTCAAGGGGTCACCAGTGCCTGAAGCACTGTTTGTGCCACCCTGGGTGACCCAAGTAAACTGACGACAGCAGTTGTCATTGCAGACTGCAGGAGTAGTGCAAACCTCTGGAACTCAACTTTACCATCACTATGTGTGGCAAAGTCCATGTACTATTTTTAATATATGCCAGTCACGGCCTCTTAAGTCAAGGAGGCTGGGTGCAGTATATTAAAGGTGTGGACATGTAAGTGCAAGCTTATAAGTCCCTATAGTGGCCTTTACCATTAAAGGACACTATAAAAGATCAGCAGTCCATAGGATAACTCACACTCAAGGTCGCCAGCACCATTATGGTACAGCCGAAATATGCCATCTTTGGTGCCTCATCACCCCTGGCACGAGCAGCTGCTGCCGCCAAGACAGGAATGTGACCCCCTGCTGAGAGGTGCAAACTCTCCCAAGAGTCATAAACAATGGCCTGACGGGCATGAGGTCACACCTCCCTCCCTGACAGGACGGCTAGTGAAGTGGAACATCGAGGCGGTGAGCTTCAAAGCCTTCACTGCCTGTGATATACAACCAGGCTGCCTCCCAAAGGAAGAAACAGCCTTCCCCCTGCCCCCAGGCACATTTGCACCCGGGCAGGTGGGAAGCATAGGTATTCAGGAGGTGTACACCCCCAGAAGGCTAGCCACACCTCTAGGATGGGCTACCTGGACTATGCAGCCAAGGAAGGTTCAGCCATTTTTATAAGTGGCAGACTAGAAGGTTCTGGGTAGAAAAGGTGACCCCCCGCCCAGATGTGGTCACCTCAGGGTAGGATTGCCTCCAGGGCTAGTAGCCCATTGGTCACTTGCACCCACACCCCTAATTCTAGGATTTAATTGGCACCCCTGGCACCAGAACCTCAGTTCTAATCTGACTTGCAGAAACAAAGGACACAGAAGAGACCCAAGGCTGCGACAACAGGACCTGCACAAACCAAAGGCGTGATACTCTGCACCTGTGGCAATCTTCCTGGAACCGCACAACTGCGACTTGTGCCGGACCAAAAACCTGTTGCCCCAGACAGAGGGTCCCCTTTGAGAGCCAAAGGCAACTCTAGACTCCCTTGGACTAGTGGCACTCGTCCCCTGTACCCCCCCAGGTAAAAACAACATACGGACATCAAAGAATCGCCGACCATTGGGCCCTCCAAGGGATTGCCTAAAAGTAGATGGTCCAGTGAATTGTGGGAAATGTAGTCCTTGTCTCCAGCAAGTTTCAGACGGCTACTGTTTTCCCCCAGACCTCCGGACGTCAAAATAACTTTCTGCTGAGGTTACAACTGCCAAAGCTTGTTGGTATACAGTCCGGCAACCACCACCTTTACTCGACGCTGCAACTCAAGTTAACACCTGTTAGACTTGGCTTTTTCAGCGGGTTTACCCCCAGACTTTTTGCTTTTTGGCCTCCTGTTTTTGACCCTGTTTTTGTTGGTTTTAGGACTCTGGGCAATTTACCACTGCTAATCAGTGCTAAAGTGCATATGCTCTCTGTGTAAATTGTGTTATGGATTGGTGTTTCCATTATTGGCCTATTTGATTTATGTGTCAGTCCCTAGTAAAGTGCACTGAGTGTGCCAGGGCCTGTAAATCAAATGCTGCTGGTGGGCTTGCAGCACTGGTTGTGCCACCCACAGACGCAGCCTGCAAAATGTGTCTCCGGCCTGCCATTGCAGAGCCTGTATGCCGTCTGTGACTGCCATGTCGACTTGGCCAGTGCACACACTGGCCGGTCCCTAACCTTCCCTTTTCTTACATGTCAGACACCCCTCAGGTAGGCCCAAGGTACCCCTGTGGGCAGGGTGCAGTGTACATGAAAGGTGGGACATGCCCTGGTGTGTGTGGCATGTCCTGATAGTGAATTACAGCCAATTTCGTTTTTCACTATTGTAAGGCTACCAGTTCCCCATAGGATAGAATGGGAGGTTTTGTTTATAACATCTTATAAACCTAACTGGCCCAGGGAATTCGGTAAGAAAATAGAATTTAGTATGCCTGAACTCAGAATCTAAAGATGCATCTTTTAGTGAAGGTGATTTTTACATTCTGTGTTTGAAAATACCACTTTTAGAAAGTAGGTATTTTCTTGCTCAGTCATCCCATGTGCCTCTGCTGGAATGTGGATTGCCTGTCTGGGTTTTGGATGACAGAAGGCTGGGGAGCAGGAGGGCTCCAGATAGTCTAGGTGGGTCAGGAAAGGGCTGAATATACCTGGGCTACAATGGGGGAAGGGGGAGGAGATTTCCTTGCACCTCAAAGGGCCTGGTCTGCCTCTGACAATGCCGTCTCCACCCCCTGCCAGGAAATCACACCAGAGAAGGCAGAACTGGTTCTGGCTGGGCACAGACACCCTCTGCCTAGAGGATCAAAGGATTTTTGGATACAAATACTGGGGCCCAGACCCCTGAACTTTAGAACTCTTTTGGATCAAGAAGACTGCCAAGAAGAAGAGCCGGAGAAGCTGTGAGGAGGAACTACCACTTTGCTGTGTGCTTTGCTTTGTTGGCCTGCAGTGGCTGCTTCTGTCTTGGGCAGTGAAAGGCCTGGACTGGACTTTCTGCAATCTACTTTTGTGAGTTTCTCCAAGGGCTTGAGGTAGAGCTTGCCCCCTGTTCAAGAAGTCTCAGGAACAGCAAAGACTTCAAGTTCTTCTGCCCTCAGCACTGGGGACTGTGTGTTTTGTGCTGCAACAGAAGAAAAGCAACTCCACGACGTCGCTGCCGACTCCGTGTCCCGAAGGCACCGCAGAGGGCACCGCCGCAATGCCGCACCGCAACCCAGGTCTCACCGACGACGCCTGTTGACGCCGCCACCGAGCCGCTGATTGCACCGCGACCTGTGGGCACCGCACCCCGCACCGCCTCGCGCCGAAGCTTTGGCACCGCAGAGGGCACCGCCGCAACGCCGCACCGCAACCCTGGTCTCACCGACGACGCCTGTTGACGCCGCCACCGAGCCGCTACTTGCACCGCGACCTGTGGGCACCGCACTCCGCACAAGCCTCGCTTCATGCCGAAGCTTTGGCACCGCAGAGAGCACCGCCGCACCGCGACCCTGGTCTCACCGACGACGCCTGTTGACGCCACCACCGAGCCGCTGCTCGCACCGCGACCTGTGGGCACCGCATTCCGCACCGCCTTGCTTCACGAGGACGCCTTGGCCTGCCTGACGTCGCCACTTCCCGCCGAAATCGACGCCGCTGCTTGCACCGTGGTTCGAGGGCACCGCTCGTAAGTCACACGACGCACCGCCCTCATCCCGCACCGCAGCCTTGACCTACCGACGCCGGCGCCATCGACTCCAGTTCGTCAGCCGACGACAGCGCTTCAGCAACGACGACGCCGCTGCTTGCACCGTGACCTGCCAGCACCGTGACGAGCACCGCCTTCATCTCGCACCGCGACCCTGGTCTCACCGACGACGCCGCCACCGAGCCGCTGCTCGCACCGCGACCTGAGGGCACCGCACCGCAGCACCCAACGCCTGCCGACGCCAGCGCTCCTGACTCCATCAGAGAGGAGATCGACTTGCAACGCGTGTGACTTCGAGGGCCCTGACGACTCCTGCACCGACCTCCGGAACCGACGCCTGCGGACGCCGTGTTTTCGGAAGCTCAACGAGAGGTCATCGACGCCCTGCATTTCTAAAAGGTACTGTTTGCGGGTCTTCCCGACACCGTAGCTGGCCCGCGACGCCGCGGTCAGCCAGAACTGTTTGGATTTGTTTGCTCACGACGCCGTGATAGCCCCGGACGGAGCTATTGACATCAAGGAACTGTTTTTAAAGCATATTTTGATAACTGAAGATTTTTAAGTACTGTATTGTGGATTTTTATCGTTTTTGGTCTTGTCTTAAGTATATAAAAATATTGGATATTTTTCTAAACTGGTGTGATGTCCTTTTGTAGTGCTTACACTGTATTACTGTTGGTTATGTGCAAATGCTTTACACACTGCCTCTAAGATAAGCCTGACTGCTTGTGCCAAGCTACCAAGGGGGTGAGATGGGGTTATTGTAGGAGTGTAACTCCCTTATCCTGACTAGGGTGGTGGTTTTTGCCTGGCTTTGGCACATGCCCTAGCCTGCCAAAAATCCCATTTCTAACATTGGTCGTCAGCGGTGAGGATAGGACTTGCGTTTGCACTTGACTTACAGTGATTGGTGTGCACTACTATCATATTGCAGACCAATACGTGCCACATACTGGCTCTTTTTCTTTTTGGCCGATTTTTGTTTGGTCTTGCCAGTTTGAACTTGCTACTTCGTCATGCCTGAATCAATTGCATCATTGGTTGCATCCTTGGAAGTGGCCTTTGAGGAGGAGAGGTTAGAAACCTACAATGTGAGGGAATTGAAGGTGATCTGCAAAAACCTCAAAATCCAAATCAGGGGCCTCACCAGAAGAGAGGAGCTACAAAAGGCGCTGAGGGCCTGGGTAGCAGCCAGACATGCTAGTGAGCTGTCTGGGGATCTTGGCATGGAGGCAGAGGAGCCTATTCCAAGGGTGGATGTATTCTTGGGAGGGGGGGCACCCTCTCAACCAGGCAGCAGCAGTTTGTCCCCAGAGGAGCTGGACGACAGGTGGGAAGCAAGGAAGTTCGAATTGGAGAAACTCAGGATAGAAAGTGAGAGGGAAGACAAAAGAATAGCCATGGAGAAAAGGAAGATGATGTTAGACCATGACATTAAAATGAGAGAGCTGGACTGGGCAGCCAGTAGGGCTAGGCCCAGCCCAGATGGTGGCAGCAAAAGTGTTAGGTCCAGTACTGAGGATGCGGTACACCCACACACAGATTTGGGACCCTGCTTCAAGGAGGGGGTTGACATACACCAGGGGGTACAGGATTGTGAGGTTACTCCAGTGGTACGCAGTGTCCCTGAGGTGGATTGGGGAACTGGCACAGGGGATCATTTTCCTGGTAGTGGGAGGGACACTCTACTGACTCTAGATGAGAGGTGCAGGGAGAGGGGTTCCCCCATGAAAAAAGCCCTGGTAAGTGAGTATGAAGACCAGCCAGAAGAGTATGGGTTGAGAGACCGCAACAGTCAGACACTGTCTCACCGGTCTTGTGAGAATGATGTGGGGTACTTGTCTGAGGCACTGGATGGTTGGGTGAAGGGTAGTTTGGTTAACACCTGTGTGGGGCTGTGTGATTCAATTGTTGGAGAGCATATTTTAAGTCCCTGTTTTCCAGAGCTATGCCAACACCCAGTGGAGTGTGAGTTTTCTGACCCCAGGGAGCTTGCACTGGAGGCAGACCTTTTGGTGGATTCTAGAGGGTCTGGAGAAGCATCTGGGGGTGACCCGGAAGGAAGTGGCTTAGGTATTTCCCAACCAAGGGTGGTGGGAAAGGTTCGTGGTAGCCCAGATAGGTCCCGGTGTCGTGGGAAGGGTGTAGGGACTCACGTCCTGTCTCCGCGGAGAAGGAGTGGGAAGGGGCTGCGGCCCAAGGTGCCCGAAACCCGGTCCCAGAGCCTGGGTGGTTCCAGGAGGGAACACCAGGTGGGGAGCCTAGGCTGTACCGATAGGCCATCCGTTGAGGGGGATCTCCTAGAGTCAGGAGAACCTGGAGCATCTGTAAGCGGAGCTCCAGTGGTTCTGGTGTCTGGCGGTGCCGCTCCTAAGTGGAGGGTGCAGAAGTCCAGAGTGAGGGGTGAGAGGGGGATGTGTTCCCCAGTGGGAGAACCAGTGGGTCAGGGGCCAGCCAGAAGGGCTGAGCCTCCTAGGAGTGACCATGGTGACACCACTTCTGTCCTGGGGGATCTTCGCGCACTGTCAGCTGGACAGGGGGCGGGAGATCTGCGCCAGGCAGACTGTCACAGAACACATGAGTCATGTGTTACCCTCAGGGGGGGCATGCGTGCTCCCCAGGAAGTCCTGGTGTGCCAGGCAAGTGTTCAACCGCAGGGTTTAGTCCCTGGGTTGGGAGGCCAGGTTAAGGTCCTGCCTGACCTGGAGGGAAGGACGTCTGTAAGCAGTGTCCTGACCGGGTTGTCTGCTGGGGGTACCGCTCCAGGTGGGAGGGTACAGAACCCCAGGGAGAAGGAGCGGGTGTGGGAGAGCCCACCCCAGTCTCCTGTCCAGCCGCAGGGTACAGACCCTGGGCTGGTGCACCAGTTGCAGGATAGCTCCCCTGAACTGGTGGGCGAATTGTGCAGGACACATACCACAGGTGCCCTGACAATTCTGGAAGGGGGTACCGCTCCAGGTGGGAGGGTACAGAACCCCAGGGAGAAGGAGCAGGTGTGGGATAGCCCACCCCAGTCTCCTGTCCAGCCGCAGGGTACAGGCCCTGGGCTGGTGGGCCAGTGTCAGGATGCCATACCTGACTTGGCAGAGGGGAGAGTGGAGAGTGGAGAGTGGAGAAAGGGTGCCAGGCACCTGGGGCTACCGCCCCCCACTCTCTAACGCCACCGTGGTTGAAGTGGCCGGAAAGGCATAAGGCCTGGCTCTCATCACTGACAGTTGTCAGTGGCCACTGTGGCTGGCTGTCCTGGTGGACAGAGTTGCCCCTGGGAGGGGGACAGGAGTCACACCCCGGGGGTGGACTGGGCCGCACCACTGTGTTGGCCATGTGGGTACTGTCTGCCTGTTGGGACACATCTGCGAGCAAAGTAAGTTTAGGTGCTGCACAGATGGGGTCCACAGGTGAGGAGAAGGGTTCCCCATGGGTCAGCTTATTGGGCCCTGAGAGTGAGGACAGAGGGATCCAACTGGGTTTGGAAAGGCGTAGAACCAGAACGTGCCCCCGCTGTTGTGGGCCAGGTCGATGTTCTATCGCCCCAAGCAGGGAAGTCCATCAAGGGATTGATTAGTCTACCCTGGCTTTAGGCTGGGAGGGGGTTGTGTTAGACTTGGCTTTTTCAGCGGGTTTACCCCCAGACTTTTTGCTTTTTGGCCTCCTGTTTTTGACCCTGTTTTTGTTGGTTTTAGGACTCTGGGCACTTTACCACTGCTAATCAGTGCTAAAGTGCATATGCTCTCTGTGTAAATTGTGTTATGGATTGGTGTTTCCATTATTGGCCTATTTGATTTATGTGTCAGTCCCTAGTAAAGTGCACTGAGTGTGCCAGGGCCTGTAAATCAAATGCTGCTGTTGGGCTTGCAGCACTGGTTGTGCCACCCACAGACGCAGCCTGCAAAATGTGTCTCGGGCCTGCCATTGCAGAGCCTGTATGCCGTCTGGGACTGCCATGTCGACTTGGCCAGTGCACACACTGGCCAGTCCCTAACCTTCCCTTTTCTTACATGTCAGACACCCCTCAGGTAGGCCCAAGGTACCCCTGTGTGCAGGGTGCAGTGTACGTGAAAGGTGGGACATGCCCTGGTGTGTGTGGCATGACCTGATAGTGAATTACAGCCAATTTCGTTTTTCACTATTGTAAGGCTACCAGTTCCCCATAGGATAGAATGGGAGGTTTTGTTTATAACATCTTATAAACCTAACTGGCCCAGGGAATTCGGTAAGAAAATAGAATTTAGTATGCCTGAATTCAGAATCTAAAGATGCATCTTTTAGTGAAGGTGATTTTTACATTCTGTGTTTGAAAATACCACTTTTAGAAAGTAGGTATTTTCTTGCTCAGTCATCCCGTGTGCCTCTGCTGGAATGTGGATTGCCTGTCTGGGTTTTGGATGACAGAAGGCTGGGGAGCAGGAGGGCTCCAGATAGTCTAGGTGGGTCAGGAAAGGGCTGAATATACCTGGGCTACAATGGGGGAAGGGGGAGGAGATTTCCTTGCACCTCAAAGGGCCTGGTCTGCCTCTGACAATGCCGTCTCCACCCCCTGCCAGGAAATCACACCAGAGAAGGCAGAACTGGTTCTGGCTGGGCACAGACACCCTCTGCCTAGAGGATCAAAGGATTTTTGGATACAAATACTGGGGCCCAGACCCCTGAACTTTAGAACTCTTTTGGATCAAGAAGACTGCCAAGAAGAAGAGCCGGAGAAGCTGTGAGGAGGAACTACCACTTTGCTGTGTGCTTTGCTGTGCTGGCCTGCAGTGGCTGCTTCTGTCTTGGGCAGTGAAAGGCCTGGACTGGACTTTCTGCAATCTACTTTTGTGAGTTTCTCCAAGGGCTTGAGGTAGAGCTTGCCCCCTGTTCAAGAAGTCTCAGGAACAGCAAAGACTTCAAGTTCTTCTGCCCTCAGCACTGGGGACTGTGTGTTTTGTGCTGCAACAGAAGAAAAGCAACTCCACGACGTCGACGACGCCGCTGCCGACTCCGTGTCCCGAAGGCACCGCAGAGGGCACCGCCGCACCGCAACCCTGATCTCACCGACGACGCCTGTTGACGCTGCCACCGAGCCGCTGCTTGCACCGCGACCTGTGGGCACCGCACCGCCTTGCTTCACGCCGAAGCTCTGGCACCGCAGAGGGCACCGCCGCAACGCCGCACCGCAACCCTGGTCTCACCGACGATGCCTGTTGACGCCGCCACCGAGCCGCTGCTTGCACCGCGACCTGTGGGCACCGCACTCCGCACAAGCCTCGCTTCACGCCGAAGCTTTGGCACCGCAGAGAGCACCGCCACACCGCGACCCTGGCCTCACCGACGACTCCTGTTGATGCTGCCACCGAGCCGCTGCTCGCACCGCGACCTGTGGGCACCGCATTCCGCACCGCCTTGCTTCACGAGGACGCCTTGGCCTGCCTGACGCCGCCACTTCCCGCCGAAATCGACGCCGCTGCTTGCACCGTGTTTCGAGGGCACCGCTCGTAAGTCACACGACGCACCGCCCTCATCCCGCACCGCAGCCTTGGCCTACCGACGCCGGCGCCATCGACTCCAGTTCGTCAGCCGACGACAGCGCTTCAGCAACGACGACGCCGCTGCTTGCACCGTGACCGGCCAGCACCGTGACGAGCACCGCCTTCATCTCGCACCGCGACCCTGGTCTCACCGACGACGCCATCCGACGCCGCCACCGAGCCGCTGCTCGCACCGCGACCTGAGGGCACCGCACGCCGCACCGCTGCACTTCGCACCGCAGCACCCGACGCCTGCCGACGCCAGCGCTCCTGACTCCATCAGAGAGGAGATCGACTTGCAACGCGTGTGACTTCGAGGGCCCCGACGACTCCTGCACCGACCTCCGGAACCGACGCCTGCGGACGCCGTGTTTTCGGAAGCTCAACGAGAGGTCATCGATGCCCTGCATTTCTAAAAGGTACTGTTTGCGGGTCTTCCCGACACCGTAGCTGGCCCGCGACGCCGCGGTCAGCCAGAACTGTTTGGATTTGTTTGCTCACGACGCCGTGATAGCCCCGGACAGAGCTATTGACATCATGTTTTAAAAGCATAACATGTTTTTAAAGCATATTATGATAACTGAAGATATTTAAGTACTGTATTGTGGATTTTTATCGTTTTTGGTCTTGTCTTAAGTATATAAAAATATTGGATATTTTTCTAAACTGGTGTGGTGTCCTTTTGTAGTGCTTACACTGTATTACTGTTGGTTATGTGCAAATGCTTTACACACTGCCTCTAAGATAAGCCTGACTGCTCGTGCCAAGCTACCAAGGGGTGAGCAGGAGTTATTGTAGGAGTGTAACTCCCTTATCCTGACTAGGGTGGTTGTTTTTGCCTGGCTTTGGCACATGCCCTAGCCTGCCAAAAATCCCATTTCTAACAACACCGCAACACCTTCAGTCGGCATCAGCAGTGGCTTTGTTTTTTACTTTTTGCACCCGTTTCCTCACCAGCACCGTGTAAGCTGTAAAACTAGCTCCCCCGCAGCTCCCACTTCAGCACCAAGGACAGGGAGGACAACTCTGCACCTAGGCTTCTCGAGCTAGGTAAAATCAAACTGATTGCCGTGGCTTGGTCCTGGGACTCACATCACCTTTACCCTCTATGGGTTCCACGCAACTCGACCTGCAAGAGACCGATTGTCACCAGTGCTTTTTCCCTTTGAACGCAATGATAAAGTTTTGCAGTATTGTTTTGCACTGATTTAATTTTGCTTCTAAAATCCATAACTCCGGTTATACTTATCATGTTTTACTTGATTTTGGTGTCTAAATTTATATAAAAATCAGTGTCAATTACTTATCTTCCATGTTGGTACTCTGAAATGCTTAACACATGTTCCTCTAGTAAAGCCCGACTGCTCTTTGCCACTCTACCGGGACTGAGCTAAGGATTTATTAGTGTGACTCCAAGGACCATCTTCCTACAATGGATTACATAGTAAATATGGCAAATCCATAATTATGTGGAAAACATATAATTTCATTAGCACTGACTATGCCAAACTGCCACAGACTAGGCATTCTCTATTCAAGCAGGTAACGGACACTGCTCCCTTGAGAATAAAAAATGGTAGGCAATATGGATGCTCATACCAGCCAGACAAACTAAAGCTCGGCTATCAAACTGTATAGCTGGCTGGTCCCTGCAGGTGACAATGGACATGGGAACTTGTCTTGGGAAAACAATGAAGCACTCTGGGAGTGACAGCTCCAACACTGAGCCCGGATTTCGTCCTTGCAGCCATTTTCCATGATCTCATCAAAGGATAAGGAAGTGGCGGTGTAAACTGCAGACATTGTGGGGAGCAAGTTACAAAGTTCAGGAATCTGTGAGGGCAAATGACACCAGGACAAGGAGATGGCTACACTGATTTGAGGAAGGTTCTATCCTGTGATGTCACTTCCTTTTTAGCTCCTTTGCAGTTTTATGGGGCATATTTAGAAGTCTTCAACCAAATACTTTATTTATGTATTTATTTAAATTGTCTTATGAAATGAACATCTGGCAGACATTGCTAATATACTGCTTTACAATGACAAACAGAGCAAGCAGAATTTTGAATATAAAACGTCATAAAACCTATGTGCCTTTGAAACAACACAATTTTCTCAAGGTCATCCAGGGAGATTAAAATGATAACTTCTAATCGATTGAAGGGAGGTTTGTCCATCATCCCAATACCAGCCAGGGAACCCTCACTTTAAAAATGTTTTGTTTCAATGCCTAATGCTGTAAAGTTTCCACGTACTTTACACCGGAAGCTATTTATTTTGTGTTTTCCTGATATCTGACCTGCAGTTTCGAAACATTACCTCACATATTGGTTTGCTTAATACATGACCTCGTGCAGGAGTATATATTACATGCTCGCTAAACGCTCCCACATGAATATCTCTCCGGTGCACTCATATTCAATCAAACCGACTTAAAGTTTTCACAGCCTTTGGTCTTTCTTCAGTCTTAAGTCATCAATTACCGAGTGGCCATACAGTGAGATCGTCTGTGTGCTCTTCCGAAGTGGTTTTTGTGAAGTCCAGATTTCTATTATGGATGACATGGTTCCATTCAGGGCATTTAAGTCTTTCCTGGCCTCGGTTCTCCTGGGAATTTTCCATTCTTTTTCTTGATCCTAGATTTGTTCTCCCGCAGACTCCATTATCGCTCTGTTGTTTGCCTGCTTAACATTTATATGAGATGGTGACTTCTGGTCATTCAGTGCAGGGACTCAGCTTCCTATCATATGCCAATGATATAGAGTTTTCTTCACCGAATGAAGCCAAAAACGTGCATAAAAAAAGCATGTTCAGGTGATTCTAACACCGAGCATTTGTTACACAGGAGCTAGAACCAGGCAAATAGGGATACACCACATTTTAGCATGTTTTGTAATACAGCCTAGCTTAAGAGCATTTCATTTGAAGCAAGGGTCTACATATTTAGGGCAAAAATGTAAACTAGTACATTAAGTACAATCTTTGGAAAATGAAAACATAGCTGGATGCCCAACCATCTATGGCACCTTGGATTTCTTTGTGCCAGGAACTAGGTTCTTCTACTTGTTCAGACTGTGAAAAATTATTCAATTGGCCCCAGACCTCCCACAACACAGGCTGGAGGTGGAGAGGGTTACTGGACGACTCTAACAGACCCTACTCAGGGGAGTGAAGAAACAAGTGCATGTATCGCAGAACGGCAGAGTTACACTGGTCACTGGCTAAGAGAAGGAGGCCTGACCCAGAGACCAGATTGAGTGACACTGGGCCAATGTCAACATTTGCACAGTGTTTAAATTATGTACAAGTCACAAGTGTCTCCATAGTCATGCTCCCTCCTATCTTGAAGATAAATCTTGTCCCTCCCAAGCTGCTACAATCTTCAAGTCTGTTGGCACTATCTGCTTTCTCAGTTTCTCCACCATTTCTTCCACTCTGGGGGCGGGGCTTTACCAGCAGGGATCCTAAACCTTTGAACTCCCGCCCAGACTTTTTACAATGTCAACATTCTTACTTGAGGTTTAGGAAGGGCCTGAAACACACTTACCTTCCATAAACGCATTTAGCTGGCCTTTGCAGTAAATAGGTTGTCTAGCACCTAGAGGCACTATGTGTAATAGTCAATCAATCAATCAATCAATCAATCAGGGAATTGTAAGCGCGCTACTCACCCATGTGGGTCGCAAGGCGCTGGGGGGGGTCCGCAGTGCTGTTCTGCCGAAGAGCCAGGTCTTGAGCTCCTTCCTGAAGGTGTTCAGGGAGGGGGCGAGTCTGATGTCTGTCAGGAGCTCGTTCCAGGTCTTGGCCGCGATGTAGGAGAAGGATCTTCCTCTTGCTTTGGCTCTGTGGATGCGGGGGGTTTCGGCGAGGGCGAGGTTGGCTGATCGGAGGTTTCTCTTCGGTACGTGGAAGGTGACTCTGTCGTTGAGGTATTTGGGTCCGGTTTTGTATAGGCGCTTGTAGGTGGCGGCGGTGTTCTGTATCATCTGGCGTCTGCGGAGTAGGGACTTGTTTATGCCAGCGTAGAGTGCGTTTCCATAGTCCAACCTGCTGGTGATGAGTGCGTGGGTGACTGTCTTCCTTGACTCGGGGGGGGGGGATCCATTTGAACGTCTGACGGAGGATGCGAGGGTGTTGAAGCAGCTGGAGGCGACGGCGTTGATTTGTCGGTTCATGGAGAAGGATGAGTCGAGTACGATGCCGAGGTTTCTGGCATGGTCCGTGGGGGTCGGTGGCCTGCCGAGGGCGGTGGGCCACCAGGTGTTGTCTCATGCTGAAAGGGTGGTTCAGAGGACGAGGACTTCTGTCTTGTCGGAGTTGAGCTTTAGGCAGCTGTTGGTCATCCAGGCTGCGACGTCCTGCATTCCTTTCTGGAAATTGAGTCTGGCAGTGGTGGGGTCCTTGGTGAGGGAGAGGATGAGCTGGGTGTCGTCGGAGTAGGATACAATGCTGAGGCCGTGTTGTCGGACGATGGTGGTGAGGGGGGCCATGTAGATGTTGAAGAGGGTCGGGCTGAGAGATGACCCCTGTGGGACTCCACAGGTGATCTCCGTGGGATCGGAGAGGAAGGGCGGCAGTCTGATCCTTTGGCTTCTGCCGGTGAGGAATGATCAGATCCAGTCGAGGGCGGTTCCTTGTATGCCGGTGTCATGTAGTCTGGCTGTCAGTGTGCGATGGGAGACGGTGTCGAAAGCTGCTGATAGGTCAAGTAGAATCAGGGCTGCGGTGTGGCCTTGGTCGAAGAGGGTGCGGATGTCGTCTGTAACGGCGAGTAGGGTGGTCTAGGTGCTGTGGTTTCTTCCGAATCCGGATTGGGACTGGTCGAGGATGTTGTTGATGTCTTCGATGAATTTCGTCAGCTTTGCGTTGACTGTTTTCTCCGCAACTTTAGCAGCAAAGGGGAGAATCGAGATGGGCCAGTAGTTCTTGAGATCCGTGGGGTCGGCTGAGGGCTTCTTGAGCAGGGGCCTGACTTCTGCGCGTTTCCAGTCATCTGGGAAGGTGCCGGTTTCAAAGGTGGTGTTAATGGTGCATTGTAGTTCAGGTGCAATGGCGGTGACGGCTCTGTGGTAGATGTGTGGTGAGCAGGGGTCAGTGGGGGCCCCTGAGTGGATGCTTTTCATGGTCGAGGCGGTCTCTTCGGCCGTGATGGGTGTCCAGGAGGAGATGGTGGGCAGGATGGTGTGGCTGGAGGGCGGGCCGGCTGCGGAGTTGGGTGTATGGTCGACGAAGTTGTCGTAGAGGTTTTTGATCTTCAGGTGGAAGTAGGATCTGAGATTGTCGGTGAAATCCTGGATGACACTGAAAAGTTCCTTGGAGTTGCTGGAGTTGGCGAGTTGATTTGTTGGTGGTAGTCAGTCATAGCGTCCTTGTAAGTGGTGTAGTTTCCAGGTGTCTTACTGTTTCTCCAGTTCTTCTCCAGGTGCCTGCAGGTGCGTCTGGCTTCTTGGAGATCGGTGGTGAACCAGGCGGCTTTCCTGGCCCGCTGTTTGTCGGGGTTGCATAGCTGGGCGAGCTTGTCTGCGCAGTTGGAGATCCAAGTGTGGAATTCCCTGGCCGCGAGGTTGCCATCGGTTGCGGTGGTGGGGGTGTTGTGGTTGAGGGTGGAGTTGAGCTGCTCCTCGGTGACTCTGCTCCAGTTCCTTTGCGGGGCGCGTAGCAGGTTTGGGTGGCTTGGATTTATCGACGAAGAAGTGTACGCAGTGGTGGTTGGTCCACGGGGGTTGCGTGGTGTGACTGAAGTGGACGCTGTTTCCTCCTGCGAAGATGGGGTAGAGGGTGTGTCCTGCCTTGTGGGTCGTGTGGTGACGAGTTGTTTCAGTCCAATGTTGGCGAGGTTGTCCCGGAGGGTGGTGGAGTTGGGGTTGCTGGGGTTGTCTAGGTGGAAGTTCAGGTCTCCGATGAGTATGTAGTCCATTGCGGCGATGGCGTGGGGTGCGATGAGGTCCGTGATGGTGTCAGTGAAGAGGGGCCGGGGGGTCTGTAGGCGAGGGTACCGCGGAGTGTGGAGTTGGGGCTGGTCTGGACCTGGAAATGCAGGTGTTCGGCAGCGGGGAAGGTGTCGCTGGAGGTGGAGAGGCGGAGGGAGTTTTTGTGCGCGATGGCGAGGCCTCCTCCAGGGTAGTTGGGGCGGTCCTTCCTCAGGATCTTGTATCCGTCTGGGATGGCGATGGCGATGTCCGGGGCGGAGGAGGCGTTCGTCCAGGTTTCTGTAAAGAAGGCGACGTCGGGTGAGAGGGTGTCCAGGAGGTTCCATATCTCCACGGTGTGTCTGTGCACGGAGCGCACGTTGAGGAGGATGCATCTTAGGGCGTCGGCGGTGTTGGCGGCCGGGGCGGTGGTGAAGGTCTGGCGGCAGGAGAACTGGCCGTGGGTCGTGTTCGGCATGGACAGTTGGCGGTTGTTGTTTCTTCCGGGATTGAGTGCGTGGAGGGCGGCTGAGTTGTAGCGGTGGATGGTTCGGGTTCCAGGGTCCCTGGCGCTGGTCGTGGTCGGGTCGCGTACTGGCACAGACGGGCTTGCCTTTGGCGCGGCCGCGCATCGGCCACCATTAAATAGGGGGAGGGAAAGCGCAGCTGGGAGGCGGGAAAGGCAGGAAGCGGCAGTGGGCGGGCCGTGGGGAGCGCAAGAGGAGAGAGGCAGACCAAGAGAAATTAGGCAATAGCAAGAAGAAAGAGGGTAAAGAGAGATAAGATGAGGGCAAAGAAAAATAAAAAGAAAGGCAGTGGGCTTCAACAGCAAGAACCAAGCACCAAGGCAAGGAACCAGGGCAGACACCGAGAGCGGGTCGAGAGCGGTCTCGAACCCTGCTCACCTCAGTCGGCGGCGGAGACGGCCAGGCGGTGCTGCGGGGAGGGAGAGCGGGTCCCAGGCCAAGGAGGTCAGGGCACTCGCTACATAGAAGTAATGCCTGTTAATCTCATTTTTGCCCAAATCCCAAACTCATAATGTAAATATAGATCAGGTTACTTTCGACCAAAGCAAACATAGTGAGACTCAGAACAAGTAGAAAAGAAATAGTAAGCACTAATTAATGTCATTAGAAAGCCACAATACTATATTAATGCACTGTGTGTAGACGTGTTATCATCAGCGATATGCCATGATATGCCGGTGCCCTGCCTTCCCTACTGTTGCGCAGACTGGAGTTGGAAGCGTAAATTATACTTATCCACAGTCCAGCAACTCCCTAAGGAAAGTCATTGTAACGACTTGCGTGCAAAAGGAATGTGTCATAACGACGTGTTCGTTTTAATGCCGGCGTTGAAAAGGCATGCGTGCAAAACGCATGCGTAATTCCGTCACACAATCCCCTGTATAGCTGATGGGTGGCAATCATGCTCAGCAACAGACAGCTACAGCTGTGTGTAGCCGGATGCTAAAAAAACTGGTACAAAACAACAGTTGCTAAACAAATTCAGATCAACTCCAAAATAAACAAAACAAACGTATTAGAAAATGAAACAAAATCGAAAAATCTGTTTTCCATGTCCATAGAACCTGAAACTAATAACCTAATTTACAAATGGAACCTGTGATGGTACATTTCTCTCCAAAATGGGATTACTGAGAAATCCGTAATGAGGGCCGAGATCCTTCCCAAAACATGGGGAGAGAAAAAAGCTGGTAGAAGAAGTGGCCTTTTGAATTAACCTCCTAGCACGTGCCAGATTAATCACAAATAGGGTTTGTGGTTTATGCTACTTATTATTTTTAACATAAACAATTCAGTGCAATCATCTCAAATCTTTATTAAATGACTACAAGAAATGTAAAGACCTATACCAATTTAAACTTAGTCTCTTGTCTTTTTAAAACTCTGCATGCAATCAACCTGCATAGCTATTGGGTTGGCAGTAGGCCTGGGAGGAGTTCCGCTAAGCGAAATTCCGTGAAGTGACCAAATAACTCTGCAGCGCTACGCTGAGTTCAGCAAGCAGCAGGGTGCATTAGGTCGCGCCGTTCGTGCTGATTTTTAGCGCCCGGTGTTTTTCCCGCGCTGGAAAATCAGCGGGAATAGTACTGTGCGCAGCGAAAGAGGGCGCTGCTCATTTCTGCTGGTCAAATAGATTTTCTACTGGAGTGGCAGCTTTCTCAACGTGAACGGATGGTTTCTCAACACAAGCGATTGCAACCATCTGTAACTGCCCGCTTTGGGAAATCTCTCTGGGAGGTGGTCTAGCGTTTAATTTTCTGCACTCACCAACTTAACTTTGGCGAGTGCGAGGGAGGAAAAAAACTCCGCTCAACTTCACGTGCAGAGTTTTTTGCAACTCCGTGTGCTCCGAGGAGCGTAGTGCAGAAAACTCTGCAAACTCCACGAACGGAGCGGAGTTTACCTCCCAGGCCTAGTTGGCATACATGATGGATAGCATAAAGTGGTAAACAAAGGAAAACATACTTATCATTTTTCTGTTTTAAAAAAGACCCAGAAACCGAACAGTAAAGAGGAAATTCGGAACAGTCATTAAAAACTATTCATTTTTGTATATGATATACCAGTAAAGTATCTGTTAAGGGGGGAAAAGGTTTACATGGAAATGAACACTTGTTGTTCAACGTAGAGAATTGATGGATTCATAAACAAATACTAAACTACGTGCACTTATGTTTTACATCTGAATATTGTGTACTGTGCGCTTTTATGTTTGTATGTGGATGGTCTCTTTGAAACTTGGTGTAGCAAAGATTGCATTAGCCCTAATGCAATCACAATGGCTTGGTATATAAGGACATCGAAAAGTAAATTAGTAAGTTTTATTGTATAGGTAATAAAAACCATTACAAAAAAGTGCCATACATTTTAATAAATCATCCCTCTGTAACATGCAAAAAAAAGTCTACAACAATTGTTTAAAACTTAGTATCTACTGTATTTAAGCAATTAAAACAGGTCAACTGCCCAATTTCACCTTACACCTTACAGCAAGGGCTTGTTGATCACAAGGGGTCTATGCCAGATTTGAAAATAGACGTCAAAGCAACATATAGCATAGAAGCTCTGCTGTAGTGTACTGTCAATGTGCTAAGGACATGAGTTGTATATCATTTAATTATCAGTCCGCACACTTTGAGACCGACAAGGAATACTAAAGTGCAAGTGCAAAGTATCGTTTACCGTCTTTTTAAAAAAAAAAATGCTTGCTTATCACAAAGCGGCTATGCCAGATTTATAAATAGATGTCAAAAGCAACATAGCATAGAGGTTCTGCGGTAGTGTGCTGTCAATGTGCTAAGTTGTATATCATTTAATTATGAGGCCGCACTGACACCCTTAAGTGGACTTTGGTCTCACTGCACCCGCTAAATTAATGGTAGCTAACCGCAACAGAACCCCCCCCCACCAAATTCCTGCTGGTTATCCATCTTCCAATAAAAGCCAGTAAGGCGCAGGCTCCCCTTCCCGCCTTTACTCACTACATTAATGTTCCGCTCACGTCATGCCTTTACTGACTACATTAATGTTCCGCTCACTTCCTGCCTTTACTCACTACATTAATGTTCCGCTCACTTCCTGCCTTTACTCACTACATTAATGTTCCGCTCACTTCCTGCCTTTACACACTACATTTATGTTCTGCTCACTTCCTGCCTTTACTCACTACATTAATGTTCCGCTCACTTCCTGCCTTTACTCGCTACGTGAATGTTCTGCCACTTCCTGCCTTTACTCACCACATGAATGTTCCACTCACTTCCTGCCTTTACTCGCTACGTCAATGTTCCAGTAACTTCCTGCCTTTCCTCGCTACATGAATGTTCTGCACACTTCCTGCCTTTACTCACCACATGAATGTTCTGCTCACTTCCTGCCTTTACTCGCTATATGAATGTTCCAGTAACTTCCTTCCTTTACTCGCTACATGAATGTTCCATTAACTTCCTGTCTTTACTCACTACATGGATGTTCCGCTCACTTCCTTTCTTTACTCACTACGTGAATATTCTGCTCGCTTCCTGCCTTTACTCACCACATGAATGTTCCGCTCACTTCCTGCTTTTACTCGCTACGTGAATGTTCCGCTCACTTCCTGCCTTTACTCACCACATGAATGGTCCACTCACTTCCTGCCTTTACTCACCACATGAATGTTCCGCTCACTTCCTGCCTTTACTCGCTACATGAATGTTCTGCACACTTCCTGCCTTTACTCGCTACAAGAATGTTCCACTCACTTCCTGCCTTTACTCGCTACAATAATGTCCCACTCCCTTCCTGCCTTTACTCACTACATTAAAGTTCCGCTCACTACCTGCCTTTACTCACTACATGAATGTTCCGCTCACTTCCTGCCTTTACTCACTACATGAATGTTCCGCTCACTTCCTGCCTTTACACACTACATTAAGGTTCCACTCACTTCCTGCCTTTGCTGACTACATGAATGTTCCGCTCACTTCCTGCCTTTACTCACTACATTAATGTTCCACTCACTTCCTGCCTTTCCTTGCTACATCAATGTTCCGCTCACTTCTTTCCTTTTCTTGCTACATCAATGTTCCGCTCACTTCTTGCCTTTACTCCCTACATGAATGTCCTGCTCAAGTTCTGCCTTTCCTTGCTACATGAATGTTCCGCTCACTTCTTGCCTTTACTCACCACATGAATGTTTCGCTCACTTCTTGCCTTTCCTCGCTACATGAATGTTCCGCTCACTTCTTGCCTTTACTCGCTACATGAATGTTCCGCTAACTTCCTGCCTTTACTCGCTACATGAATGTTCCACTCACTTCCCGCCTTTACTCGCTACAAGAATGTTCCGCTCACTTCCTGCCTTTCCCCCTACATGAATGTTCCACTCACTTCCTGCCTTTACTCGCTACAATAATGTCCCACTCCCTTCCTGCCTTTACTCACTACATTAAAGTTCCACTCACTACCTGCCTTTACTCACTACATGAATGTTCCGCTCACTTCCTGCCTTTACTCACTACATGAATGTTCCGCTCACTTCCTGCCTTTACACACTACATTAAGGTTCCACTCACTTCCTGCCTTTGCTGACTACATGAATGTTCCGCTCACTTCCTGCCTTTCCTCCCTACATGAATGTTCCGCTCACTTCCTGCCTTTCCTTGCTACATGAATGTTCCGCTCACTTCTTGCCTTTCCTCGCTACATGAATGTTCCGCTCACTTCTTGCCTTTACTCGCTACATGAATGTTCCGCTAACTTCCTGCCTTTACTCGCTACATGAATGTTCCACTCACTTCCCGCCTTTACTCGCTACAAGAATGTTCCGCTCACTTCCTGCCTTTCCTCCCTACATGAATGTTCCACTCACTTCCTGCCTTTCCTCACTACGTTGATGTCCGGCTCACTTCCTGCCTTTCCTTGCTACATAAATGTCCCGCTCACTTCCTGCCTTTCCTTGCTACATGAATTTGCCGCTCACTTCTTGCCTTTACTCACTACATGAATGTCCTGCTCACGTCCTGCCTTTCCTCGCTACATGAATGTTCCTCTCACTTCTTGCGTTTTCTTCGCTACATGAATGTTTCGCTCACTTCCTGCCTTTACTCACTACATAAATGTTCCACTCACTTCCCGCCTTTACTCGCTACATGAATGTTCCGCTCACTTCCTGCCTTTCCTCCCTACATGAATGTTCCGCTCACTTCCTGCCTTTACACACTACATTAAGGTTCCACTCACTTCCTGCCTTTGCTGACTACATGAATGTTCCGCTCACTTCCTGCCTTTACTCACTACATTAATGTTCCACTCACTTCCTGCCTTTCCTTGCTACATCAATGTTCCGCTCACTTCTTTCCTTTTCTTGCTACATCAATGTTCCGCTCACTTCTTGCCTTTACTCCCTACATGAATGTCCTGCTCAAGTTCTGCCTTTCCTTGCTACATGAATGTTCCGCTCACTTCTTGCCTTTACTCACCACATGAATGTTTCGCTCACTTCTTGCCTTTCCTCGCTACATGAATGTTCCGCTCACTTCTTGCCTTTACTCGCTACATGAATGTTCCGCTAACTTCCTGCCTTTACTCGCTACATGAATGTTCCACTCACTTCCCGCCTTTACTCGCTACAAGAATGTTCCGCTCACTTCCTGCCTTTCCCCCTACATGAATGTTCCACTCACTTCCTGCCTTTACTCGCTACAATAATGTCCCACTCCCTTCCTGCCTTTACTCACTACATTAAAGTTCCACTCACTACCTGCCTTTACTCACTACATGAATGTTCCGCTCACTTCCTGCCTTTACTCACTACATGAATGTTCCGCTCACTTCCTGCCTTTACACACTACATTAAGGTTCCACTCACTTCCTGCCTTTGCTGACTACATGAATGTTCCGCTCACTTCCTGCCTTTCCTCCCTACATGAATGTTCCGCTCACTTCCTGCCTTTCCTTGCTACATGAATGTTCCGCTCACTTCTTGCCTTTCCTCGCTACATGAATGTTCCGCTCACTTCTTGCCTTTACTCGCTACATGAATGTTCCGCTAACTTCCTGCCTTTACTCGCTACATGAATGTTCCACTCACTTCCCGCCTTTACTCGCTACAAGAATGTTCCGCTCACTTCCTGCCTTTCCTCCCTACATGAATGTTCCACTCACTTCCTGCCTTTCCTCACTACGTTGATGTCCGGCTCACTTCCTGCCTTTCCTTGCTACATAAATGTCCCGCTCACTTCCTGCCTTTCCTTGCTACATGAATTTGCCGCTCACTTCTTGCCTTTACTCACTACATGAATGTCCTGCTCACGTCCTGCCTTTCCTCGCTACATGAATGTTCCTCTCACTTCTTGCGTTTTCTTCGCTACATGAATGTTTCGCTCACTTCCTGCCTTTACTCACTACATAAATGTTCCACTCACTTCCCGCCTTTACTCGCTACATGAATGTTCCGCTCACTTCCTGCCTTTCCTCCCTACATGAATGTTCCGCTCACTTCCTGCCTTCCCTCCCTACATGAATGTTCTGCTCACTTCCTGCCTTAACTCACTACATTAATGTCTCGCTCACTTCCTGCCTTCCCTTGCTACATGAATGTTCCGCTCACTTCCTGCCTTTCCTCCCTACATGAATGTTCCGCTCACTTCCTGCCTTTCCTCCTAACATGAATGTTCCGCTCACTTCCTGCCTTTCCTCCCTACATGAATGTTCCGCTCACTTCCTGCCTTTCCTCGCTACATGAATGTTCCGCTCACTTCCTGCCTTTCCTCCCTACATGAATTTTCCGCTCACTTCCTGCCTTTCCTCCCTACATGAATGTTCCGCTCACTTCCTGCATTTCCTCCCTACATGAATGTTCCGCTCACTTCCTGCCTTTTCTCGCTACATGAATGTTCCACTCACTTCCTGCCTTTCCTCGCTACATGAATGTTCGGCTCACCTCCTGCCTTTCCTCCCTACATGAATGTCCCGCTCACTTCCTGCCTTTCCTCCCTACATGAATGTTCCGCTCACTTCCTGCCTTTCCTCCCTACATGAATGTCCCTCTCACTTCCTGCCTTTCCTCTCTACATGAATGTTCCGCTCACTTCCTGCCTTTCCTCCCTACATGAATGTCCTGCTCACCTCCTGCCTTTCCTCCCTACATGAATGTTCCGCTCACTTCTTGCGTTTACTCGGTACATGAATGTTTCGCTCTTTTCCTGCCTTTACTCACTACATAAATGTTCCACTCACTACCTGCCTTTACTCGCTACATGAATGTTCTGCTCACTTCCTGCCTTTCCTCCCTACATGAATGTTCCTCTCACTTCCTGCATTTCCTCCCTACATGAATGTTCCGCTCACTTCCTGCCTTTCCTCCCTACATGAATGTTCCGCTCACTTCCTGCCTTTCCTCCCTACATGAATGTTCCGCTCACTTCCTGCCTTTCCTCCCTACATGAATGTTCCGCTCACTTCCTGCCTTTCCTCACTACATGAATGTTCCGCTCACTTCCTGCACTTCCTGCCTTTCCTCCCTACATGAATGTTCCACTCACCTCCTGCCTTTCCTCCCTACATGAATGTTCCACTCACTTCCTGCCTTTACTCACGCCATGAATAGTCCGCTCACTTCCTGCCTTTACTCACCACATGAATGTTCCGCTCACTTCCTGTCTTTACTCGCTACATGAATGTTCTGCACACTTCCTGCCTTTACTCGCTACAAGAATGTTCCGCTCACTTCCTGCCTTTACTCGCTACATTAATGTCCCACTCCCTTCCTGCCTTTACTCTCTACATTAATGTTCCGTTCACTACCTGCCTTTACTCACTACATTAATGTTCCACTCACTTCCTGCCTTTGCTGACTACATGAATGTTCCGCTCACTTCCTGCCTTTACTCACTACATTAATGTTCCACGCACTTCCTGCCTTTCCTTGCTACATCAATGTTCCGCTCACTTCTTTCCTTTTCTTGCTACATCAATGTTCCGCTCACTTCTTGCCTTTACTCACTACATGAATGTCCTGCTCAAGTCCTGCCTTTCCTTGCTACATGAATGTTCCGCTCACTTCTTGCCTTTACTCACCACATGAATGTTTCACTCACTTGCCTTTCCTCGCTATATGAATGTTCCGCTCCCTTCATGCCTTTACTCGCTACATGAATGTTCCGCTAACTTCCTGCCTTTACTCGCTACATGAATGTTCCACTCACTTCCCGCCTTTACTCGCTACAAGAATGTTCCGCTTACTTCCTGCCTTTCCTCCCTACATGAATGTTCCACTCACTTTCTGCCTTTCCTCACTACATTAATGTCAGGCTCACTTCCTGCCTTTCCTTGCTACATAAATGTCCCGCTCACTTCCTGCCTTTCCTTGCTACATGAATTTGCCGCTCACTTCTTGCCTTTACTCACTACATGAATGTCCTGCTCACGTCCTGCCTTTCCTCGCTACATGAATGTTCCTCTCACTTCTTGCGTTTACTCGCTACATGAATGTTTCGCTCACTTCCTGCCTTTACTCACTAAATAACTGTTCCACTCACTTCCCGCCTTTACTCGCTACATGAATGTTCTGCTCACTTCCTGCCTTAACTCACTACATTAATGTCCCGCTCACTTCCTGCCTTCCCTTGCTACATGAATGTTCCGCTCACTTCCTGCCTTTCCTCCCTACATGAATGTTCCGCTCACTTCCTGCCTTTCCTACCTACATGAATGTTCCGCTCACTTCCTGCCTTTCCTCCCTACATGAATGTTCCTCTCACTTCCTGCATTTCCTCCCTACAT
The DNA here is from genome assembly GCA_963921515.1 of Calotriton arnoldi. Taxonomy (NCBI): domain Eukaryota; kingdom Metazoa; phylum Chordata; class Amphibia; order Caudata; family Salamandridae; genus Calotriton; species Calotriton arnoldi. The sequence continues at coordinate 40,305 of CAWUFW010013657.1, read as the reverse complement.
GAATGTTCCGCTCACTTCCTGCCTTTCCTCCCTACATGAATGTTCCGCTCACTTCCTGCCTTTCCTCCCTGCATGAATGTTCCGCTCACTTCGTGCCTTTCCTCCCTACTTGAATGTTCCACTCACTTCCTGCCTTTACTCCCTACATGAATGTTCCGCTCACTTCCTGCACTTCCTGCCTTTCCTCCCTACATGAATGTTCCGCTCACTTCCTGCCTTTCCTCCCAGCATGAATGTTCCACTCACTTCCTGCCTTTACTCACCACATGAATGGTCCGCTCACTTCCTGCCTTTACTCACCACATGAATGTTCCGCTCACTTCCTGTCTTTACTCAGTACATGAATGTTCCAGTAACTTCCTGCCTATCCTCGCTACGTGAATGTTCTGCACACTTCCTGCCTTTACTCGCTACAAGAATGTTCCGCTCACTTCCTGCCTTTACTCGCTACATTAATGTCCCACTCCCTTCCTGCCTTTACTCACTACATTAATGTTCCGCTCACTACCTGCCTTTACTCACTACATGAATGTTCCGCTCACTTCCTGCCTTTACTCACTACATGAATGTTCCGCTCACTTCCTGCCTTTACTCGCTACAAGAATGTTCCGCTCACTTCCTGCCTTTCCTCCCTACATGAATGTTCCACCCACTTCCTGCCTTTCCTCACTACATTGATGTCCGGCTCACTTCCTGCCTTTCCTCACTACATAAATGTCCGGCTCACTTCCTGCCTTTCCTTGCTACATGAATTTGCCGCTCACTTCTTGCCTTTACTCACTACATGAATGTCCTTCTCACTTCCTGCCTTTACTCACTACATAAATGTTCCACTCACTTCCCGCCTTTACTCGCTACATGAATGTTCCGCTCACTTCCTGCCTTTCCTCCCTACATGAATGTTCCGCTCACTTCCTGCCTTCCCTCCCTACATGAATGTTCTGCTCACTTCCTGCCTTAACTCACTACATTAATGTCTCGCTCACTTCCTGCCTTCCCTTGCTACATGAATGTTCCGCTCACTTCCTGCCTTTCCTCCCTACATGAATGTTCCGCTCACTTCCTGCCTTTCCTCCTAACATGAATGTTCCGCTCACTTCCTGCCTTTCCTCCCTACATGAATGTTCCGCTCACTTCCTGCCTTTCCTCGCTACATGAATGTTCCGCTCACTTCCTGCCTTTCCTCCCTACATGAATTTTCCGCTCACTTCCTGCCTTTCCTCCCTACATGAATGTTCCGCTCACTTCCTGCCTTTCCTCCCTACATGAATGTTCCGCTCACTTCCTGCCTTTCCTCCCTACATGAATGTTCCGCTCACTTCCTGCCTTTCCTCCCTACATGAATGTTCCGCTCACTTCCTGCCTTTCCTCCCTACATGAATGTTCCGCTCACTTCCTTCCTTTCCTCCCTACATGAATGTTCCACTCACTTCCTGCCTTTACTCACTACAATAATGTCCCGCTCACTTCCTGCCTTTCCTCGCTACATGAATGTTCGGCTCACCTCCTGCCTTTCCTCCCTACATGAATGTCCTGCTCACTTCCTGCCTTTCCTCCCTACATGAATGTTCCGCTCACTTCCTGCCTTTCCTCCCTACATGAATGTCCCTCTCACTTCCTGCCTTTCCTCTCTACATGAATGTTCCGCTCACTTCCTGCCTTTCCTCCCTACATGAATGTCCTGCTCACCTCCTGCCTTTCCTCCCTACATGAATGTTCCGCTCACTTCTTGTGTTTACTCGGTACATGAATGTTTCGCTCTCTTCCTGCCTTTACTCACTACATAAATGTTCCACTCACTACCCGCCTTTACTCGCTACATGAATGTTCTGCTCACTTCCTGCCTTTCCTCCCTACATGAATGTTCCGCTCACTTCCTGCCTTTCCTCCCTACATGAATGTTCTGCTCACTTCCTGCCTTAACTCACTACATTAATGTCCCGCTCTCTTCCTGCCTTCCCTTGCTACATGAATGTTCTGCTCACTTCCTGCCTTTCCTCCCTACATGAATGTTCCGCTCACTTCCTGCCTTTCCTCCCTACATGAATGTTCCGCTCACTTCCTGCCTTTCCTCCCTACATGAATGTTCCGCTCACTTCCTGCATTTCCTCCCTACATGAATGTTCCGCTCCCTTCCTGCCTTTCCTCCCTACATGAATGTTCCGCTCACTTCCTGCCTTTCCTCCCTACATGAATGTTCCGCTCACTTCCTGCCTTTTCTCCCTACATGAATGTTCCGCTCACTTCCTGCCTTTCCTCACTACATGAATGTTCCGCTCACTTCCTGCCTTTACTCGCTACAAGAATGTTCCGCTCACTTCCTGCCTTTCCTCCCTACATGAATGTTCCACTCACTTCCTGCCTTTCCTCACTACATTGATGTCCGGCTCACTTCCTGCCTTTCCTTGCTACATAAATGTCCCGCTCACTTCCCGTCTTTCCTTGCTACATGAATTTGCCGCTCACTTCTTGCCTTTACTCACTACATGAATGTCCTGCTCACGTCCTGCCTTTCCTCGCTACATGAATGTTCCTCTCACTTCTTGCGTTTACTTCGCTACATGAATGTTTCGCTCACTTCCTGTCTTTACTCACTACATAAATGTTCCACTCACTTCCCGCCTTTACTCGCTACATGAATCTTCCGCTCACTTCCTGCCTTTCCTCCCTACATGAATGTTCCGCTCACTTCCTGCCTTCCCTCCCTACATGAATGTTCTGCTCACTTCCTGCCTTAACTCACTACATTAATGTCTCGCTCACTTCCTGCCTTCCCTTGCTACATGAATGTTCCGCTCACTTCCTGCCTTTCCTCCCTACATGAATGTTCCGCTCACTTCCTGCCTTTCCTCCTAACATGAATGTTCCGCTCACTTCCTGCCTTTCCTCCCTACATGAATGTTCCGCTCACTTCCTGCCTTTCCTCGCTACATGAATGTTCCGCTCACTTCCTGCCTTTCCTCCCTACATGAATGTTCCGCTCACTTCCTGCCTTTCCTCCCTACATGAATGTTCCGCTCACTTCCTGCCTTTCCTCCCTACATGAATGTTCCGCTCACTTCCTGAACTTTCTGCCTTTCCTCCCTACATGAATGTTCCGCTCACTTCCTTCCTTTCCTCCCTACATGAATGTTCCACTCACTTCCTGCCTTTACTCACTACAATAATGTCCTGCTCACTTCCTGCCTTTCCTCGCTACATGAATGTTCGGCTCACCTCCTGCCTTTCCTCCCTACATGAATGTCCCGCTCACTTCCTGCCTTTCCTCCCTACATGAATGTTCCACTCACTTCCTGCCTTTCCTCCCTACATGAATGTCCCTCTCACTTCCTGCCTTTCCTCTCTACATGAATGTTCCGCTCACTTCCTGCCTTTCCTCCCTACATGAATGTCCTGCTCACCTCCTGCCTTTCCTCCCTACATGAATGTTCCGCTCACTTCTTGCGTTTACTCGGTACATGAATGTTTCGCTCTCTTCCTGCCTTTACTCACTACATAAATGTTCCACTCACTACCGCCTTTACTCGCTACATGAATGTTCTGCTCACTTCCTGCCTTTCCTCCCTACATGAATGTTCCGCTCACTTCCTGCCTTTCCTCCCCTACATGAATGTTCTGCTCACTTCCTGCCTTAACTCACTACATTAATGTCCCGCTCTCTTCCTGCCTTCCCTTGCTACATGAATGTTCGGCTCACTTCCTGCCTTTCCTCCCTACATGAATGTTCCGCTCACTTCCTGCCTTTCCTCCCTACATGAATGTTCCGCTCACTTCCTGCCTTCCCTCCCTACATGAATGTTCCGCTCACTTCCTGCATTTCCTCCCTACATGAATGTTCCGCTCACTTCCTGCCTTTCCTCCCTACATGAATGTTCCGCTCACTTCCTGCCTTTCCTCCCTACATGAATGTTCCGCTCACTTCCTGCCTTTCCTCCCTACATGAATGTTCCGCTCACTTCCTGCCTTTCCTCACTACATGAATGTTCCGCTCACTTCCTGCACTTCCTGCCTTTCCTCCCTAAATGAATGTTCCGCTCACTTCCTGCCTTTCCTCCCTACATGAATGTTCCAATCACTTCCTGCCTTTACTCACGCCATGAATGGTCCGCTCACTTCCTGCCTTTACTCACCACATGAATGTTCCGCTCACTTCCTGTCTTTACTCGCTTCATGAATGTTCTGCACACTTCCTGCCTTTACTCGCTACAAGAATGTTCCACTCACTTCCTGCCTTTACTCGCTACATTAATGTCCCACTCCCTTCCTGCCTTTACTCACTACATTAATGTTCCGTTCACTACCTGCCTTTACTCACTACATTAATGTTCCACTCACTTCCTGCCTTTGCTGACTACATGAATGTTCCGCTCACTTCCTGCCTTTACTCACTACATTAATGTTCCACGCTCTTCCTGCCTTTCCTTGCTACATCAATGTTCCAGCTCACTTCTTTCCTTTTCTTGCTACATCAATGTTCCGCTCACTTCTTGCCTTTACTCACTACATGAATGTCCTGCTCAAGTCCTTCCTTTCCTTGCTACATGAATGTTCCGCTCACTTCTTGCCTTTACTCACCACATGAATGTTTCACTCACTTGCCTTTCCTCGCTATATGAATGTTCCGCTCACTTCATGCCTTTACTCGCTACATGAATGTTCCGCTAACTTCCTGCCTTTCCTCCCTACATGAATGTTCCGCTCACTTCCTGCCTTTCCTCCCTACATGAATGTTCCGCTCACTTCCTGCCCTTACTCACTACAATAATGACCCGCTCACTTCCTGCCTTTTCTCGCTACATGAATGTTCGGCCGAGCTCCTGCCTTTCCTCCCTACATGAATGTCCCGCTCACTTCCTGCCTTTCCTCCCTACATGAATGTTCCGCTCCGCTCACTTCCTGCCTTTCCTCCCTACATGAATGTTCAGCTCACTTCCTGCCTTTCCTCCCTACATGAATGTTCCGCTCACTTCCTGCCTTTCCTCCCTAAATGAATGTCCCTCTCATTTCCTGCCTTTCCTCGCTACATGAATGTTCGGCTCACCTCCTGCCTTTCCTCCCTACATGAATGTCCCGCTCACTTCCTGCCTTTCCTCCCTACATGAATGTTCCGCTCACTTCCTGCCTTTCCTCCCTACATGAATGTCCCTCTCACTTCCTGCCTTTCCTCCCTACATGAATGTCCCTCTCACTTCCTGCCTTTCCTCCCTACATGAATGTTCGGCTCACTTCCTGCCTTTTCTCGCTACATGAACGCTCCGCCTGGCCCATCTACCCAGTGGAACCGTCTCTGGGCTGCAGAGGTGGAAGGGGGGCTCTGCTTCAGTGGGGTTGACCAGCAGTGAGAAGAAGCCTGGAACTGAGCACTAATCACGGGAAACCTCTCAGCCCATGTGTTTCCAATCCAGCCCTCTTCAGTGAAGGCATCACTGGCGGTGTCACCGTCTTCAGTGAATATAACGCGCGCCCCAGGGCGCTCATTCTACCAGTCTGCAGGCCCGGCCTGCCCCCCGGGGCTCCCCGAAACACACGGCAACATCCTGCTCTGTGAAATGAAATATCCCCTGCCACGCCTGTGTCTGGATGATGAAGCGCCGCAGCGCCCTTATTAAGAGCCAGCGAAACCGCAATAGCTCACGAGCAGCGCTGCCTTCCAGATGTGATCTTTTACCAGCTCTTCGCAGCCCATATTTCACTTTATATTTCCTTTAACATCCTATTAATCATGTTATAGCCAGGCACTTAACTTCTGCTCCTCTGCAGGAGTGTATTAATGGCAGGCGGGCTCTTCTCGTGCAGTCCATTCAATGCACCCCCTCCTAGATGGGGCGGTCCATTCAGTGCACCCCTCCTCGATGGGCCGGTCCATTCAGTGCACCCGTCCTGCATCTGAAACATGGGCCGGTGAGGCGACATCTGAGGGGCCATTTCCTAATCTGATCTGGAGGAAGTAGAACATTCTGCCCATCTACAAACTTATTTTACTGCAGGATAATGGCGTAGGATGCAGAGGTTGCACCCATAGAAGGCAAGGGTTGAGTGTTAAGTGTTACAACTTGAGCACCAGGGGTTAAATACCTGCTGTGAGACATGATTCCACCACTGTTCCTGTAGGCACATAAAAATATGGCCACTCCCTTCTAGCAGGGACTAATGCCTTGTGTCAGATCTGCCCATGATGACAAACCCCATGTGTGAACATGTCTCCCCTACCAGAAACCCATCCGTATGGTGATACTGACCTTCTAAGAGGGGGGACTCTTGTCCACATCGCCACCTCTGTCCTCCTGGGCCGCTTTCTTCGTAGCTTTCAGAGTTCACGCCTGTATCTCACCATAGTACACATCCAGTTTTGCCCTATGACCTTGGATAAGTCAGGATTGCACGGGGCGATGTCCTACATCAGAAGTTTGAGGAGGCCACTCTCTCTTGGGGTAGGCAATGTCTGTCATGGACCAGAGGTCAGGCCGCATGTCATAAATTGACCTCTCGTGCTCCGGTGAAGCTCCGGTTGCCTTCCACTGAGGAAGGGACTCAGTTTGCCCAGGAGGTTCACTCTTTGGCAGGTGAGATCTACCTACGGCCCTCATATGAGCGAGGCCCAGTGGGGAGGCTCCGCGCTGAAAGATGATGAACCAGGAAATGGGGCATGGCACTCAGAACTGATTGGATCTTGTCATCAGGGGACCATCAGTGAATCACCAGGAGGCTCCATCACATTGCATCCAGTCACAGGGCGCTCCTTGACGTGATCTCCATAGACACTCTTCCAAGCAGCCCGCCTCCCTTGGGGATTCCCCCTTGTGATGAAAAGGTACAAAGAGCACCAACCTTTGATGAGTTTGTCCATTGGAAAAGCTGTTTTGCTGCTGTGTGTTCCGATACAAAGATGGAGGTCTACCAAAGAACTGGCAACTAAAAGCCTAAAGGAGGCACGCCGTGATTGCGGCAGGACCAAGGCCACTATATGCAGTTCAGAGATGAATTATAAGCCTCCAGACTTCCTCACTTATACCTCGCCTCTCTGCATGCACCACACAAACCCAATCTGCACTCTGCTGCAGGTCTAGACTTTTGGGGGCTTATTTAAAAGCCCCTTGCGCTGCAGATGCGTTACTTTTTATATGGGATAAAGTGACGTACTGGCATAAGCCCCTTAAGACTTTGGGAAATTCATTTTGTCTGTGACAACAAGCCATCTGTCGTTTGAGGATCGCTTGATTCTGTAGGCTGCAAAACCGATGCACCTCAGACTATCTGGCTTCACTGCACTCTTTACTTCTGGTTCTGTACACTCTGCAGGGATCGATCCTGTGGTCCCAAAAAAGTAGTAAGTGGCCTCCATGGTTCCTTATGCCACTGCACGGGCCTCAAGCTAAACCATTCCCTTTGGTATCCCAAGACAGCACCAACTTCTTCAAGGAAAAAACTGTGCGCCAAGTGGCCTGGACATTAGCGTCCGAGAGCGCTCCCCGCAGGCAAGCGTGAACAAATCGCTTGACTAGAATATGTGGATTCGAGCAATTAGTGATACAGGGTATTACATATGAGACTATATACTGTCACAACTGTGCCTCTCACTTGACTTGCTCCATCAGGCTCATGTCCCATCCTTTTGTTCACCGAGGTACTGAGACCCCACTAATGTAATTACCTTTTCGCTGTATTGTGTAACATCATTACCTTTTTGCTGTATTGTTATGTACTTTGCTTGTGGGTTCTCACTATTTTAATGATGTTTTGTATAAACTTCCCGTTTGACTGCATTTGACCTACACGTATCCTCAAATGTATTGTGAAACTTGTATCACAACTTGCAAAGCACTCTGATACCTGTAGTGGCCTGGGTGGAGGGCACTAGGACCCTGCACTGGGCAGAAAGGCAGGGAGGCAACTGGACACCACTTCCGGTCAAGGAGTGGACGGGCAGTCTGGGATGAGCAAGGCACGAGGACGGACGTGCATGTGGGCAGGGAACAAGATATAATAAACAAACATCAAGCAAGCCTACCCTGTCTCCTGCATGGTCACTTGAAAACAGAAACACGACAACTGGCGACGAAGGTGGTGGGACATCGAAGCGCCACCAAATGCGTGAACTGCGGTCCCCCTCGCAACCACCAAAGAACGGAAGAACGGAACCAGGAGCCCACCCTGGTCCGCCCGCTGCAGGAGAGTACCGAAGGCGATCAGCTGCGACGTCCGGAGCCCACCCGGTCGCAGGACACAACGGAGCCAGGAGCCCACCCTGGTCCGAGCGCGGAAGACAGAGGAATCGCCCAGCCACAGAAGAAACGCGGTAAGAAGCCCCCACGTGCCTGAAGACAAGCGGAAAACTGAAATAAAGTGAGGGCATCACGGTGCACCCGACCGCGTCCCTGCTGCCGCTGCACTAGGAAGAGCACCGCTTCGCGCATAGATTTAAAGCCAAATCTCGCGCGAAAGCGGCGGCCATCTTGGGGTCAGGCGGGAACAACAAATCAGCGCGTAGGAAGTCCCGGCGGCCATTTTGAAGTCAGGCACCGGAAATCTCGGTCTCGCGAGATCCGGCGGCCATCTTAAAGACAGGCAAATAAGCCAATAGAGAAAGAGGAAGGCCGGGAGGCCATTTTGAAGTCAGGCAAAAGTGGAAAGAGTGCCGAAAAGTGAAGAAAAAGGCCAGGAGGCCAGTTCTAAGTGGAACAATAAGCAAGTAAACAGAAACACAAAGGTGCATGAAAGGAAATAGAAACAGAAAGGTATATCAAAGAAGAGAAAGAAAATAAAATAAATAAAGTGAATGTAAAGTGGCAATAAAAGTGACAATACAGAGAGTAAAAGTACCGCTGTCGCCACAAGACAGAAAGGGGCTACAGAAAGAAGGCCTGCACAGGAGCCGCACCTCAATAAAGAAATGGTTGACACAGAAAGCGAAAAGAAGAGTCCACAAGCAATATTTAGGAGACCGCTGCCATTTAGCTTATCAGAACCACAAGCTGGCATCAGGTGGGAAAGGTGGATTAGGCAGTTCGAGCGCTACATGCGCGCCACGGATGTGGTAGGCAGCAAACACCTGGACCTCTTTCTAAATCTCGCAGGGGATGAAGTGGAGGATTTGCGCATAACATTTCCCAGCGAGCAGACAGCGACATACAAAGGGGTGATACAGTGTCTCACAGCGAAATTTGACCCATAACGGAACATTGACTTTGAGAGATACACTTTCAACACAGCGTGTCAGAGCACAGAGGAGTCCCTTGATGACTTCGCAACACGACTGCGGAAACTGGTCACATACTGCGAGTTTGACAAGTTCGACAATGAGCAGGCAATACGACTGCGCATCATTGAAGGCTGTCAGTCTGTAGAGTTCCGTGCACGGGTCCTGAAAGAACCGACAACGCTGGAAAAGATACTGACCATGGCTCGCGCGGAAGCGAGAGCAGCAGCACATGCCAAAGAGATGCAGCTGGGAAAGGAGAAAAGAGTGGAACAGGCGAATCGCGTCACGGGAAATGTCAAGAAGAAAGAATACCCGGTGGCCTCGCCCGCAAAGAGACATGAACAACAATCATGCTACAGATGCGGACTCGACTTTCCGCATGTTGGTGCGTGCCCGGCAATGGGCCAGAGATGCAGGAAATGCAACAGGGACAATCATTTTGCAAGCGCCTGCATGAGCAGGCAGTTCAGGAACGAGCGGGGCAAAGCGGCGAGACCACGGACGACCGACAGCCGATATGCCCGGCACATGGAAACGGCGAATCGCAGTTCCTCTGATGAGTCGGAAGAAACAGCAGCACCTGTGAGTGTGGCACGACTGTATCTCATGTCCGATGCCCCCAAGGCGGACCAAGGACCAGAGCACATTCACCTCATAGAGAAAGATAAAATAAAGAAAACCGCAACAGTGGACATTGAAGTGGGACGGCATAGTACTCAGTTCGTGCTTGACAGCGGGGCCACGTGCAACATCATGTGCATGTCAGAGTATGTGAAAATGAAAGTGAGGCCGTGTAGGAAAGTGGCTCTGTATATACTGCACCAAAGTAAGGTTCAGTGTGCACAGAGTCCCCAGTCCCCCAGAGGTTTGGCAGAGGCTAAAGTTAGATATAACCTTACTCTCTAAAGTGGTAGCTTGGTCGAGCAGTAAGGCAGTATCAGAAGGACAGTGTAAAGCATTTGTTGTACGCACTCAGTCAGCAAATGGAGCCACACACTCAAGAACTGAACTCTAGGCCAATGGTTTGTATATAAAAAAATATATGCTTGTTTTATTTTAGAACCAACAATAGGGTCAAAATATACTTTCTCAGTATGAGATGTTCTGGTTAGCCACCTTACAAATAGGCAATAGACTTGTTGGTGGTAATAATCACAGTTGGTGCAAGAGGCAACACAGGGTCAAATACAATGCAACATTGAGCTTAATGGAAAATTGTGATTAATTACAATTAATGACTTTGTAGGTTACTTTTCTAACCACAGGACTGGATCCTGGATTCAGTCCTGGGACACTTCCTGGAAACAGGTAAGAAAAAGCGTTTTGGTTATTGTAGTGATTTTTGAGGAATATTACTGTATTTCAAAAGTCGACACTTACAAACTTTTCTAGGTAAAATTACCAATGTTATCCTATGGAAGGAAATGCAGTTTGCAAGCAAAGCAGGTTTACGTTACTTTTGTAATCCAGTGCTGGGTTCTCGGGTTCAGCACTGGGGTATCTAACTAAAACAGGTAAGTAATTACGTTTGTATCGTTGGCACGATTTTTAAAGAATATTTGTAAAATGCAGAAATCGACACTTAGAAACTTTTTCAACAAAAGCAGGCAATGATATCCTATGAGAGGAATTTCGAGTTACTGGTAAGTACGGTAAAAATTACTTTTCATGGTTGGTACTAGTCTAAAAGAGGCAGTACTGACGTCTCTCCTGATAGCAGGTGAGTAGTTCGGAATTCGTTACTGTTGTGATTTTTAAACAATATTTTAGTATTTCAAAAGTAGACACTTAGAAGAAATTTCACAGAAAACCAGTCAATGGATCCCTATGGACGAAAATGGAGTTAGCGGTAAGTAACGTTGGGATTACTTTTTAGGGCCAGTGTTGGGCACCCCGGTCCAGCACTGGGGCCTCTTGTAATGCCAGGTGAGTATTTTCGTTTTCGTGACTCGGTTGATTTTAGGTGAATATTTTAAAGTTCCAAAACTCCACACTTAGAAGAAATTCCAGGTGCGAGCCAGTCAGTGTTACCCTATGGAAGAAAAGTGAGTTATCGGTCTTTGGGTAAGTACTCGACTGGCAGAGTTAAGGTTCTGGGCCTAGACTCAGGGGTCCCCCAGTATCAGGTAAGTACAGTTGTTTCACCCTCAGCGGCACAGGGGCGGCCGGGTGCAGAGTGAGTAGGCCCAATGTTATCCTATGGCAGGCAGGGGGCCTCGGGTTGGTGGCTGCTGGCAAGCAGGCCACGCGGCTGTGGGAGCTGGGCTCCTGGTCACTTGCCCAGGGCAAATGGGGGAAGTAGGTTAGGGTAGAGGTTGCACTTCCAGGGGCACTCGGGCGGCTGGGTGCAGGGTGCTTTTGAGCCGTGGGGCGCTCAATGTTAACCAATGGAGATCTTGGACGGTGAAAAAAAGGCTGCAGGCTCGGGGACGGTGATTCTTCAGGGGCGACCAACACTTTGGGAGGTAAGTTGGGGTCTTGGAGGATAGGTAGACACCCAGGAGTTGGGCACAGGGGGCCGTGGGCGCCGGGTGCAGGGGTGTCTTTTGAGGTCGGGAAATCTTACCCCCTGCTGGTCGCGGTTGGAGGGGTCGCTTGTCCTGAGGCTGCAGGCGTCGTCTGGGTCGTCGAGGAGGGTCCTTGGGCACTGGATTCCAGGTCAGAATCGCCGGGGGACGTCCTCAGAGTCTTGGTTCACTCAGGCACAGGCCGGGCTCGGCGGGTGCAGAGGCTGCAGGTTTCGCGGTTCCGTGCCAGGGCTGGGTCTTTTGTAGTTTGTTCTTTTGAGCAGTACCACTGCTCGTGGGAGTCCCTGGGTTGAAGGCTGTGGCACAGAAGTCAGGTCCTCCGGCGTTTTTGAGGTTGCTGAGGCCGGGGTTCCGCAGGAGCAGGTTCAGAGGTCGACAGGCCGGTAGGGCTGGGAGCCAAGTCAGTTGTCGTCGCCTCCTGGTTAGTAGCTGCACGGCTGGTCTTCTTGCTTCGCCTTCTCTTCTTGTTTTCGGATTCGGGAACTGAGGAAGGAAGGTTCAGGGAGCCCCTAAATACTAAATTTAGGGGTGGTTACAGGTAGGTAAGGGCAGGGGCCAATGGGTCCCTTCCCTGGGGTGGGTACACCCCTATTCTGCTCCTCTCCAGTGGGAGGGGGCAGGAGCCTGTCCCTGGTTGGCTGGGTCCCCCATCCTCAAGATGGCGGGGACTCGAGTTTGGGCTTCACCTCGTCTCCCCCACCTTAGGGGTGGAGTTGGCAGAGGTGGGCACAACCCATTTCCTGCCTCTGGTTTTCCCTCCGGTTCTCCCGCCAGAAGTGGGGGTAGAACCAGTGGGGACCAGTTTGCTGGAAGCAGCAAGTGGTCTGGGGAAGCTCAAGGCGGTAGGCCTTTGAAGCTCCCCCTGCCCATCCTGGGGGAGGAGGCTTTGGCACCTCGCCCCAGGATGCGCATTCTTTCAGGCCCCTGAGAGCACAGGCTCTCGACCCAGGGGTCAGAAACATGTCTGGTGGTGGCAGCCTGGGCAGCCACTCAGTCCGGACACTGGAGGTCGGGTTGGTTTCAGGGGGCATCTCTAAGATGCCCTCTGGAGTGCGTTTTACATTAAATCCCACACTGGCATCAGTGGGGGTTTAATGGGCTAAGTTTGATACCAAACTTCTTAGTTTTCGGTGGGAGCCATTATGGTGCTGTGGAGTTCGTAATGACAGACTCCCAGCACCATATACTCTAATGGCAGTACTGCACTTACAATGCCCAAGAATGGACTTGGGCACTGTAGGGGCACAGGGCTCATGCCTCTATGCCCTCACCACTGGCATAGTGCACCCAGCTAGAGGGGTGGCTGACCTAGGCCAGGGCAGTGGCTTGTAGGCATGGCACACAGGGATGTGTGCCATGTCGACTCTTCGCTTTTGTTCTGCACCAAGACACGCAGCCTGCAAAGGCAGTGTGTGTGTGTAAGGTACAGGGTCCCTAAGGGTGGCACAACAAGTGCTGCAGCCCTTAGGGGCCTTCCCTGGTCACAGTGCCCTGGGTACCCATGGTACCATTTACCAGGGGATGACCTGTGGCCAGGGATGCCAATTGGGTGTAGGTATCAATGCAGTTTTAGGGAAGGAACACAGGCCCTGGGTACCTGGTTGGCAGGAGCCCAGGGCACACTCAGTCAAAGCACATCAGCATTTCAGCAAAAAGTGGGGGCATACCATGCAAGAAAGATGGCACTTTCTCACAGGCCGCCGCTATCACCGTCCACGGTTGATGTGTTCACGTGGGGCTCCAAGAAGCCGTTAGAGAACATGGGGAAGTTCACAGAGACGCTAACGTACAAGGAAAGGTCCTGCCAAGAAGAGGTACATGTGCTGAGAGGTGACCTCCCAGCACCGTGCCTACTATGCAATGTCACGGCACAAGTGATGGGTCTACTGGCGATGACATACCACATGTCGGAAAAAGGGAACATTCTGCAGGAACATCCGGCCCTCCTGAAGGGCCTAGGAAAATTGAAAGGGAAACATAACATTGCACATCAACGAGGCAATCAAACCGGTAGCACAACATCATCGGCGAGTACCCATACACCTACAACCGCAAGTAGAAGAGGAAATTAAAAGTTTACTGGCCCAGGACATCATTGAGCCTGCGGAAGGGCCGACGCCATGGGTGTCTCCGATAGTGGCAGTCCCGAAAAAGAACACCTCCAAGATTCGCATATGTGTGGACATGAGGGTACCAAATACAGCAATCGAGCGAGAACGTCACCCGGGGCCTCATCTAAACAAGATGATCAGCTGTCTCACGGGAGCCTGTAAATTTTCAAAGTTAGATTTGTGCAAAGGGTACCACCAACTAGAGCTGGACCAACAGTCAAGATACATTACCACGTTCTCGACGCACATGGGGCTGTTTCGCTACAAGAGACTGAGCTTTGGCATTTCGTCGGCTGCAGAAATATTTCAAGAAACAATAAGGCAGGTGATAAGGCCGGTGAAGAACAGCCTAAACTATAGTGATGACATTCTAGTATTCGGGCGGTCAGATGAGGAACATGATAGAGCACTGCATCAAGTATGCCTACAGCTGGAACAAGCGGAACTAACATTGAACGCAGACAAGTGTGAACTGGGGAGAAGTGAATTGGTATTCTTCGGTCACATTTTCTCCAAGAAAGGGATGAGGCCGGATCCCAGCAAAGTAGAGACATTGAAAAACACGAAGTCTCCCAAGGATGTCGCAGAAGTGAGGTCATTTCTAGGGCTTGCCAGCTACTGTGCTCGTTACATCAAGGACTTCGCCACGGTGAGCACACCGCTCCGGGAGTTAACAAAGCAAGGTCAGAAGTTCTTGTGGTCCCAAGAGTGCAGCTGGGCATTTGAAGCCATCAGAGAGGCCGTAATGACTGTAGATCACCTTGCCTATTTTGACCCGTTGCTATGCATGGAGCTAACGTAGATGCCAGCCCAGTGGGGCTAGGAGCAATACTAGCGCAACACCTGCCGGGGAGAGATTCACCGAGAAGGATTGTTGCATATGCAAGCAAAAGCTTGTCTGACATTGAGAAAGCATACTCTCAACCAGAAAAAGAAAGCCTAGCAGTAGTATGGGCGTGTGAACACTATCACATGTTCATCTACGGGAAGTGGATTCACCATCATCACAGATCATCAAGCTCTGGTGACAATCTACGGCAATCCAGCAGCGAAGATGCCGCCACGCATTGAGCGCTGGGGCATAAGGTTGATGGACTATGACTTCAAAATTGTGCACAAGCCGGGGAAAGAATATAACCCGGCTGACTACATGTCGAGACACCCTCTACCACAGTCACCAGAGATCACATCAATGGCTGAGGAATATCTAAATTTCGTATTGAAGCAAAACACTCCGGCGCCAATAACAGTAGCGGAACTGGAGCAAGAAACAGCAAAAGATGCCACTTTGCGGCTAGCCAAAGAAACGACAAGGATGCAGAGATGGAGACACATCAACAACAACTGCAACTGGGGAGAAAAAGTAAACAAGGAGGAAATGCTGGCACTAAAGAAAATACATGAAGAACTCTCGGAGACAGAAACAGGAATAATGATGCGAGGAACAAGGATAGTGATACCAAGTTTACTAAGGAGAATGACTGTCAACGTGGCACACGAGTCACACCGTGGAATGGTGGCAACGAAAAAGATGCTAAGGGAAAAAGTATGGTTCCCTGGCCTGGACAAAATGGTGGAAGACACCATCGCGACGTGTCACATCTGTCAGGTAACAGGACAGCCAGCTAGCCCAGAACCGTTACAAATGTCAGAACTTCCAAGGGCAGTGTGGACAATGTTAGCGGCTGACTTCTTCGGGCCACTAGACACGGGCAACTACCTGCTCGTGATCATCGATGAGTACTCACGATTCCCCATAGTGCAACACGTGTCATCAACGTCAGCAACAGCGACGCTACCAATCATGGATGACATATTTGCAGCCTGGGGCTCCCCAGAAATACTGAAAACAGACAATGGTCCTCCATTTTCAGGAGAAGAATTCAGAAAGTTTATGTCTTACCTGGGCATTCATCACCGGAAGGTGACACCGCTGTGGCCACAAGCGAACGGCATGGTGGAGCGATTCATGGGGAACATCAAGAAAGCTGTCCAACGAGCAAGGCTGGCACAGATCTCCATCGGACAAGCGCTATGTCAGGTTCTGCGAGACTACAGAAACACACCACACAGCTCCACGGGAAAGTGTCCGGCTGAGCTGGTACTGGGGAGGACCAGCAGAACAAGACGTCTAGCTAGCGCTATATAAATCGCCAAATAAATAAATGTTGAGGTTAACTCATCCCACACATCCAGCTCAAGGGTGGAGAAACCTTTACAAGCTCCCATGGATTCACCTATTCATTTTAATCCCAGCAGCACAACCTGCCTATTCTTCAAGGGCTAGTGAACCCCATGAAGGGGCTTCAGGCACAATACCACTGATTCACGACCCGATGCACTCAAAAAAGCCCCTTTGAGTACTGCTTAACAAATCTTGGATAAGGCTCCACCTGCATACTATTTAGTGATCCTGTTAAGTAAGTCACTGATCTTTATAAAATTGGCTAGATAGTGGTTGAAATTTTATTTCAGGGAATTCAAAGTATCAAAGGGTCATTACTTAATTGACATCACATATTTACACCTACCTGCACCTTCCTTAATATCTGTGTTAGCGTCCAGGGTCTTTGGGATAAATCATCCCATTCCACAGAAATGTGGGGTTATTTTATTCTGCTTCAGTAGGATGTGGTGTAAATAAACCATTTCAGTGGAGTAGTTAGGGTGGTCCCCTTCTAGGAGGGGACGCTCAATACTGTCAAGGGAAAGTAATAAGCAAGAAATTTGGGAATAGGATTTCAAGGTTGAAGGAGAGCGTAGCAGATACGATTGAGTTGATATTTCATGTGTAGGGTTTTTGAAAAAAGAGAAGATCTTGAATATGGAGAGAGTATGGAGTTTCTGTGTTGAGTTTGTGGCGGGGCTATCTCTCAAATTAGACTAGGTCACATCCAAGCTAGGATTTCCAGTTTTTCAATCAGTGTCGCTCTTACTTGGGTAACAATCTCCTTCCCCCTCAAATTACACCATTTCTCCCCAGATGAAAGGTACATTAATGAACATTAAGGGGCCGATTCCGATCTCGGTCGGAGGCGCACCCAATACTATTCGGTCGGGAAAAAAGCCATGCGAAAGCCAGTTTCCCGACCGATCCGTACAGCACACCGAACGAGCAAGTACGATGCGCACAACAGCAAAGAATCCGGCCGAGCCGTACTCACCCAAACCAGGTCCTGTTCTCCGACCGAGGCGAATCCGGAAACGCCGAATCGAGTCGCACGGAAGGGAAAATGCAGCCCCGTCCGGCCGGACAAGTACGATGCGCTTTCCGTACGCGCCGAACCCGTCGCTACGCACAGCACGTCAAAGCATCCGGGAGAGGCGCACATAAGCTCCGAATCGCGCCACAACACGATCCACGGCTACGAGACGAACACAGCACAGACGAGGACGACGCGAAGCGACGAGGACGAAGCGGCGAGGGACGAAGCCAAGCGACGAGGACGACGCGAAGCAACGAGAAGGACGAACGACACGAACCAACCATGAATCCCTTCGTCCCGATCATACCAATATTCTACATCTACTACCGGAACAGGCACGGACGCGTACGGCGCAGAAGGTAAGTCAGACACCAACCACAAAACACATACAACACGTACACGACACATCACACACATACACTGGGAATCTGAATATACTTACACCAGCAGCACCATAGGGGCGGGATGCCCATCACCAATGCCACATATGCACACAGGGGCCTGAATGCGCGCCACCACCCCAACCCAGGGGGCTGGATGCCAACCACCACAACCACCCTTAGCCAGGGGGTGCCAGATGCCCACCACCACTACCACCCTTAGCCAGGGGGCAGGATGCCTACCTCTACTACCACCCTTAGCCAGGGGGCAGGATGCCCACCACTACTACCACCCTCACCCAGGGGGGCAGGATGCCCACCACTACTACCACCCTTAGCCAGGGGGCAGGATGCCCACCACTACTACCACCCTCACCCAGGGGGCAGGATGCCCACCACTACTACCACCCTCACCCAGGGGGGCAGGATGCCTACCACTACTACCACCCTTAGCCAGGGGGCAGGATGCCTACCACTACTACCACCCTTAGCCAGGGGGCAGGATGCCTACCTCTACTACCACCCTCACCCAGGGGGGCAGGATGCCCACCACTACTACCACCCTCACCCAGGGGGGCAGGATGCCCACCACTACTACCACCCTTAGCCAGGGGGCAGGATGCCTACCTCTACTACCACCCTTAGCCAGGGGGCAGGATGCCTACCTCTACTACCACCCTCACCCAGGGGGGCAGGATGCCCACCACTACTACCACCCTCACCCAGGGGGCAGGATGCCCACCACTACTACCACCCTTAGCCAGGGGGCAGGATGCCTACCTCTACTACCACCCTTAGCCAGGGGGCAGGATGCCTACCTCTACTACCACCCTCACCCAGGGGGCAGGATGCCCACCACTACTACCACCCTCACCCAGGGGGCAGGATGCCCACCACTACTACCACCCTTAGCCAGGGGGCAGGATGCCCACCACTACTACCACCCTTAGCCAGGGGGCAGGATGCCCACCACTACTACCACCCTCACCCAGGGGGCAGGATGCCCACCACTACTACCACCCTCACCCAGGGGGGCAGGATGCCTACCACTACTACCACCCTTAGCCAGGGGGCAGGATGCCCACCACTACTACCACCCTTAGCCAGGGGGGCTGGATGCCTACCACTACTACCACCCTCAACCAGGGGGGCAGGATGCCTACCACTACTACCACCCTTAGCCAGGGGGCAGGATGCCTACCACTACTACCACCCTTAGCCAGGGGGCAGGATGCCTACCTCTACTACCACCCTTAGCCAGGGGGCAGGATGCCCACCACTACTACCACCCTCACCCAGGGGGGCAGGATGCCCACCACTACTACCACCCTCACCCAGGGGGGCAGGATGCCCACCACTACTACCACCCTTAGCCAGGGGGCAGGATGCCTACCTCTACTACCACCCTTAGCCAGGGGGCAGGATGCCTACCTCTACTACCACCCTCACCCAGGGGGGCAGGATGCCCACCACTACTACCACCCTCACCCAGGGGGCAGGATGCCCACCACTACTACCACCCTCACCCAGGGGGGCAGGATGCCCACCACTACTACCACCCTTAGCCAGGGGGCAGGATGCCCACCACTACTACCACCCTCACCCAGGGGGGCAGGATGCCCACCACTACTACCACCCTCACCCAGGGGGGCAGGATGCCTACCACTACTACCACCCTTAGCCAGGGGGCAGGATGCCCACCACTACTACCACCCTTAGCCAGGGGGCTGGATGCCTACCACTACTACCACCCTCAACCAGGGGGGCAGGATGCCTACCACTACTACCACCCTTAGCCAGGGGGCAGGATGCCTACCACTACTACCACCCTTAGCCAGGGGGCAGGATGCCTACCTCTACTACCACCCTTAGCCAGGGGGCAGGATGCCCACCACTACTACCACCCTCACCCAGGGGGCAGGATGCCCACCACTACTACCACCCTTAGCCAGGGGGCAGGATGCCTACCACTACTACCACCCTTAGCCAGGGGGCAGGATGCCCACCACTACTACCACCCTTAGCCAGGGGGCTGGATGCCTACCACTACTACCACCCTCAACCAGGGGGGCAGGATGCCTACCACTACTACCACCCTTAGCCAGGGGGCAGGATGCCTACCACTACTACCACCCTTAGCCATGGGGGCAGGATGCCTACCTCTACTACCACCCTTAGCCAGGGGGCAGGATGCCCACCACTACTACCACCCTCACCCAGGGGGCAGGATGCCCACCACTACTACCACCCTTAGCCAGGGGGCAGGATGCCCACCACTACTACCACCCTCACCCAGGGGGGCAGGATGCCCACCACTACTACCACCCTTAGCCAGGGGGCAGGATGCCTACCACTACTACCACCCTTAGCCAGGGGGCAGGATGCCTACCTCTACTACCACCCTTAGCCAGGGGGCAGGATGCCCACCACTACTACCACCCTCACCCAGGGGGGCAGGATGCCCACCACTACTACCACCCTCACCCAGGGGGGCAGGATGCCCACCACTACTACCACCCTTAGCCAGGGGGCAGGATGCCTACCTCTACTACCACCCTTAGCCAGGGGGCAGGATGCCTACCTCTACTACCACCCTCACCCAGGGGGCAGGATGCCCACCACTACTACCACCCTCACCCAGGGGGGCAGGATGCCCACCACTACTACCACCCTCACCCAGGGGGCAGGATGCCCACCACTACTACCACCCTTAGCCAGGGGGCAGGATGCCCACCACTACTACCACCCTTAGCCAGGGGGCAGGATGCCCACCACTACTACCACCCTCACCCAGGGGGCAGGATGCCCACCACTACTACCACCCTCACCCAGGGGGGCAGGATGCCTACCACTACTACCACCCTTAGCCAGGGGGCAGGATGCCCACCACTACTACCACCCTTAGCCAGGGGGGCTGGATGCCTACCACTACTACCACCCTCAACCAGGGGGGCAGGATGCCTACCACTACTACCACCCTTAGCCAGGGGGCAGGATGCCTACCACTACTACCACCCTTAGCCAGGGGGCAGGATGCCTACCTCTACTACCACCCTTAGCCAGGGGGCAGGATGCCCACCACTACTACCACCCTCACCCAGGGGGGCAGGATGCCCACCACTACTACCACCCTTAGCCAGGGGGCAGGATGCCTACCACTACTACCACCCTTAGCCAGGGGGCAGGATGCCCACCACTACTACCACCCTTAGCCAGGGGGGCTGGATGCCTACCACTACTACCACCCTCAACCAGGGGGGCAGGATGCCTACCACTACTACCACCCTTAGCCAGGGGGCAGGATGCCTACCACTACTACCACCCTTAGCCAGGGGGCAGGATGCCTACCTCTACTACCACCCTTAGCCAGGGGGCAGGATGCCCACCACTACTACCACCCTCACCCAGGGGGCAGGATGCCCACCACTACTACCACCCTTAGCCAGGGGGCAGGATGCCCACCACTACTACCACCCTCACCCAGGGGGCAGGATGCCCACCACTACTACCACCCTTAGCCAGGGGGCAGGATGCCCACCACTACTACCACCCTCACCCAGGGGGGCAGGATGCCCACCACTACTACCACCCTCACCCAGGGGGGCAGGATGCCTACCACTACTACCACCCTTAGCCAGGGGGCAGGATGCCCACCACTACTACCACCCTTAGCCAGGGGGGCTGGATGCCTACCACTACTACCACCCTCAACCAGGGGGGCAGGATGCCTACCACTACTACCACCCTTAGCCAGGGGGCAGGATGCCTACCACTACTACCACCCTTAGCCAGGGGGCTGGATGCCTACCACTACTACCACCCCCACTCATAGGATGGACAATGCATGACACAACAAGCACACCACAACCTAGGGAATGCAAGATTAAGACATCCCCCACCACCATGACAAGCGTGTGAGCAGGCTGTGTCAAATGCCTACAACACCGAACATGACATTGAACATACAATGTGACCCCCTAGCACATGTGCCACACATATATGTGTGTGGCACCCACAATGCTAAGCAGCCCATGACCATTGTGGCAATGGGGCCTAAACCCCCATCATCACAGTGACCAAAAGGCAAGTGTGGGGTCCATAGCTGAAGCACATTTTGACCATTGTGGCAATGGGGTCTAAACCCCCATCATCACAGTGACCAAAAGGCAAGTGTGGGGTCCATAGCTGAAGCACATTTTGACCATTGTGGCAATGGGGTCTAAACCCCCATCATCACAGTGACCAAAAGGCAAGTGTGGGGTCCATAGCTGAAGCACATTTTGACCATTGGGCAATGGGGTCTAAACCCCCATCATCACAGTGACCAAAAGGGAAGTGTGGGGTCCATAGCTGAAGCACATTTTGACCATTGTGGCAATGGGGTCTACACCCTCATCATCACAGTGACCAAAAGGTAATTGTTGACAAAGAAAGAGCTGCAACTGCCAAACTGCATGGATCATTCCTGGTCACAGAACCAAAAACTCATCTGTGGCAAAGTAGTGTATGTGTCCCATTGCAACATAAATTGGGGGAGCCAAATACTGCAGTGCAAATGAGACATTCCTTTGGCCATGTGCAGACAAACAACACCCATGGGGGCTGAGACCGTCAACAGTCATCAATGACACAATGACAGAAGTGACCATCAGAATGCAGACCCACATATTTGCACCAATGGGCACACAAATGCAGATACCCTGTGGAGACAGCAGATGTGAGGTGAACAGATACCATACCATGGCAGCAATGGGACACACAAACCATGATCACTGTGCTGACCGATGACCTAGGAGTCCCAGGGACAGCAGGGGAAACACACCAAACAACATACAGCCAATGGCACACCCAAGATATGCCAATGCAGTGGTGCAGATGCACAAACACAAACAGGCAGACCAACACTGTCATCATACACAGCAGGTGAGGGGTGGGGGTGCCAGTGTCCCCAGGCAACAACACAACACATGAGGAGAGCTGAATACCAATCATACAGATGTGCATACACTGCCACACTAAGGTAACTCATGGATCCAAATCCCCTATGTGGGCAAGCAGGCATTGACAGGTGAGAGGGAGCACAAAACACACATGTCACACAGGCACGTAGGAACAACAACTGACACAGCAAGTCACAGACACACCACAGCACCACCCCCAGGGCCCCCACAATGTGGTGACCCTGGGCTGAATAAAAATACCACTGTGATGACAAAGCTAAATGTCGTTCACACTGTGAACCACAGTCAGGTGTCCTGAGCAACAAACTACCATCACACCTACACAAGCACAAATCAATCAGCATGGCCAGTAAGCCAAGGCCAACATGGAGGCAGGGGACTAGCCGGGCAACAACTCTCATCTGCACACACTCAAGACCACACCCCTCGACCTCCAACAATGTGCAGCAGTGAAGTACACATGCACTGGTGACATTGCACATGCACCCATGACTATTCCAGGGTGGTGGGTGGGAACCAAGGTGTAGAAACACATCACACATGGACACTCAACAAGACTCCTGAATGTCTGACACACTGCACACTACGCTGTACATGGACATGACGGCAATACCACACCGACCAATGGGATCCCAGCCACAGTCACACACCAATGAAGAAGCCAAGGTCACCCACAAAGAACACACATAGACAACAACCAACATTGCAGCCCGGACCCTAAGGAGTGCCAGCAGTCACACACACAACGTGTCACAATCACTGAAAGATAACACAAACTGGAAATCACATGACAGGGGCAAACAACAAGTGCCAAAGGGAAACCTGACTGTGACCCATCTGCGTCAGCACACAAACTCTGCCCTGACAGCAAACACACCTATGGGTGACACCCTGATGACCAGTAATGTGCCATGCACCCACATCACAGAGAACACAGGGAGAAGACTTTGGGGGAACATAGCTCAAGTCAGCAAGCATCACAAACAGGTACAACACTAGGGATCACAGCATGCGCAGATGAATGGAAGTGAACACACAGACATGCACATACAACACACACCTTGGGCGCAGGCAATGTCACACGTGTACACACTGCCATGAGGGGACTCCACTCCTGTGTGAGGAAAGCTGTGCCATATGTTGCCTCAGTAGGGCCCCATCATGTCAGCTGAGCACTTGGTCACACAATCAACAATTAGCACCAAATGAGGGCTCCCATCACATCAGCCTGGTCATGGATGTGCCAACGGAATCATCAGCACAGATCCAACACACTTGTATAGCAATGTTGCACTGACTACACGGATGAGTCCCTCCCCATTGATGCCCAAACCTGCATGTCCACTGGAGATGGCAACACGGTCAGGGAAGTAGACAAATGCAACGATGGCAGGCACAACAGATGTGCAGGGGTGGAAGCCACAGATATGAAATTGCCAATGTAAGTAGGAAACCCATTGCCAAATACTGAACACATGACACCCTCAGATGCTGCTATTGATGACATGGATACACCACATGATAGGACACATTCCCCCTGGACCACATGGGTTCCTGCACAGTAACACTTCATAATCATGAGACCAGATATCACCATCACTGCAGCAAGGGCATGGTTAGCTGCACCAACAACATGTACATCTGAAGCATGAGCACTAGAGAAAAGAAAGTTGCTTTATTCAGCATATGTGTTGAGGCCAAACGAAGTCCTGAAAAAGAGCAAAGGCCAATGGCCAGTCCATTGTCAAAGTTCAAACAGGGTGACACTGGCAGATGTCACCCTACGCATGCCTGCACAATACCAGGGACAATCCACTAGGAGGGGCAACCGGGGGGCAGGCCAGGCACCGCAGGGACAGGATCAGGGCTCACCAGGGGAGTCAGGGAAGGGGTGGTGGGTGCTGGAGAGCCACTGACAACTGCAGTGGAGGTGTCTGACATGGTGTGTGCCGGCACAACTGGGGGGCATGACACAGATGTCGTGGGTGCCGGCACAACTGCAGTGGACCCTGCAGATGGGGTGGACAGGTCCGCCACTGCAGTGCCCAAGTCAGACAGGGCGGTAGTGGACTCCACTGCAGTGCCTACCTCCAGGGGAGGAGAATGGGGAACAGGCAAGGTGGGTTGGACAGAGGGGGGGACACCCTCACCACATCAGTGGCACAGACAAGCGCAGCGGGGGTGTGGTGCTGGGAGAGCAAGTGGCAGGGGAGAAGGCCGGAGCATCTTGGGGATGGTATATCTGTGGGTGGGGGAACCTGGGGCAGGGTGTGGTGGGGGCACCTGTGCAGTGGGGGCCTGAGGGATGGAGGACGGAGACCTTGTGCCTGAGCTGCAGGGCGGTGGCGGGGTCTTGCTCTTAGCACTCCGGGGGGACTTGCGGGTGGGGGCCTCAGTCCGTCTGCGCCTGGGGGAGGGTGTCCGGGGGCGAGGGGCACTCTGCTCCGTGTGGGTGGGCTTCCTCTTCCCCCGGGATGCTGGAGCAGCTTCATCGGTGGGGAAGAGGCCGAGGTCACAGAGGAAGAGCTGCTGTGACTTTGGGGTTGCAGGTGAGGCAAGGGAGGGTGCTTTGGAGGGAGAGGGAACTGAGGACTGCGCAGTGCATGTGGATGCGTGTGTGTGTTCCAGGGCCCCATCCCCTGTGAGTCTGGCTTCAGTCCCCTGAATGTGCGTGCGTGTGCGTTTTGTCATTGGCGTGTGTGTCAGTGTGCTGGATGTGTGTGTGCTGGTGTGTGCCAGTGTGTGTGTGCCTGGGATGGGTAAGGTGCTGGGGAGTGTGGATGGAGCAGAGGCAGGAGGGGTGAGGGACCGTTTGAGGAGGGACACTGCTGCCGTCAGGGAGGAGTCCATGGACCTATTGCCCCTCTGTAGGTCAGACATGCCCGATGAGATGCCCTCCATGAACGACACCAGCTGAGTCAACAGCGCGGTGTGCGCATGGAGGACACTCAGCATGGCTGTCTGCCCTACATGGAGCTGGCGAAGGAGGTACACAGACTCCTCACTCAGGGCAGCAGGGGACACAGGGGCAGGGGTGCGGTGCCTGGCCCAAAGGAGACACGCTCCCGGACATGGGAGCCTCCACGGACCTGGGGAATGGGAGCCGATGGGAGGGCGGTGGTGGTGCTGGTGGTGGCGGGGACAGCAACACTAGCTGGGGTGTGGTGGCTGCTGACACCCGCCTCCACAAGGGAGTCATCCTCCGAGTTGCTCTGGTCCTCAGCTGAGGTGGATGCTGCTGAGGACTCCTCGGTGTGGCTCCCCTCGCCCTCCGTGCCACTGGGTCCCTCCGACCACTCCTCGGCTGCTGACCCAGTCTGGCTCTCCGGCTCCTCCTGGTCCGTGGAGCTGTCCCCTTCCGTGGCCGTGGATGTATCTGCAAACAATGGGGAAACAGACAGACATCAGTCACCTGCACATAACGCACACACCACTGTGAGCACAGCACATCACAGAGCAAGCCCTGGCATCATTAGTTGTGCATTGCTAAAAGTGCACTAATTGAACAGGAGAAGTCAATTGTCAGTCTGATGCCAAGCATGGCACTCACATCCCACATGGCCTTGCACCCATCTGTCTGGTGTCTGTTGGATTGCAACACCCCAGTGTTGACACATGCACCAAGTACACAGTAGTTGGACAGTGCAGAGGACACGGTGTGGACACATCACAGCTCTTGCCACTGAGTCAGTACAGGTTTACGGATGTAAGGGATGCCCAGAGTCAAATAGGAAATGCATGTGATGCATACCAGCGACAGACACCATGATGCACCCATGTCCTGATAGCCAGCGCCACTATGGTGTGCATGTAGCACATGTCACTCCCCTGCAGGATCACCAATCAGTAGACACATGCCATGGCGGAGGCATGACTGCAAAGTCATACATCACTGTCTCAGTGATGTATGACTTTGCAGCCAGACAACAACACTCTGCACTGTGTCACAATAGTAGGTCATGGGGAATGCAAGTCCTGGAGCTGCACAAGTGCACATGTACATCCCCCACAACACATCCTCTTAACCCTCATCTGTCCAGGTCATACCTATTGGACATATGGGAGACCTGTGACACTACCCTCGGAACCTGAGCCCCTCACACTCTGCTGTGCATGGGGAACAGCTGCCTGAACTTCACATTTACATGCCCCAGTCTGCATGGGCAGCTGATCAGACACCTATGTGTCACACAAGTATCGTCTCCTATGGTCACATCTCCAGTGGCATGCTGAGCCCCTACCAAGAAACTCCACAGCAGTCCTGGCGACTAATCCACAGCACACTGACACAGAGGCAGACACCTGAGGGGCAAATCACTGTGCACAATGTGTCCTCTGATACACGGGAGTGGGAGTACAGAGTGTATTGTATGGCCTGGAGTAGGCATGACTGTCCAGCCCCACATGAATGAGGGATGAGCCCTGGACTGTAGGCAGCTGGCTAAGTATGTGTGACACACGTCATATACATACTCCTGGGGCCCAAACATTGTTCCCACCCGCAGCATGGGTGTGTGCCAGGTACCCCAGCCACATGTGGTGGATCAGCTCAGCAATTGGACCACAGATCAAAGTAACACGCTGAATACATGTCAGAATACAGGCATTGTGTAAGCAATGGACCCACCCATGATGCCCACCACAGAGTCAGGGAAACAGATGCTGTCTCCCACCTTGAGTCAAGCAAACTGCAAGGACACAGTCCTAAGTGACAGAATTCCCTGCATGTAAGGGCCACACCTGGGTATCAGATGAGGAGTGGGCAGTGCACAATAGAGGGACATGGCTCCTGGACAACATGACTGCTGTACTGTGGCAGTTCAACCTGGCCCGAGGAGGGCACATAACATGTTAGACAGAGTACACAGTGCAGTCTTTGACTCACCCCCTCCTTGCTGCTCTCTGGCCTTCAGCTGCCCATCCAGGTCTGGAAAGACCACCGCCAGGATCCTGAGCATGTGGGGGTCAGGGTCCGTGTTCCGCCCCTCCTGCGAGGAGGCGACAGCTTCAGCTGGACCCGTGCAATCCTCCGGGTCCAGCCCCGAAGGTCCTGCCACCTCTTTTGGCAGTTGCGGATCCGGCGCTTGTAGACCCCCACGGACCGGACAGCCCGGACGATGTCCTTCCAGATCTCATGCTTCCGATGGGCAGAAGCCTGTCAGGATGACAAAGTGATAAGGACATTACTACACATGCAACATATCCGTGCATGACACAGTTGCATATACATGTCGCAATCACAGGGGCACATGGTGTACCCAGGCAGTGCACGGCTGCCCATGGACAGTTTTCCAGAAGTCACTACATGGTATCATAGCATGGGGAGTAAAACCCTGTTCAGAAGCACTGTCACTGCACCATACCTGTCCAGTGCAAGTCACTACACACTATGGGGGGTGACAACTACTCAGTGAGCCTGCTAGCCAGTGGTGTGCTGACTCTCAGCCTTGCTAGTCAGACAAAATGCACATTCAGAAAGGCAGTGCACAGAACACTCACCTGCTCCCCTGGTGTCCCATACAGCTTGCTGTACTGTGGAAGTAGGCTGTCCAGCAGGGCCTGGTTCTCTTCAAGGCTGAAGGCTGGGGCTCTCTCCACAGTACGTGCCATTGCAGGGTCCAGAGGGGCAGAGACAGCAGCAGTGCAGTGGCAGATGTCGTCCTGGAGCATGTAGTGCAGGCAAGTGGGCTCTCAGGGGAACATGCAGCAATATATATGTGCTGGAGAGGCAGATACTGTCCCTTGTGTCCAAAGTGATAGGTCCAAGTCGTTTGCATCTTCTGAATCTGGCCAATCCATGGAATAGCAGCACCAAAACACGCCCACAGCATCCTTCAAATCTTCAACTTCATGACATACATGATTTTGCAACATTGTTGTGGGTGACCAACTGATTTTCCAGCAACCGACTCGTTCGAATATTCGAAAACGCGTCCGTTGCCAGGCAAGCCCATTGTCAATGGGTGCGCACCGATCGGTCCATTGAGGTACAACGCGCACAGGGGTACAACGCGTACCCGCACACATTGAAAGCAATGGGCCGGCCGGAGGCACCGATCGGTCCATTGCTGTTCAACGCGCACAGGGGTACAACGCGTACCCGCACACATTGAAAGCAATGGGCCGGCCGGAGGCACCGATCGGTCCATTGCTGTTCAACGCGCACAGGGGTACAACGCGTACCCGCACACATTGAATGCAATGGGCCGGCCGGAGGCACCGATCGGTCCATTGCAGTACAACGCATCACTGTACATGTGACTGGCATATGTCAGCATGCCTGTCTCAGATGGACATATGCCAGCCACAGATAGCTCCCAGGGAGTGAGGGGCACACCTACATCACGACAGCCTGTCCAAACCTTATCATAAGGCATGTAAGGCTGCATTTCCTATTGTGTGTATGTTGGTGTACATGTTGTCCTGTGGGTGTCACCTGTGGGCAGCCACCCCCAGGCTGTGCACGTGTTAATGGGGACAGGATCCTGGGTGTTACGTGTACGTGACCACTGTGATGTGCAACTGTTCATATCTGTGCATGTGCCATGGTCACATTTCACAGTGGTGTTTGTGTATGTCATGTCACATACCCCGTGAGTCCCATGTGGGACGGTATGTTTGAGCCAGGGTGTCCCAGTGGCACAATAGTGATGGCCCTCCACAGTCTTTGTGCATGTAGTGTTTACAATGTCTCTGATTTCATGTGCACAATGGGAGACAGTCTCCACATCCACGTTGTGTGTGCATGGACTCTGATGTTGTGCGTGTGTGTCACAGACGTCCATGGCTCTCCTGCCATGGCAAGTGTAGCCACTACCTGTGGGGGTCATGTTTGTTTTGTTGTGGTGTACACATGATACTCCAGGTGATGCCAGTGTCCATGTGGCATTACAGGGTCCCTGGGAATGTGCCTGTCGTTGAGCTGTGGTGCCTGGGGCACATCTGTCCTCACATGTCACTGGGGGGTGACTGTGACACAGCATCATGATATCCAATGGGCCAACCTGGGACAAATTGATGCCACCTGTAGGACCGTGTTGACAGATGTTGGCCATGTATGTACCATAAATGTCGTTCCGGTACTGCACACTTCATGTAGTTGTGCCTCATGATGATGTATGTTGGGATCTTGAGTGTGTTCAATGCCGCATATGTGGGGTGACTGACGATCTTGCTTACTTCTCCTCTGCACTGCAGGAGCTCCTGCTGTCCATCGGCCATTCCCAGACCTGGCAACGATGGTGGAACGGGACAGCATCCGACGGTACCGCTTCACCAGGCAGCTGATTGAGGATTTTGCAGTGCAGTTGTCCCCACATTTGCAGCCTGGCCGGCCGTATCCTACAGCGCTGACCCCCAAGGTGAAGGTGATGGCAGCCCTACACTTCTTTGCCACCGGTACCTTCCAACATACTGTGGCGTCTGCTGGTGGGATGTCACAGACCATGTTCAGCCGTGTGCTCCGCGATGTTTTGGCGGCAATGTTGCTCTTCCTGAACCGGTACATCTATTTCCCTAGACTGCGACGACTCACTGACGTGAAGAGTGACTTTTATGCCCTGGGGAGGATGCCGCATGTAATTGGCTCCATTGATGGGACACATGTGGCTTTGGTACCACCACAGGCCCAGGAGCAGGCCTACAGGAACCGCAAGCACTACCACTCGGTCAATGCACTGGTGGTGTGTCTTGCAGACATGACTCATCACACACGTGTGTGCCCGTTTCCCTGGTTCAGCACACGATGCCTTTGTGATGAGGAGTAGTCGCATCCCCAGGTTGATGGCACAGATGCAGAACCAGCGTGCCTGGCTTGTCGGTGTGTACTGACTTTGTGCCATTGTGTGTGATCTGATCTGTAGTATTCCGCCCACTTTTCCAAGTCAGCTGATGTGCACTTGTCTGTCCGTAGGTGACTCGGGATACCCCAACATGCCGTGGTTGCTGACACCCCTCAGGAACCCTGTGACACCTGCCCAGATGCGCTACAATGAGGCACATGGTCGGACCAGGAGAGTGATTGAGCGGACCTTTGGTCTCCTGAAGAGCCGCTTCCGCTGCCTGGACAAGACCGGAGGGTCCCTCCCATATGCCCCTGCGAAAGTGTGCAAGATTATCATCGTCTGCTGCATGCTCCACAACCTGGCAGTGCGGAAGGAGTTGCCTCTCATCCAGGATGACGATGACCAACATCCGCCACCTGTGGAGGATCCTGGCCTGGACCACGATGCCAGTGACGATGATGATGATGATGGTGATGGTGATGTCCGCACACAGCTCATCACCAACTTCTTTAGCTGAATGTGAGTATCCTGAGGTGTCATGTGAATGATGTGAGTTGGCATGATGTGTGGGTGGTGCTCTGGTGCTGTTGGAGTGTGTCCATGGGCTACTTGACAGGATGTGTGTTGCGATGTGTGGTGACAGGTGGGCTGTACTCCCCAACAGTGTTGACATGCTAACTTGGTTCTGGGTGGGTATCTTGTAACATGTATTGTGCATGAGTTTTGCTGTTCTGTCCTGTACTGCATTGCTTTTGACTGTGTGTCATTTCTGTCCTTCACAGGGTACTTTCAGATTCGTTTGGTCAACTGTGTCCACCGACGACGTGATTGCACATCCAGGCTGGTAGCTGTTGTGTCCCTACAGGTGATGTGCGCCACACCCATGGACTTCCTTCTGTCTACAGTTGTTGACTGTGTGCCCGCTACCAGGTGGGGTTACCTTGCATCTGTAGTGGTTACGGCATGTTGCTACTGTGTAATAAACCTGTGCTTCACTTAGTGATGTGCGTTGTCTGTGGTCACACATTTGACTGCCATTTGCTTACTGCACCTGTGGGCTACTTGACTACAACTGGGAATGGGTGTGGTGTCTGTGCATTGCACCGTCTTCCCTGGCAACATCAGTGTAGGCAATGAGTCAGATGGCCTAGGTGTGTATGTGTTGTGTAGCCCTGGTGGTGTGTCTCCCTCATATGTGTCACGTTGCCTGTACTCACATGCCTGTGTTGTCCTTGCTGTTGCAGTTCGCATACACTGTGTAATTTTGCAGTTCATCATCCCCATAACAGCACCCACGTTGGAATCACGACAGAGGCAAGTATGGTGTATTAGTGTGTTTATTGTGATAATAGTGCATAGGATGGATTGTGCTGTACATGAATCTTGCAATCCCAAGTTCCTAGATGAATAGAAAGTCCAGGTAGACAGGATCCCCAGTATCGGGGCCACAGTTGTCTGACACATTGTTCCAACTTGTACTCCCCATGCTATGTGTGGGAGTAGTGTTGCCATCAACAGGGTGAACAGTCTGTGCACAAAGGCGAAAATCCAGAACAGGTTCAGGCTTCCTGGGAGTTGCGCTTGGCCATCAGCCTCTCACTTTCCCCTCCTCGGACGACCCCTCTTCTTGGGGGGGGGCCCTCAAGTGCAGGCTGCTGCGGTGCAGGGGACTCTCCGCCAGAGTCCTCCTCCCTCCCTGTGGCAGTTGCAGTTTGTTCGGTACCAGATGTTGTTGGCACACAGGGAGGTGTGGACTGGTTGCTGTTCATCTGGCGGAGGCATTGTAAAATGTCCCTGTGCACCGCCGTCATCTCATGTAGTACATCCCACTTGGACTCCACGCGGGTCATGTGGGAGTCCACACGTGACATGTGGGAGTCCACACGTGACATGTGTGACTCCACTTGGGACATGTGGGAGTCCAAGCGGGCATGATGGGCAGCCTGCTGCTGTTTGATGTCTCTGAGGAGCCCCACTACCTGGCTGAGCTCTCCGGTGCTGGACTGGTACGCATCAGCTATGCGTACCAGTTGTGGGTCTTCATGCACACCAGCAACGTCTGCAAGCAGCGACCTCTGTCTCCCACCCCTCCCACCACCCCTGCTGACATGTGCAGTGTGTGCAGTTGCACGCACAGATAACCCTGGTCCACCTTGGGGGTTGGTGGTGGTGGTGGTGTCCATGGCCCCAGGTTGGTCCAGGGTCACTGCGCTGGTGTTGTTCCTTATTCTGTCCATGTCGGCAGGGATGGTATTCGTGGTGACAGTCGTTGGAGGGGTGGGTGCAGGGGGTGCAGCTGGTGGACCTGCTGGTGCTGCAGCTGGTGGTCCTGCTGGTGCAGCATGTTGACTTGCACCGGATGTGCCAGGTTGTTCTTCATCGTCCGAGGAGGACAGAGGCTGTACGACGCCAGTGAGCTCGGCATCCTCTTGAGCCTGGGACTGGGACTCCTCAGCGTCTGCTGCTGTGTCCCTATCATCACCTGTTTTTGGGAGACACAAACAATGTATGTCATGTTTCTGCAGGCATCAGTGGTTGACACACCTGACAGTTGTGACTGTGCCTCGGGGGTGCGGGCCTGTACATTGTATTGTCCTAAGTCGTCACAGTCAGGGGTTGATATTGGTGTGGCACATTGTCCTGCATTATTTGGGCATTTCTATGTATTCTCTGGGGTGTGAACATGGTCTGCATTGATTGTGTTTGGTTGTCAGCCAGACCTCCTTCCCACCCACCCACCCACCCAGTCAGTTATCCCACCATGGAACGTGCTTGCATTGCAGGGAGTGTAAGTTGTCTCTCAGGATGTCAGTCAGTGGTGTCCTGCTGTTTGTTGGTGCACAGTTGGCAGCAGGGCCTTGTGCTCCCCACAGCAGTAGCCAGTGTCAGCCATCTTGTGAGTCCTTCTCCACTCCCTGTGATGTGAGCATGGTTCAGGGTGGTGTTGATGGGACAGTTGTGGGGGTGAGCTATGTCTGTGACTACGACTCCCATCATGCTATTGCCTCCACCCCCTTCCCAGCATGCCCATGCTTCCTTCCTTTTGACTCTGCTTCCCTGTGGGGTGGGCTGGCTGTGCTGACAGGATGGCTGGGAGTGTTGTCCTGGCAGTTGTTTGGCTAAGAGTCCCAAGAGTGTCCCTGTGCTTCACACAACATAACCCAGGGTGGTGGTGCTTTGTGGGATCTTGTGTTAGGATGGAGGGCATTGCATTCTACCAGGTGGGTACTGTGGAGTTTGTGTTGGGGGGGGGTGAGGGGAGGTGCTGGTGACTATAGTCAGTGCTGCAAGTCCCCCTTCCCACCCAGCCAGCCAGATATCCCACCATGGAACGTGCTTGCATTGCAGGGAGTGTAAGTTGTCTCTCAGGATGTCAGTCAGTGGTGTCCTGCTGTTTGTTGGTGCACAGTTGGCAGCAGGGCCTTGTGCTCCCCACAGCAGTAGCCAGTGTCAGCCATCTTGTGAGTCCTTCTCCACTCCCTGTGATGTGAGCATGGTTCAGGGTGGTGTTGATGGGACAGTTGTGGGGGTGAGCTATGTCTGTGACTACGACTCCCATCATGCTATTGCCTCCACCCCCCTTCCCAGCATGCCCATGCTTCCTTCCTTTTGACTCTGCTTCCCTGTGGGGTGGGCTGGCTGTGCTGACAGGATGGCTGGGAGTGTTGTCCTGGCAGTTGTTTGGCTAAGAGTCCCAAGAGTGTCCCTGTGCTTCACACAACATAACCCAGGGTGGTGGTGCTTTGTGGGATCTTGTGTTAGGATGGAGGGCATTGCATTCTACCAGGTGGGTACTGTGGAGTTTGTGTTGGGGGGGGGTGAGGGGAGGTGCTGGTGACTATAGTCAGTGCTGCAAGTCCCCCTTCCCACCCAGCCAGCCAGATATCCCACCATGGAACGTGCTTGCATTGCAGGGAGTGTAAGTTGTCTCTCAGGATGTCAGTCAGTGGTGTCCTGCTGTTTGTTGGTGCACAGTTGGCAGCAGGGCCTTGTGCTCCCCACAGCAGTAGCCAGTGTCAGCCATCTTGTGAGTCCTTCTCCACTCCCTGTGATGTGAGCATGGTTCAGGGTGGTGTTGATGGGACAGTTGTGGGGGTGAGCTATGTCTGTGACTACGACTCCCATCATGCTATTGCCTCCACCCCCTTCCCAGCATGCCCATGCTTCCTTCCTTTTGACTCTGCTTCCCTGTGGGGTGGGCTGGCTGTGCTGACAGGATGGCTGGGAGTGTTGTCCTGGCAGTTGTTTGGCTAAGAGTCCCAAGAGTGTCCCTGTGCTTCACACAACATAACCCAGGGTGGTGGTGCTTTGTGGGATCTTGTGTTAGGATGGAGGGCATTGCATTCTACCAGGTGGGTACTGTGGAGTTTGTGTTGGGGGGGGTGAGGGGAGGTGCTGGTGACTATAGTCAGTGCTGCAAGTCCCCCTTCCCACCCAGCCAGCCAGATATCCCACCATGGAACGTGCTTGCATTGCAGGGAGTGTAAGTTGTCTCTCAGGATGTCAGTCAGTGGTGTCCTGCTGTTTGTTGGTGCACAGTTGCCAGCAGGGCCTTGTGCTCCCCACAGCAGTAGCCAGTGTCAGCCATCTTGTGAGTCCTTCTCCACTCCCTGTGATGTGAGCATGGTTCAGGGTGGTGTTGATGGGACAGTTGTGGGGGTGAGCTATGTCTGTGACTACGACTCCCATCATGCTATTGCCTCCACCCCCTTCCCAGCATGCCCATGCTTCCTTCCTTTTGACTCTGCTTCCCTGTGGGGTGGGCTGGCTGTGCTGACAGGATGGCTGGGAGTGTTGTCCTGGCAGTTGTTTGGCTAAGAGTCCCAAGAGTGTCCCTGTGCTTCACACAACATAACCCAGGGTGGTGGTGCTTTGTGGGATCTTGTGTTAGGATGGAGGGCATTGCATTCTACCAGGTGGGTACTGTGGAGTTTGTGTTGGGGGGGGGTGAGGGGAGGTGCTGGTGACTATAGTCAGTGCTGCAAGTCCCCCTTCCCACCCAGCCAGCCAGATATCCCACCATGGAACGTGCTTGCATTGCAGGGAGTGTAAGTTGTCTCTCAGGATGTCAGTCAGTGGTGTCCTGCTGTTTGTTGGTGCACAGTTGCCAGCAGGGCCTTGTGCTCCCCACAGCAGTAGCCAGTGTCAGCCATCTTGTGAGTCCTTCTCCACTCCCTGTGATGTGAGCATGGTTCAGGAGTGGTGTTGATGGGACAGTTGTGGGGGTGAGCTATGTCTGTGACTACGACTCCCATCATGCTATTGCCTCCACCCCCTTCCCAGCATGCCCATGCTTCCTTCCTTTTGACTCTGCTTCCCTGTGGGGTGGGCTGGCTGTGCTGACAGGATGGCTGGGAGTGTTGTCCTGGCAGTTGTTTGGCTAAGAGTCCCAAGAGTGTCCCTGTGCTTCACACAACATAACCCAGGGTGGTGGTGCTTTGTGGGATCTTGTGTTAGGATGGAGGGCATTGCATTCTACCAGGTGGGTACTGTGGAGTTTGTGTTGGGGGGGTGAGGGGAGGTGCTGGTGACTATAGTCAGTGCTGCAAGTCCCCCTTCCCACCCAGCCAGCCAGATATCCCACCATGGAACGTGCTTGCATTGCAGGGAGTGTAAGTTGTCTCTCAGGATGTCAGTCAGTGGTGTCCTGCTGTTTGTTGGTGCACAGTTGGCAGCAGGGCCTTGTGCTCCCCACAGCAGTAGCCAGTGTCAGCCATCTTGTGAGTCCTTCTCCACTCCCTGTGATGTGAGCATGGTTCAGGAGTGGTGTTGATGGGACAGTTGTGGGGGTGAGCTATGTCTGTGACTACGACTCCCATCATGCTATTGCCTCCACCCCCTTCCCAGCATGCCCATGCTTCCTTCCTTTTGACTCTGCTTCCCTGTGGGGTGGGCTGGCTGTGCTGACAGGATGGCTGGGAGTGTTGTCCTGGCAGTTGTTTGGCTAAGAGTCCCAAGAGTGTCCTGTGCTTCACACAACATAACCCAGGGTGGTGGTGCTTTGTGGGATCTTGTGTTAGGATGGAGGGCATTGCATTCTACCAGGTGGGTACTGTGGAGTTTGTGTTGGGGGGGTGAGGGGAGGTGCTGGTGACTATAGTCAGTGCTGCAAGTCCCCCTTCCCACCCAGCCAGCCAGATATCCCACCATGGAACGTGCTTGCATTGCAGGGAGTGGAAGTTGTCTCTCAGGATGTCAGTCAGTGGTGTCCTGCTGTTTGTTGGTGCACAGTTGCCAGCAGGGCCTTGTGCTCCCCACAGCAGTAGCCAGTGTCAGCCATCTTGTGAGTCCTTCTCCACTCCCTGTGATGTGAGCATGGTTCAGGGTGGTGTTGATGGGACAGTTGTGAGGGTGAGCTATGTCTGTGACTACGACTCCCATCATGCTGTTGCCTCCACCCCCTTCCCAGCATGCCCATGCTTCCTTCCTTTTGACTCTGCTTCCCTGTGGGGTGGGCTGGCTGTGCTGACAGGATGGCTGGGAGTGTTGTCCTGGCAGTTGTTTGGCTAAGAGTCCCAAGAGTGTCCCTGTGCTTCACACAACATAACCCAGGGTGGTGGTGCTTTGTGGGATCTTGTGTTAGGATGGAGGGCATTGCATTCTACCAGGTGGGTACTGTGGAGTTTGTGTTGGGGGGGGGTGAGGGGAGGTGCTGGTGACTATAGTCAGTGCTGCAAGTCCCCCTTCCCACCCAGCCAGCCAGATATCCCACCATGGAACGTGCTTGCATTGCAGGGAGTGTAAGTTGTCTCTCAGGATGTCAGTCAGTGGTGTCCTGCTGTTTGTTGGTGCACAGTTGGCAGCAGGGCCTTGTGCTCCCCACAGCAGTAGCCAGTGTCAGCCATCTTGTGAGTCCTTCTCCACTCCCTGTGATGTGAGCATGGTTCAGGAGTGGTGTTGATGGGACAGTTGTGGGGGTGAGCTATGTCTGTGACTACGACTCCCATCATGCTATTGCCTCCACCCCCTTCCCAGCATGCCCATGCTTCCTTCCTTTTGACTCTGCTTCCCTGTGGGGTGGGCTGGCTGTGCTGACAGGATGGCTGGGAGTGTTGTCCTGGCAGTTGTTTGGCTAAGAGTCCCAAGAGTGTCCCTGTGCTTCACACAACATAACCCAGGGTGGTGGTGCTTTGTGGGATCTTGTGTTAGGATGGAGGGCATTGCATTCTACCAGGTGGGTACTGTGGAGTTTGTGTTGGGGGGGGTGAGGGGAGGTGCTGGTGACTATAGTCAGTGCTGCAAGTCCCCCTTCCCACCCAGCCAGCCAGATATCCCACCATGGAACGTGCTTGCATTGCAGGGAGTGTAAGTTGTCTCTCAGGATGTCAGTCAGTGGTGTCCTGCTGTTTGTTGGTGCACAGTTGCCAGCAGGGCCTTGTGCTCCCCACAGCAGTAGCCAGTGTCAGCCATCTTGTGAGTCCTTCTCCACTCCCTGTGATGTGAGCATGGTTCAGGGTGGTGTTGATGGGACAGTTGTGGGGGTGAGCTATGTCTGTGACTACGACTCCCATCATGCTATTGCCTCCACCCCCTTCCCAGCATGCCCATGCTTCCTTCCTTTTGACTCTGCTTCCCTGTGGGGTGGGCTGGCTGTGCTGACAGGATGGCTGGGAGTGTTGTCCTGGCAGTTGTTTGGCTAAGAGTCCCAAGAGTGTCCCTGTGCTTCACACAACATAACCCAGGGTGGTGGTGCTTTGTGGGATCTTGTGTTAGGATGGAGGGCATTGCATTCTACCAGGTGGGTACTGTGGAGTTTGTGTTGGGGGGGTGAGGGGAGGTGCTGGTGACTATAGTCAGTGCTGCAAGTCCCCCTTCCCACCCAGCCAGCCAGATATCCCACCATGGAACGTGCTTGCATTGCAGGGAGTGGAAGTTGTCTCTCAGGATGTCAGTCAGTGGTGTCCTGCTGTTTGTTGGTGCACAGTTGCCAGCAGGGCCTTGTGCTCCCCACAGCAGTAGCCAGTGTCAGCCATCTTGTGAGTCCTTCTCCACTCCCTGTGATGTGAGCATGGTTCAGGGTGGTGTTGATGGGACAGTTGTGGGGGGGGCAATATGTGTGACTGCGACTCCCATGATGCTGTTGGCTACACTGACTTGGCCAGCATACACAGAATTCCTTCCTTTGAGTGGTCTTCACTGTGTGTTGGTGTTGTTGTGGTGGCTACATGTGTGGATGTGTGTGTTAGTTCTATTTGTGCCACTGCCTAGCTGTAGTTGTGGTTGTGTTTGTACATGTGTTGGCACAGTTGGATGTGACTTTTTTGATGGCATGTGTTGTGTTTATCTGACTGACATACACATTTTGGGATGATTCTGTTCTAGTTGCTGTGTAATTGCTATGTGTGCATGGTTTGACTCTCCCCTTGACAGTGATGTGTGTGTTTTGTGGCAGTTTATTGTGTACATTTGTTGTGTACTCACCAGGCTCTGGGATGTCCTCTAGTCCATATATGCTCACTGGCGGTAGGATGGCCCGCACCTTCTCCTCCCAGGGCCTGAGGTATATTGGCTTGGCAGGAGGGCCACTGCCGGTGTGTTGGCTGTTGATGTAATCTTGCTTCAGCAGTTTCCGTACCCTCCTGCGCACGTCATACCACCTGTTCTGGATGTCGGTCTTTGTGCGCCGACATGGTGATTGGGCGTTCACCCTGTTGATGATCCTCTCCCACATCTTGGTTTTCTGCGACATGGGGGTCTGTTGGACCAATGTGCCAAACAGCTGTGGCTCTACCCTGAGGATCTCGTCTACCAGGACTTCCAATTCACAATCTAGGAACTTGTGATTCTTCTTGGGGGGCATGGTGATGGGTGGTGATGGTGGGTGATGTGTGTGTTGGTGTGCAGGTGAGGGTGTGTGGGTGTGTGTTGTGCTGGGTGTATGTGAGGTAGGTATTTGTTGGTGTGCTGCTGGTGTGTGGCTTGTGTGAGGGATGAGCTGTGGGTGTGTGGTTGCTTTCTCTTGGGTGCTGGCAGTGGAATGGCATTTGCAAAGGCTCATGGTAGTGATTTGTGTCCTTTATATAGGTGGAGTTGTGGGTGTGTCTTTGTTCTCTGTCCCCACCCCCAGTATTTATTGGCTTGGTAATTGCTTGTTTGGCCTTTTTTTGGTTGATTTTTCCTTTGTGCTGTTTGTGTATGTTGGAAACGTTCTTGTGACCGAGTCGGACCCTGCATTGGTCTCGTACGGTGTTTTCCGTTTCGTTCACGCTGTGTTTGTGCAGTTTTGTATGCTGCGTACGCGTCGGTCGCGGTGTATTGTGTTGCTTCGGCTCGGTTTTGTATGCGTGTCGGTCGTGCGGCTTGTCCTCCGTCCGACTCGGTCGTGTTTTCGCGCCTTGCATCGTACTTTGCGGGTTGGAGTTGGCGGAGTACGATTCGGTCGGATTTGTTCCGGGTGCGTGTCGGTCGGTTGGTATTTCGCGTGTTTTCGGCGGATTGCGAATTTTCGGCGCGCGCTTTTCCACACACACACACACCCCGTGGCCACACACACACACACACACACCTCCCTCCCCCCCCCGCCTCCCTCCTTCTTTCTGCCTGCCTGCCTGCCACGCGAGAGAGAGAGAGAGAGAGAGAGAGAGAGAGAGAGACACACACACACTCCCTCACACGCACGCACGCACACACACGCGCGGCGCCCACTACACACGCACCCACGCGCACACACACACTGCCGCCACCACCTGCCGCACGTTACGTCGCGCGCCGATGATGTTGAAGCCCGATCCTGATGATGGGGGGGGGGGGGGGAAAAAAAAAAAAAAAATGCGTGCATCATATGGTGGAAGCAGTGTGTGTGGCAGCAGGCAGCAACAAATGTGGTAAATTGAGCAGCAGCAGCCGACGATGAAAAAAAAAAAAAAAAAAACGGTGTGGTCGAAAATATGGACAAGAACGAATGTGGCGTATGGCTCGTGTGGTGATGATGAGGCAGCATGGCAGCGTGGCGTGGTGGCGGCGGTGAAGAAGAAAAATTACAGAAGGCGGGGGGGGGGGAGGAGGCCGAGGCAGGAGAATGGCGGTCATCAGGAGAAGAGCATGGTGAAACCCCCCCCCCCCCCCCCCCACACACACACACACACATATATATATATACACACACATTGTTCTATTCAAAGAAGGAGGGGGGGGGA